>JAVISA010000030.1:0-321353 GCA_032595095.1 Didymellaceae sp. YAFEF048 | reverse complement strand
TTCTTCCTACTCTTAAAAAATAAAACTTTTTTTCTTAACCTGCTTCTAACCCTTAGTGTGTTTGCAATACTTGAATATAGCTAAGTAAAACGCTATATTAGCACTCTTTACACACAGCTAACGCGTACTTAACTAAATACTTAAACTACTAGCCTCTAACGCTGCTCTCTGTTATAATTATAGGGTAGTTATAATAATTATTAAATTTTACAACAACGTTTGTAAAAAACAGTTTAAAATAGGCTGTATTAGACTATAGACACAGCTTTATATCTTATCTTTTAGACGTGTCTTTACTTTTAGTAATAGCTAGTTGTTATCTTAGAACGCTTCTAAACCTAGTTGTCTAGAGTATTGCAACGTTATAACCTTAACCCTAATATTAAACACAAAACTTTAATACTATTAACTATATTAGTTATAAGGCTGTAAATAGGTGTTAACGTATAACTAAACGCGCTAATTAACATATCTAAATTTTAGAGCTATTAGCCTACAGAAACCTAACTAGTCTAGCACCTTAAAGTCTTCTAGGGTAAGCCCTCTATAACGCACTATACGCAGATAAAAGTGTATATTACAGTATAGATTATCTAGGGTTAGGGCTAATTCTAACTACCGCCTTAGGATAGGGCTGATCCTAACTACTGCTTTAGGATAGGGCTGATCCTAACTACCGCCCTAGGATAGGGCTGATTCTAACTACCGCCCTAGGATAGATTATATAGGGTTAGGGCTAATCCTAACTACTGCCCTAGAATAGGGCTGATCCTAACTACTGCTTTAGGATAGGGCTGATCCTAACTACCGCCCTAGGATAGGGCTGATCCTAACTACCGCCCTAGGATAGATTATCTAGGGTTAGGGCTGATCCTAACTACTGCCCTAGGATAGGGCTGATCCTAACTACCGCCCTAGGATAGGGCTGATCCTAACTACTGCTCTGGGATAGGGCTGATCCTAACTACCGCCCTAGGATAGGGCTAATCCCAACTACTGCTCTAGGATAGGGCTAATCCTAACTACTACTCTAGGATAGATCCTCTATTTCTACTACTTACTAGTATAGCTAGGCTCTATATATAAAGAGGGCTAGCTATACTATACTAACTTCTATACCTACTTTTTCTAGTTACTACTACTCTTCTTACCCTTCTTTTTATCTCTACTTCTACTTCTACCCCTATTCTCTTTACCCCTTTTACTTATAGTTATAGTAGGTAAGAACTTCTAAGTAAGAGTAGTATGCCTAGCCTTCTTACTCTACTTCTACTATAGTTATAGCTACTCCTTTAGAAGTCTAGCAGAGCTTCTACTACTTTAGCCTCTAGTATCTATATATACTAGGTAATAGTAGCGTCTTCTTCTACTAGCTCTATATTCTACTCTCTATCTTCTACTTTTTATAGCTCTTCTATTTCTTCTTTACTACTATCCCCTCTAGTATTATAGCAGCTTAGTATAGGCACTATAGAGCTTATACACAACCCTATATTAGTAGGTATTATCTAAGGTATATTTCTAGGTAGAAAGGGCTTATAGGTAATAATCTAGGGGCCTTCTTAGGGTAGTAGCTATAGCTACTCCTCTTACTACCTCTATAGGTATTATTACTAGTTATAGTTCTTCTATACTTCCTTACTAGCTACTAGAGAAGTATACTTCTTAGATCTACCTTAAGCTATACTAGTAAGGGAGAAGAGGTAGAAAGAAGAAAGTTATAGTAAGCTATAAGGTAAGTACTACTTTCCTATTTACTAAAAATATAAATTAAGCCTAGTATAGTTTACTAAAATTACTCTTTAGAACTAGTATAATCTTAATACTGCCTTACTTAATTTAGCTGCTTTATACTACTCCCCTAACCTTTATATAGTAGTAGTACTACTACTATACCTTCTAGAGCTTAGTAACTACCTATACTCTACTCTTTACCTCTCTCTACTTCTTTTTACTCTTAAAAAATAAAACTTTTTTTCTTAACTTACTTTTAACTCTTAGTATGTTTATAATACTTAATTACCTTATAATTTTATATAAAAAATAGGTAACTCTAGAATACGATACTTAAAGGCTTATAGGATAGGCTAGACTATATTATAGGACTTCTTTAGACAGTATAACTATATTAGCTAATTAAGTCTATACTTACTTTAAAGATATTAGAATAATTAGACTATAGATATTATGCTTAGAAATCTTAGGTATAGAGTATACTTATGTCTAATTAGTTATTAGCTGCTTTATAGATAGGCTATAGAACTTATAACTTAATTACCTTATATATCTTAATATTATATTCTCTTAAATTCTTACTAAGTAATCTAATCTAGGACTTATAGTTGCTTAAGATACCTATAGCTATAACTAGGCTGCTAGTATCTATACCCTTAATTATAAGTAGTTTTATACTATATTACTTAGTATAGAAACTAATAATCTTATTACTACTCTATAGCAAAGTAATTAGATTACTAAGGTCTAACTACTTTAATTCTACCTTTGCCCTTCTAGAGATAATATTAATACTGCTAATAGAATATACTACTTTACTAGTTTCTTATATAGTAATTCTATATACTTCTATCTACTTATTAAACTCTAGAAAATTATTAAGGAACTTTACACTACTTAAAGCACTTTATAGTTTATTAGGAACTAGACTTTTAACTAGAAATAATATAGGTAATTTAATTAGGACTCTAGCTAGTTATCTAAGAATAGTTAGCTTATAGGCTATATTAAGACTATTAAGGTTGTTATATAGATTAGGTTTAGTAAAGCCTAGCAATTTTGCTTTTATAACCTTTTCTAACTAGGTACTATTTTAACTCTCTAATAGATAGAAGCGTATAATCTACTAAGAAATTAACTAAAAGTATATAAACCTCTAGGTCTCTATAAAGAAATAATAAGAGTTACTAGGTTCTATATAAAGTATATTATATTAGGCTTAGTAGATATAGCTAAAAATACTCTCTAGGCTTAGTACTCTTAGTTTCTCTCTATACTACTATACTTTATTTAGTAGCTCTATACTGCTCTTCTAACCTTTATATAGTAGTAGTAGTACTACTACTACACCTTCTAAAGCTTAGTAACTGCCCGCCCTCTGCTCTCTGCACCTTTCTTCCCCCTCTTGTCCTTAAAGAACGACCTTTTTTCAACTGACCCGCCCCTAATCCGAACCGCGCTTCTAACCCTTGAAACGCTAGGTACTTTGTAGTATGGATTAGCATTTGGTTTTGGGTGATGCAAACGCATTGCGGCAAAAGTCCAGTCCATTTGTATATCTCATATATCCAGCAACTGAAGGCTGAGCAGCATCGGGCTCCAATTGAGCGGTACCTGCAATGTACCAGCCGCAACGTTCGGTGACTTTGGCAAATGCCCTCGTGAGGTAATTCGCGCTGGCGACAGTGAATCCGGCGTTCTGGAGGCAGGAAAATGCCACGACATCGCCCCGAATAGAGTAGTAGTTTATGCTTCCTTGGTTCCTGCTGCCAGATCCAAATTGGTTCTTCAGGTCCTGCACAGCAGCGTCGGTGTTGCCGTGGTTTAGTCCAATCCCGCAGCCACACGCAGTTGTCCACATTTTGTCGGCGCGTGTATCGAGTTTCGAAGTCTGGATAGGTGAATCTCCTGTCACGCCATTGTCAAGACGCTCGTGAACTTCGATGCCGTCCTCGTTGGTGTAGGTAGCGTATACACCGTCGGTGGTACCTTTCGGGATCACAAAGGCTGTAGCGAGGGCCGCTGGAAGGAGAACGAGAGCAGTAGAGATGCGCATGATGAGTGAGGTCTGTTGAATTGGTAGTAGAGATGCGAGCAGGGAGCTATTCCATTTATACTTCTTCGTTCTCTCACCTCCCATAGACGATTTGATTGATTAACTCTCGGTCAGTTTTGGTGTCCTCAGCAGAGTCTTCGTTCGAGACTGGGCCATTTCTAGGCGCCGGAGTATAGTTCTATTGCAGGTAAGGCAAATTGAGTACATTGCGAGCTGCTTTTTCCAGCGTGCGTACCGAAAGAGATATCATCAATGCTAACTGTTTGAGGTACTCCCGCCTTCCATTGGCAAGGCAACGGCCCGTCGTGGAGGCCTGAAAGCAAAAAAGGCTATGTCTGCAGTACTCAATGGGGACTTGAAGCTCTCTCAGGAAGATCAGATTCAGCGTTGGATATCTACTTAATTATGTTACTATTCAAGACGATTCGCTGTTTATTTGATACGAACCCCAGAAGTCAAGTCCATGTCAGACGTAGCACTATTTCAGGCATCCTGAGAAGCCGCTGTACCGGTCTCTTGCAGCTCTAGCGTGCGCAGCCCCACACCTAGGTGCCTACGCACTGTGCACGGTCACTTGACGACCCCATCACTCAACAATCCCTACCCGCCTGCGCCAACCACAAAAACAAGGCTCTACAACCACGTGCGACGATTGTTATCACAAGAGATTCTGATGCTTCAAACTTTACACGTATGCAATAGTCTTTATCTATACGAACCTGCTATCAGAGTTGTGGACCCGCCGTAGCGGGTACCTAATTATTCTGAGAGCCTCCCGGTGTAGGCTGGCAGGTACTGGGCGACTTTGTCGAGCAGCACGAACACAATCCTTCGGTCTTTCTGACTGCAATTGGCTTCAGGCCTTGCACTTGCGTAGATCAGGCAGTTCGCCACTGTTTCTGGCAAGCTTTGGTTGTTTTCAAAACTGTTTGGCCTCCTCGTTGTTATTGATACTCTTCCGCTGGTTTGCACGCTTAGCGTCAGGCTCAACCTTTGCCACCTCTCTTGCATCATGCCTCTTCTGCCGGAATCTTTCTCTCGGTGATTTTGTTGTCGATGCAAGTTCTCGTCAGGTGGCTTTTCCAAGCACGGCTTGGTGTTGTTGGCCCTTCAAAGTAGCGAGGCGTGCGTCAGCTCCCCTCTTCGATCGGGGGCTCCACCACATCGCCTCCTCCCTATGTCACTCAAGACTGTAAGCCTTGATCCGGCTATTCTGCGCATGGTAGCCTTCAAGTGGAGTGTATTGCAGAGATGCCCCTTCTTCTTGCTCTTCTGCTTCGGCGACCACATGGACTCGACGGAGAGTTCGATGCACCACTAATGCGTCATCTGCGGGCCGTGGTCGCGCATGATTCAGCCAGACGCTGTCTCAGGGTCGTCTCGTCCGCTGGCGGTCCCAAAGTCAGCGCCTAGGAGTCGAACAGGAGACTCGACGTTCACCCAAGACTAGATCACGCAGCCGACGATGCAGCACTTGAGCATGAGCAGTGCTTTGATCGGTTGGCAGACCATTCCCCGAAACACATCAAGCACTCAAAGGAGGACATGAATAAATAGCCTGTAGTAGCTAACAGCATAGTTTTAGTTGAGAGTGTGACATGTCACTAAAGATTACTTATTAGGGTGCTGTCCGGCCGGAGGAGTCATCACAAGGTTGCCAACGCTAGGCAGTGCTCTTTGCACATTCACTTTCTCCTCTTGTAGCTCGCTGATCTAGGCAGCAGCTCGACATCTGCAGCAGACTCACTTCGCCTTGAGACGGAGGCAACTAGCAGTCAGAGGACGCTGGTATTACGGCCTCACAGCCTGATCAACACATAACTCAGTCTGCGTCTGTCCATTTTTCCTTTGTAGCGAGCCATATTGGCTGGGCAGCGTGGAAAATTGTTGCGCGAGCTGCTGATACTGAACAGATAGCATCCGATGCGCCTCGATAGGTCGGATGTCCTGTCGGACTGTCTGGTCGTGTGCATACTCTAACGTAGCACGGGGATCGTTGAGAAATGTCACACTTTATGTCGTCTTCTCAGGGTCATATGAATATGTCTTCCTTGAATTCTATGGTGAATGATATAGCTTGGTATAGCACGAAACGTGTCACATATGACAGGACCATTGTCAACACTAGCACGAGCACAAAATAATGTTTACTGTCACGAACTTCAGTAAGCTGTGAGAAAGTGTCACGCTGCAGTACCTATTTTACTTCATTACTGGTGTCTATGCTTATGAACTGCGGATGTACATTGAATAGTATTGCACTGTCGCATTGTGCTATGCTTCTCAGGAGTAATAACCATTTGATTCGGTACTCTACTTCGGCCGTCGTCCGCTCAAGGCCAGCTACTTTGAGCTAGTTGCGATTAGAATAAATGCTAGGCTCAGTAGTAGTACGGCTTGTTCGGGTCAGTCAAGTCGAAGATTACAGCGCTGTGTGGCTTAGCTCCGCCTCTGTTGGCAAACTCGGAGGGGAAGTTGATGCTGCGGTTGAAACTCAGGCTGCCATCAGGAAGGATATCAATCCATTGCGCCTTAAAATCGGCAGGGGTGTTGACGACACCAATCTCGCCGGTCTGAACAAAATAATCGGTAACCAGCAGGTTCTTCTTATCAGGACTGATCTTCAGATAATGTGGACCAACGATACCTTGATCCTCATCCGGGTTATCCAGTCGCTTGACGTTGTCAAGATCAGAAATGTCAAGTGCTGCGACATGGTTGCCGATTGTAAGCGTGAAATAGGCGAACTTGCCGTCGTCGGTGATGTCAGAGTAGATGGCGAGGTTCTGGCGAGCGCGTGGACCAAGATCGTACAGTAGCTCTGCGACACCTTGCTTGCCGTTGGCATCTTTGCGGAAGGGGTAGATGATCCAGACCTGACCAGGGCCAACGGCGGTAGCAAGGGCAGCTGACTCTGGGTTTCCGGGTATAAATTTGACATCTTGTATACCCTGGCCGTTAGGGATGGTAATGGTTGAAATGATCTTGCGCGAGCTGAGCTCCCAGAGGCGGAGGGTATTGGCCTTCTGAATGCCAATGGCGGAAGCGGGTTTCAGGATAGTGACAGGAACGACGAAGTCAGAGGTCAAGATTATGTTCTTCTTAAAGTCAATGCTCAAGCCGTGCGGGCTGAATTGTTCTCCAAGAACGTTGAGTGTCTATTGAGATTGTCAGTAGAATTCGTAAAAGAACAAGTTCCGTTCACTAACACTGCCTACATCCTCAGGCCACTCGTGGATGATGTTGAAATCGGCGTCTGTCTCGACAAGGCGGCCGGGAGAAGTACCAACGGCAGACCCCATATAGGTAATGAAGAAACCGCCATCCGGCTTAGCGCGGATCTCGTCTGTTATAGAGGAGAGCAGCGCGCGGTTGCTCTTCTTGAATTTTGGCTGGTACGGGTTGGTTGTATCCTAGTCTTTGTCAGACGCATCAAAGATTGAACACAGTGAAGGTAAGCTTACAAAGTAAAACGCAGTATCTTGAGTTTTCAGGAGAGAGAGGAGACCTCCGCCAACAAGGGTCTTTCCGTCGAGAGATGGGCCTAGGTGGTGAGGGGAGTTACCGCTTGAGGGCACATCAGTGACCCACAAAAGGGTACCGAAGGTATCATCATCGAGAGAGTAGGTCGCCAAGAAGTCTTTGTGGTTGTTATCGCCCGCTGCGGTCCAGAAGTAGCCAATCTTCTTGGGTTTCAGATTTTGGTTGCCAACAAAAGGCGGGCTCTCAAGTGGAGGTGTCGGCACCTGCAAAATGGGTAGAGGTGGCGCATTGGTAGACAGTGGCTCAGTCACACCCGGAATGGATGGAATCAAAGGAGGGAGTGAAATAGCGCTGGTCGAGCCGGCCAGCAGCGCCGCGATCAGAGTAGTGGAGTGCATTTTGCGCAGATTGTGAGTGATTTTTCAGAAAAGTGGAGCTAACAGAAGTTTGAAGCTGATGAGAAGCTTTGAGTAAGTTGTGAGCTGATTTTTGAATCACGGTTTCAAACTCCATACTTATACTTGATGATCGCTATGCCGCTCTCAACGACTGCTATCTCTTCGCCGACCTCAATCTTCTCCCCACGCCCGTTTTTCGACCATCCTCATCTTTCTGCGGTTCTGCGATGGTATCATTCAGCCTGAAGTGACGACGAGTATTGATACTTCTCCAAGATTGAGATCGGTTATACCTGAAGCATGGCCGGATCGGCAGGGGCATGCAGTCCATAGCTTAGTTTTCTGTCCCGACGGTAGCAGACTTCAAGCACTACAAGCCGTGTATCAAGGCTCTAGGACGGGTAAGGAACTGATCAACGTTAGTGAAGGTGTATCTTCGGTCGTGCAAGAGAAGATCTATAGGTAGACTTCTGCATCCGTCCACCAAAACCTTTTCTAGCGAAGCCCAGAAAGCGTAGGTTGTTTCCTGTCCCCGTAACCTCAGCTCTCAAGAAATGTGCTAAATCAGCTCGTGCTTGGCGACGTTGATCTGGCGGCGGCAACACAATGAACCGTCCCATAACATTAAGTTTGGGACGGAGGTCTTTCTTGGAGATCATCCGCCGCCTGTCTCGAATCAAACCCCATTCATCTTGTTGCTAAGAAAACACAGCAACCCTCAAAGCTCGAGCACGGCGGAGTCAACATCCGGTGTGACTAGCAGATGCCTAAAACAAACGAGCTTTCCAAGAGATGTGCGTGATAGCAGACCAATATTGAGCGTTTCTGATAGCTCAACTACACAAATGGCTGCCGCGTGACTGCCGTCGTTAAGTGACATCCTCTTCTTCTGGTGTTGAAGCTGGACTGTTCAAGCAAAGGATACTCGCTGAGAGCGATGTAGATAAGATGTACGGACTGCGGTGTCCAGGCACGCGAAAGAGGGAAGACACATGAATCCTGTGAGATTCGATTTGAGTTAAAGAAATGATGGCAATTCGCAGCGGAAATGGTGTGATCTGACTAGCGCACCGACTTAGGGTCGATCTGCAACTTCAACACCACAACATTTGAATGCCAAGCATCGCGACATCTTGTCCAATGCTTACGACCGTGGGGTTCGTGGCGTTAGCTGGTCGGATCGCTGACTCTTGGTAGAAGATCGTTTTCTTGGCCCATGGGACAGGGATTTCGGAAGCGCGATTAGAGATTGAAGCGTATAGTCAAACAGCCAATAGGAAGCCACGTTTCCAGACTACTGGGCTGTACTCGATGCATTTCAGAGTGAGAGAAAGATGATTTGCCGCCTGTGTGTATGCCGCATCCCATGAAGGGATATGCGCCACGAAGTGCACCATATGGTGAACTGGTCACAAGTCTGCAGCCATGTCTCCGTGCGCCTATAAAAGCGGATGGCCTTCCGAAGAACGATAATTGCAACCTCTTTCTTCTCCGCTGTTGGTCAAGATGAAATTCAATGCGGTGATCAGTATTCTCCTCGCAACTCCAGCTTTTGCTGCCGTAGTCAAGCGGCAAACTGCAGCTCCTTTCTCTGATGGCCAGCCAATTGACGGCAAAGGCAAAGGCGCCCCAATCTTGGGTAAGCTTGACTGGTTGCAGAATGAAATATCACAATTACTGATAGCGAACAGGAGGCACCAATCATCAAGTAGACATTGAAAACCCTTCCAACCTTGGGCAGCAGAACACTGATGCAGGCACTGTGCCTAACCTGAAGTGGCGCTTCTCTGATTCTAAGACACGAGTTTACCCTGGAGGCTGGGTCCGCGAACAAGTGGACAATGATTTGCCGCAGAGCCATGACATTGCTGCGGCCCAGCAGCACCTCAAAAAGGGTGCTATTCGTGAGCTTCACTGGCACCGCGTAGTACGTTGTTTGCTCCTGACTAGCTACACTCAAGCACTAATAATCTCATAGGCAGAATGGGGCCAGGTTTTATTCGGTCGTGTGCTCATATCCGCGGTTGATGAAAATGGACGCCACCAAGTGACTGAGCTCGGCTTCGGAGACATCTGGTATTTTCCTAAGGGTCAAGCACATACTGTGCAAGGTCTAGACAACGAGAATGAGTACCTCCTAGCTTTTGATGATGGAAATTTCGATGCTGCTGGGTAAGTCGTAGTCTTTCAGCGAACACTCACTTGTCACGTCTTAACTATGCCTCCAGAACGACTTTCAACCTCGATGATTGGCTTGCAAAGACACCCAAGTCTATTCTTGCAAAGAGCTTTGGTCTTCCTGAGTCAACATTTGACAATTTGCCTAAGACCAACCCCTATATCCAAAATAGCACAACTGGTGCACCAGCAAGCCATAGAAATATCACTGGAGGTGCTGGTGAGCTTGTTGCTGATGCCTCATACGTCTACCGCACCTTTTCTCATGCGCCTGAACCTGCTCCTGGTGGTGCAGGGGTATGGTGGAAGGCTGACTCAACGAACTTTCCGATTTCAAAAACAATTGCGTCAACGTACGTGGTGCTTGAGCCGAAGGGCATTAGGGAGTTACACTGGCATCCCACAGTAAGTCAGCTCAACAGTAATTGAGACATGCATACGTACTGACCTTTAGCAGTCTGAGGAGTGGTTGTACTTCCATGAAGGCAAAGGGCGTGCGACTGTCTTTACTGGTAATGGTAACGCCCGAACCTTTGATTTTGGTCCTGGTGATACAGCTGTCTTTCCAGACAACTCTGGGCACTACATTGAAAACACTTCTGAGACTCAGAACCTGACTTGGATCGAGATCTACAAGGCGGATCGTGTGGCTGACGTATCTCTGACCCAGTGGCTAGCATTGACACCTGCAGATATCGTCGCTGACGTCCTCAAGCTGCCTTTAAACGTTGTTGAGGGATTAAAGACGGAGAAGCAAGTGCTTGTGCATGGTAAATAGTCGTGTTTATTGAGCAAGCTTTAAGGCTGTGCTGCTTGTAGGAAGCTTGTAAGGGCTCGATTCCCTTGGTAGCATGCGTCCACGGACGCCTAGGCAATGGTAGCCAACTATTAACAGTACCATCGTGCTCATAATCGCGTGCTGCTCTTTGGAGTCTGCGGCTATAGGTTAAGGATCACAAATCACAAGAGATGCGTTTCCTCTAACCACGGCCACCACTGCATTTAGGGTCCCTGTTTGGTTAAACTACTGCCTACTTCTATCCAAAACTCTCATTCAGTAAAGAGCAAGCGTCAGGAAAGGTGTGTTCAATACCATTGCGCAAATGGGTAAAAGTACAGGTCTTGCAACGGCAGCAATTTTGGCCGCCGGTCGAACACAGAGGACAAATCCAAGCAAATCTCCTCAGGAAGCATCATTTAAAGCTTATCAAGCGGTTTACTAGTACTGTCTTGCTCTTTCCGTCCTGTCACTGCTCTTAAGTTGTTAGGGTCTAAGATGGATCCGAACAGCGGGCAAAAAATGATAGAATGCATGTCGTGCAGAAAGAGAGCTAGTGCGAAGGTTTATTATGTCAAAATGTATGTAAGAGTAACTCGCACAGTAGTACAGATTGCTGTCAGGAGACAGCTCGTCTAGAAAACTGTCTGGTCTCAATTCATGGGCTGCATCACTCTGGTCAATCAAGTGTCGAGAACAGCTCCTTATGCCAGAGGTGTTCCATGTCTGCCAGACCACAATTCTCCTCCATTAATCTTATTATCTCTGTGCCCACGTTCGAGTAACATACAGTTGGTGTTCGTAAGCACGCAACGCACGTGGTGACGCTTACAGGGCTGATAACACGGGTCGGACCGTCTCTGGCGGCGACCCCGAACGACTATTTAGACAGACGCAGGATGTATTGTATAGACAAAAGAGCCCTACATCTATGTTCGCATGTCGCATTCATCACAAACGTCTCATATTTGCAATCGAATCGAGACTGCAACCTACAGCTCAATACCTTGTTTGATTGACTATGTGTAGCTGTGCATGGGACATGATCATGCATCAGCTTACCCTCAGCGATAATCATTACCCGCTTCGCCAAAGCACGGACAACACTCATCCCTAGTGCTGATCTCAATTAGTCTAAGGCAAAACTTGCGAGCGACCCAGAACTCTCAGGCAGAAGCATAGCACGTCCAGTGCTGCCGTGCCTGGCGCCCAAAGGCAGCTGGACAAAATTTACGAGGTTTGAGATGCAAGAACAAAGCTACCGCTCAACATGTGTAGGTAGTAAAAATGCAGGCCGCTCACCTGATAGCAGGAGACAAACTTCTCAGAGGGTACACCGTGGTGCCCCGCGTATATATTCCAAGTAGAGGACTCAGGTGTGACCGCAAGTACTTCCCTTGGAAAATTTGCTGCTCGTGTTAGGCAGACGGTGACACTCTGAGTTCTTCTTAGCTCGGCGGCAGCTTACGTCCTCAATCTGCGGCCTTCGCCACGTTTCCCCACTCAAGATGTATACGGCCGGGCACTACAGTACACACGGTCTCTGCCACCCTAAATCCCACCTGTCGTGTAAGAGTCGGGCACTACAATTATACTTCAACCCTCATGCTCAAGAAGACTACCTGGCAGATAGTACATGATGGCTCGCACATGGAAACAAGGTCGAAGAAGCGATTTGGAGGTCCCTCACCACTGCATCGTAGTCGAAGGAGGCCTTTGTTTGGATCTGGTTAAGAGCTTCTTGACGTGGGGATATGTTGTGGCTTGCAGTCGTACAAATTATCTACAAAGCAGCACGAGTGATCAACAACCTACCTCCTGTTACGTTGATCCAGCGATGCCCACCCCCCTACCTTCGAGGAAGCGTAAGCCCGCATATCACTGACAGACTGGACTAAACAGGTTGGAGAATGCGTGGACAGCCCATCTCGAGACTCTACGCTCATCGCACCTTGCGTTGATTACGCAACCTCTCTACAGTAGCTGGTCTCTGACGTGGCGCTTCGATGAGACGGAGGATGTTTAGACTTTGGAACATGGTCACTATGGGTAGCTATTGGTGTGCTCAGAGGTTATAGCAATCTCGTGTTCGGTATTATTATAAATTGGCAAAACTTTTGGCCCCTTGCCACATCCGAGGCGATTGGAGCTTTGGAATAGATCAGCAGAGTGAGAGCCTAGTGGGCGATTACCTGAGACATTGTGTACATATAAAAGACACACAATCCTTTCTGCAGACATGGACATCGCATCCTTCAGCAGACTTCACCACAAAGACCAAGTAACAGCAACCTTCATCATGACTATTGTTCACATGAATCCGGCCATGGACCCTATAATTGTCTATCATCGAGATGGTACATGATGCTCAACCACGGTCTCACGTACCCTGCTAATCTTCCGCTAGGTAATGTCACAATCTACGGGCAGACTACCTTCCATAGCAATGCGGACCTTGACACCCATAAACAATACTTCCTCGCGTTCGGCCACACGTTCATTACCACCCCGATTGTTCTCATGTCAGCGGCGACCTATTGTGTGCCTACCCACCCTGCAGGAGACGTTCACATGCTGTCTCATGCAGAGAATGGTAACGGTGTTCAAACGGACGGATTTGCTATCAAATCTTACCAGAAACATGACGGTCCGGTCTTTGTGAACTGGATGGCAACTGGACGGCTCGAGGGCAATTATATGCAGGGAAATTAAGCACTCATCTGTGTTATTGCACCCGTAGATGAGGTAGTCAGCAGTAGGCAATCAAAAGACATCTCATCTCAAGAATACCAATCGTACTTACGCTAGTCTGTAGCACATAGAGTGACGACTTACGTGGTTCTCAATATCTAAATATCTAAGTCACTAATCGATCGGGGAGCTGAGATCCAGGTGCTTTGATTTTGAAACATTGAGACATTGGGCTCTACTGTGCACGACCAGCCCATGTCGTGGGATGTGACCGCTCTGCCGACGTTGTCGATCTCCTCAACCGTCTCGGTCTGTCCGGTCTCTTACTCCCAATCGGCAGGTTTTGCGACACCGTAAGCGCTGTAGTTAAAAAGCGCCAGCTGCTCTCTGATCTTTTCTCCTGGCATTGTTGATCTGCTTAACCGTCTTGGCTCATCTGGTCCGTCACCTCCTGTCGTTGGCATTGTTACAGCTTTTAGTGATGGCCTAAGAAGTCAAGCGCCAACTTGTGAAGAACCCCTCTTCTGATTTTGTCAATTTTCTCAACCGTCTTGGCCTGTCAGGTCTGTCGCCCCCGGTTGGTGGCATTCCTGACACTGTTGGCCAGGATTTCCGACTGAAATCCTACAAGGCAACATATACATATCTGGTTGCAAGCGGAACATGGAGCGTACAGAGTGGAGTAAAACTTCAGAGCTAGGGACCTCGATAGAGAACACCAGACCTGAATTATCTGATTAATTGTTTCCTAGCCAGGATGCTAATGCTGCCATAATTATCGATTCGGTTCACTAACCAGCGTTCTGACCATTGAGCCTGTTCGTGCAACCATGGTAGTCTCAAAAGATTTGGCCAAAACCCTCAATGCCCACGGTATAATAGTATGATTATGCGACAGTGGCAAGCTAATTCCATTGCCGCTGATGGACCCTCACATCAGCCTTCGTTTAAATGTTTATCGACTGGTACTACTGGCGCCTCCCTCCTGAGCTTGCTCTCATAGCTGCAACTGTCTCAGGCTATACAATACCAGTCGTCGATTCAGAAATAGTAGCTTTACACAGGAGATATACATGGAAGATTCAAGATCTAATCCTCAGGCCTGGTAGTTTCGGGAACAGCAAGGCCAACCCCTCTTCCCAATCGCGGTCTCCCAAAATATCAATGACCGGCCTCCCAGTCTCGTCCACAGTCTGTAAATCCACCGGCCCACCGAGATCGATAAGCAAACCCAAAATCTCTGCATCGCTGGTCTCCACTGCTTGGAGTACAGCATTCCAACCACGATGCATGCGATTGATATTTGCGCCTCTGCTCAATAGCATCTGGATGACTTCTGTGTCGTGGCCATCATAGCTTCTCAGCGCCTTCACCAGCGGCAAGTGCTCCCCAGGCGCATTGGGATCTGCGTTTGCCTCGTCGAGCAGATATCGTACAATGTCTTTATGGCCCTCACGGATAGCAGTCGTGAGTGGGGAAAAGACACCACAATTCTTATCCTCCACGCTCATACCAGCGTCGATCAGCAATTTGACGGACTCCAGCTGGCCCGCGTGCACAGCCATCTCTACGCAGCCACGGAAGGCTTGAGGCTTAAGGCCTGGGAAAGCTAGTAGGCGCTTTAGCACGACCGGTGTTTTCACTGCGAGGCACAAGGGCCAATCCTGGCCGCGGATTGCTGGGTTGGCCCCGTTTTTCAGAAGGAGATCAACGAAATCGAGATTGTTTTCGCGAATCGCGGTCGTGAGCGCAGTATTGCCACTTTCAGGGCAGCGATCGTTGGGATTAACGCCTTGGCCAAGTAGGTACATCAAAGTGTCTTTGTCTTTGTGAGCCACAGCAAGTTCGATGATGCCTTTTGGCTTATGGAGATCTGCGCCTGCAGCAACGAGTTGTGGGAGGAAATGGCTTCGTTCATGCGTTATGCATTTAAAGGTCGGGTATTCCACAGCTTTGAAGTTGGGGTCAGCACCGTGCTCAAGCAAATATGTGACGATGTCGGCGCTGTTGTCACGGATGGCTGACGCGAGCGGTGTGTAGGCTCCATCTTTGCGGATGTTGGGTGAGACGCCTGCATGGATCAGAACCTTGATTGACTCCAGCTTTTTGAGGCTGGAAGCGAGTTCCATGATGCCTGGTGTCCGTTTGTGATCTGCTCCTCGAGACAACAATAAAGCAAGAGCTTCTGGGTGGTAGCACGATGGCCACAATGGATGCTTCGGACATGGCAAGTTGGGGTCAGCTCCGCTGTCCAGAAGAATAGCCATAATATCTATGCGACCAGCCTGGATAGCTTTGAAGAGCGCTGTGGTACCCTCGTTGTCCTTGGCGTTGGCATCGGCACCATTGGTGAGCAATACACGGGCACAGTCTACAGATGCTGCTTGCGTAGCCGCAAATAATGGGCTCACACCATCGCTATCAGCGCCGTTCGCATCCGCTCCGTGACGTATAAGGACAGTAGTCGTGTCCGGGTCTTGGCTGTTGATAGAAATGCGCAGCAGACCAGCTTGGGTGGCACTGTCGAGTTTGAGACCCCGACATAGTAGTTGCTCGACGATGCGAGTTTGTCTCTGTTTTACGGCCATCACTAACCCCTCTATCCCATCGGGTCCCCGCCTGTTTGCTCCTGGAAGGTGCGGTGGTCTACCAAGTAAGCCGGGGTAATCCATATGTCCATAAGACATGGAGCTGTCATGAGGACCTCGATGGTCCTGCACTCCAAGATGACTGCTGTACTCCCTTACTGGCATACGCGGCCATGCTAACTCCTCGTTCAGCGATGAATGAGAGTGGCTCTCCCTATCGGGCGACCTAGCTGAGCCTGAACGTGTCGTGTCTCCCGTGGAATCGCTGGAATGGATACTTGGAGCTCTCCACTCTTTTTGTAGATATGCGATTTCCGGCGAAAATCGGAGTTCTTCATGCCTGAAGTTTATCTCGCTCAGTGTAGGTTGGTGATCTTTTCCATCCACTGGATCGCTTGTAGCAGGCCTAAGGTCGTATGGAGACGGCCTGTCCGTCAAGCGTGCAGGAGAAAGAGGCGTCTCTGGATGACCGTGATCACTGCCTGATTGAGGGTGTTGTTGTTTTGTCAAAGACGGGGGGGATGTGGTATGAGTTGGCTGACTCCGTTTTGCTGGGTTGAGACGTTCCAGGGCAGCGATCAGCCCGCCATAGCCGATGGCCATCGTCTCGTCAACGTGATCGTGACCTATCGTCCATCGAAAGATCGCAGAGCTCATCTTGAGGGATTCGCTGCTCTTCATAAGTGTCATCCGGATTTTGTCGACCTCCGAGTCTGCAAACATCATCCGCATACGCCTTCCCAAACCACCCTTTCCATTGTCATTTTCTATGAACTTGGATACCATCTGACCCAGCACAACAAATTCGTCAAGAATATGGCGAAATCGTACATCGAGTTCTTGTGTCATTTCGACTGGGTATGTCTGACGCGTCTTAAACGACTCATTGATACCCGCTTCGATTGACCAGACTATGCGGGCCAGATCGAGGAATGCTGTGGTCAGAGTGAAGAATCCGCGTACTGGTTCCTTCGTTGAGCTAAGATATTCAAGCATACGAATGGAAACAGTATTTCCTTGTACATTGACGCGCTTGCACAGCTCAATGGTCGTTTCCTTCCGTGTAGGCGCCATGCTAATGCCGCTATAGTGGGATATTCAAGAAGAACAAGAAAGTTATGAATAGGAGAGTCGAACGTTCTGGAGATGGCAGCCTTTTGTGTATGTTGAACGTTCAGCCACTGCCATCATTCATCAGCCGTCCATACTTACTAGACAGAACGATTGGAACTAGAAGGCGGGATGCTTATGATCGTCTCATTGGCGTCAAAAAGTTTATTGACGGGGAACGTGTCGAGAGATCCCAGCAACTCGTATTTCTCCTGACGGTTACCCGGGTCTTCTCTTTCAGTGCTGCTAATCGGCAGCTAAGCCGGGGAATTGAAAGCATAGTTTGCGACAGATTGCGAGAACGAGATAGTGCATATGGTACCACGAGGTGACTGCTTGCATCGTCGTAAAGAAAGACCTACTGTATACGCAGCAGAGTGTTCATGGGGCCACCGCGACTCCCAGATAAACAATACCGGCTTTATACAAGGCCTTGGGGTCTGGTCTTCAGCATGTTTGGTATGCGTACGAACTACTCGATTGTATGCTTCGTCGCGACTAAAGCATCGAGATTGCGGGACACCTACGATAAGGCTCCGGTTGTTACTTGCGTGTTCTGTCATGGGTGTAGCTAGCTGATGCCACGTGCAATCTAGAACAAAGTGGCGAGATGTCGTACGAGCAACATTGTGGCGTCTCTTTAAAGTCGCTCGCAACGAGCTCAAGCCGCTGATGTGCTTACCTCGCAATCTCCCGTTGACGGCATTTACACGGCCGCGGGCTCTAGTATACGTCTGTTCTATTTCCAGTAAGTGGTCGGAATAGGGCAAGGAAGGCGGGGACGAAAGGAGGCCCAGAAGAGCTTTGGCAGGGGCAAGCGGAAAATGACGGTCGAACCAATGGGAACTCGTGGCGGTCATGTCCGCCCTATTATCTCGGGTCAACAGTGCGCATTGCCATACGACGTCTTTCTCATACATTTGCTATCGTCAAATCAATCAACGAAGTTGCTGAGGTTGCGAAGAACCCGGGTTACCCATATCGAACGAGTGCCGAGCAGACAAGCGCTCCACTGGTGCGTACCTCACAAGACCCTGAGCGAGCTGAGACCTGGTATCACACAAGAGGGCCTGCATCCAGCTCTGTCGACCGGATACACGGCCTTAGTGGTTGAGATAAGGCCGATAGTCAGACAGGTCGTTCGTGTATTCCTTGTCGAACATTGCTCGAGGTATCACAAAGCCTGTAAATGCGCAAATGCACGGCAGTTTTCCACCGTCTCGCAAGAAAGATCTTTTTCTGCTCCTTTTCAGTATCCAGGCCTAGATTGTGCATCACGGGTTCACACAAGGTACTCCAGTGTCAGTGGGCGTATCTTGGTCGCTCCCGTGCCACATGTACGTCTTTCCTCATTCAAAAGCCCCCCTCGACTGACCCTACCAATCTCTTTGCGCAAGAATTAAGACTGAATCTGAAAATCTTGTGTTGATCTGTCTGAGATCGCATCCCAACGAGTCTTCACCAACTGCTCGAGGTCAATTCCAACAATCAGACCGACTTTCATCGCTGCGAAAGATAGTCGCCAGGAGCGACGATCTCAGTAAGCTCTCTGATTCATAGAAAATCGACGAGTTGCTCAGCTCCATGTTCTCTTTATTGACATGTAGACGCTTTCTAAAAGTGTGAACCGCGACTCAAAACCCCAGAAAGCTTCACTCAAGGTCGAGTCGGCTGGCCGCCTATGCTGCACTGGTGCAGGCGTTGGGGCTAAATTAAAGACTCGGCTTCGAAGTGAGATATCTTGCAGGAGAAACATCTCTTTGTTGCATCCTAACGACTGTTTGCCGAGACAAAAGTCTGAGACCTAGGAGGCGATTATGGATTCACGATGGGATTTTGAGTCTCCTCCTTGTCACTATCAACTACGTGCTGCTATAGCCTTGCTCTAATTCAATGTGTCTCGTCAAAACAACCGATACGTCTGGATGTCCAACCTGGCCGGACGCATTTCTTTCCGCACGTTCCAGGTACTCTAAGTCCGCTGTAGGCACTGGGCAATTGCACCATGTTCTACAGTAATCATCAACGAAAGTTCCCGCATCGCCATTCAGCGATCACCTCTCATGGAATCCTTGTCCGATTATCTGATTCGTTGTATCAGAGCTAGTGCGTTGAATGGTGCCTACGAAGTATGAATGTTTTTTCAGGAAGGATGCACAGTATTTCGTTCAGCTTCCGGCTGCGATATCTTAAGTCCTGGAGTCAACACTTGGGCAGCCGCTCACCTACCCTATTGATACTGACAAGCGCTATGTAAATTGCTCCAGTATGCGATGGTTCATTTTTCGCCGAGGTTGATGTCAAGGATCGAGAGGCTCAATCGCGCAGAGATACCGCTCTTCCCGACACATGGGAATCACTAGTCTGGCTGAATAATCCGAAAGGAACTCGTCTCGTGGATATACGTCCTCTACAAATGACCGAAAAGTGATGTCGTTTGGAGTGAAGCGTGTAGCCGCAGGGAGATGATGGGGTGAAGCTGTCTACAACGAAATTACACCTCCTATGGAAGTAGATTTGATAGCAAAGCCAAAGTGAAGGCGTACCGATAGTCCGTTGTTTTGCACGGTGTACCTGAGTGAGGCGTTCGTAGCCCTTCAGCCTCCAGAGCAGCGCTAAGCCCCTTTTGCATGACGCAACCCTGTTTGGGACAAGCTCGCGGGTTTACAGGACAATCGCGGGATCTTCGTCGGCAGCGCCGGACACTCAAATCTGGGGGACACATCACTTCTAGAACCTGCGGTACGCAAAAACAGATCCGAATGTGCACAATGCTCAAGCTATCAGCATTACCGAGATGCATCCAATGCATCGGGGTGCCCTGCTGTCCGAATTCTGACAGGGCCTTCAGCACGTGGTTCAGGAACGCGATGATTTAGTCGAGATGCTAGACCCCATTTTGCTGTACCCCTGGCTTCCAGATCTGTGTAGTCAAGCCACAACCTTTCAGCACGTCGCGGTGTGAGCTGAAAAGTTTTGCTTCTGAGTAATGGTACAATGCACTCTTCGATGGAAGAAATGCTATTCAATGTATATATTATAGCGCAGGCTGCGCAAGGCGAACATGCTTGCTGCGTCCCGCTTCAGTAGTCTTTGATCGAAGGAAGCTCGTTCGAACATGTCTCCTGCTTTTATTCCAGCCTCTGTGCTGGCTTTGCGTGCTGCGTCACTCGTTTGTCCGTCATTGCCGACTTGCCCTGACAACAATGGGTGTACGTTCACTGCGAATGGAGCCGACTTCCAAGTCAGCTGTGCGACGGACTTTTATGGTGGGGATATGGGACGAGCATATGTAAGGATTTCAGGCATTTTTCGTTGTAATAAGCCACTGACTTGAATAGGCTGCAACCGTGACGGACTGCATGACAATATGTGCCTCTGCAGATGGGTGCACGGCTCTGAGTTACGTGGGCAAGGATTGCTACATGAAGAACAAGCTCAACGGCGGCAGAACTAAGTAAGCAGTGCCAAAAGATATCCCAAGGTGCTGATGCTGATCCCTACGAAAGCCAGGCAGTGATCGGTGCGAACATTGTCACCCGCGTTACCCCAACTCCGACCCCGAGCTCATCAGCAGCGCCGCAACAGGCTTGTCCAACAACTATCAATTGTCCTGACAACAATGGCTGTCTCGCTTCTGATAGCAGCAGCGGCCGCTCATTTACGTTGGCTTGTGGCGTTGACTTCTACGGCGGCGATCTCAAGACAGTGTGGACCGATGGGCTGGAAGCTTGCTCGACCGCATGCGCGGGTAACGCTCAATGCGTTGCGGCATCATTCGTGGGGAATGGTGGCAGCAACGGACCTTGTTATCTAAAAAGCAAGAATCAGGGGAAAGTCCTAGACTCTCGTGTGAATGGTAAGCATGCGTTATGGCATACCTGCGATATCAAGCATAGAGCGATTCACTAACGTACTCACAGGGTTCTCCGTCAACTCACCCGTCTCCAGTAGCTCATCTTCGTTGATCTCCACATCTGCGACTCCGTCGTCGTCGCCATCGTCATCGCTCTCTATTTCCTCGTCGGTAGCATTGTCTTCGTCCTCAGTGGCATTGTCTTCCTCATCGGTAGCATCATCTTCCTTGGTGACACCATCGTCTACACCTCTTTCTTCCCTGGCAAGCTCCTCATCCTCTTCCACTTCATCTCCGTTGTCTTCTGCTTCCGCGACACCATCGTCTTCGGCAGCCATCAGCTCCTCATCAACGCTGTCTTCGACCCCTGTTGCCACACCCACGCCAACAACACCAGTCTACACCAACAACATCGTCCGCAACCCTAGTTTCGAAGCCGACACCTCGGACTGGAACTACGCACCAAATTCCTTCGGGAGCATCACCACCAGCGATTCCGTTTCAGGCAGCCGCAGCTTCCTCATCGACGGCGCCGTGCCCGCCGGAGGATACAACTGGCAATACCTCCTCGAACAGACCCTGGATGTCCGCCCTGGAATCGCGTACACTTTCCAGTTCAACGCTATTGCTTCGAACCCCGCTGCTTGCTATCTCAACGTGAACTTTGCGAACCAGGAGTTCGGCGGGTTCAGCATCGGGTCGACGTGGAAGACCTACTCGCAGGCTATCCCGGCCGGATACACCAATGGGAAGCTGAAGGCTTTGCTCTCGTTCAATCCGTACTGTCGTCAGACTGGAAAGCTGTGGATCGACTCCGTGTCCGTGGTTCCTGTAACAGTGGCGCCGGTGGCCGAGCCTCCTCTTCCGTCGCCGATCGTGAACATGATCGCAGAACCCAGTTTCGAAGACACGACGACGTCGACGCCGTGGAAGTGGACATCTTCGGCTACTGAGGCTTCTGGTGTCGGTGTTGTTGCTGTGAACCCCCACGATGGCACAAAGAGCTTCCAGTTTCAAGCCTCGACAACTATCGGCTCAGGACAGATGTGGACCGCAAGCTTACAGCAAACATTCGCGGTCGTGCCGGGTACAACCTATAATATCTCGTTCTGGGTTCAGAACTCGTCTCCTGCCGGCGCTGCCAATGTCGCGGTGTACTTTGGAGCTACCGGGACCCAATACCTTGCTCAAGCGAATCCGGGGGAAACATACAAACAGTATGTTGCTGCTTACACTGTTGGTGATATCACGCAAGCAACGCTCAAGGTGACCTTCTTCAGCTCTGCTTTCAGCAACCAGGCAGTTCGTAAGGTTTGGCTGGATGATTTCACTGTAGTCCCTGTATCTCTGAAAGGATACGCAACAGTATAGAAGTAGTTGTGGCTAGAAATTAGAGTAATATCATTGAATCTTCGAACGTTTTTTTTTTTCTTTATTTCTTTTTTTGTTTTGGTAAATGTCGACTTGTTTCTTGGAACTGCAAGATCGAAAGCTGCAATCGACACGTGAGATCTGCGAATGACCCGTGAACTGTGTTGGGACTGTTTTGTATCAGTTCTTATGCTGGATATGGGCACAATTCGTGGTGCAAGGCCTAAAATGAGCTGCATGGCGAGCGATTCAACTTTAGGTATCGTGAATGTGAGGACGCTGCGGGGAAATGCTCTTTGGACCATGCATCCTATAAAGTCAACAAGCGGAGGCACTCAAACCAAACTCGTCTGCCTAGGCACTGCATGGGTTCTTAAGCACCGTGTATCGCTCTTTGACAGCCCCGAGCATCCGCTTGGCAAAACGCAAGATACCTAAGCTGAATCTTGATGTACATGGATGGCTACAACTTGTGCCGCTGCCTGTACTCGTTGCCCTAATTCCGTTGAGCGCATCAGCATAGCTATATCGCTGCTTGAAGCTTGCAAGGTGCAATAAGTCTTCAAGGTCATCTCTCGCCAAGGCAGGCTGTCTTGGAGCGTGATGCCTGCTGAGCTGAACGGGCGGTCATGCCGGCAACGCCTCCAGGCTGCAATGATTCTCAGCTTTCCTGAACCGTGCCAGGCATCTCAGATATGTTTCTCGCAATACAAAGTAGGAGTATGGTAGGTAGCATACGACTGTTATCGAGAAGCGCTTTCGCTGGACCCTGATCGTCAAGGTGATTGCCTGTTATCTGCGGATACTCGGCTGTGGCAGTGTGGCGCGAGTGGCAGTGGCGACGCAGACAATTCGATGCTCGCGAGCACAGCCCAGTCGGCAGCCCCGTCAGCGCATGCCACGCTCCAGACAAGCGGCTGTGGCTGCGCTGTGAGGCCGTGCGCGTGGTGCAGTTGTCCAGAGGGCCCACAGAAACTTCCATTTTGCGCTAGAGGTCACACCGATTGGAGGCGTGACGCAACTGTCATGTGAGCCTGAGGCTTAGAAGACCAGGGTCTTTGCTATTACTATTGCTGCTATCAACTTTTGCCAGGACTTTACTTACAGCGCTTTCACCAACACTCGACACACACAGCAACACTGCAAACATGGGAAGACGTGACGACTCTCCCCCGCAGCGGCGCCGTAGGTCTTCGCCCCATTGCATCTGTCACCGCACAGCTAACATGACCTTAGCAGAGCCCAGCTACCGCTTCGATAGCTACGAGGACGGCAAGCCAAAGTGGGCGCCTCAGACACCAACAGAGGATAACCGCGATTATCGAGACAACCGGCGAGACGACCGGCGAGACGAACGCCGGCACAGGGATCGCTACGATGACGACGCCCCGCCCAGAGGTACGCCTGGAGATTCAGTCAGCGCGCAGCGCAATACTCACCACACTCCAGACCAGCGCCCACGCAAACATCGGTCATACTCGTCAGGCTCAGACTCAGACGTGCCTCCAGCCAAGCCCCCGCGGCGAAGCAACACACAGCGCGACCGGCGTCCGCGAGACCGCGACCACTATGATTCGTATGACGAGCACCCGCGCCGAGACGACCGCCGCCGTGACAACCGCGGCTACGTGAGCGACGACAGACACAACAGACCGCGCCGCGACAACGATGACCGCGATCGCCGCGACCGCCGCAGAGACGACAGAGACCGCAGCAGGGACCGCTACGACGACCGGGACTATGACAGGCGGCGCGACGACCGAGACAGGAGGGATCGCTACCGAGACGACCGACGAGATGATCGTTACCGCGACGACCGCAAGGACAAGAAGTCATCTCCCTACGATGCCCTCTTCTCCATGCTGGCAAGCTCAGGCGGCAAAGACAAAGGCCGCGATGACCGCGACCGCCGAGACCGCTACGATGACCGCTACGACGACCGCAGGGACAGGGACCGCGACGGCGGCAAGCCAGGACAGCCCGAGTGGCAGAAGCAGGCGCTGGGCATGTTCACCGCGTACGCGCTGCCCATTATCAAGAAGGAAGGAACAAAGTACCTGCACAAGCAGGCCGGGAATCTCATGTCGGGCAAGAAGCGCTAGGAGCGCGGGGCTCGTACTTTATGAATGCATGGCGTTGCGGATGGGATTGGAGGATTGGGCTTTTGGCGTGCATGGATATGACACTAATGAATTGATAGAGTCCTTACAATGGACGAATGCATACGATACTACTACCACTCCTCTTTGTTCTGAGCGCAGTGCATGGGCACGTGCGTGACGTCACTCCATCACCGAGCACTAACACGGCATGAGCGGGTGCGAGATTCCAGAGATGGCAATTAGGCCTGGAAGTAGAGCAAAGGAAATGAGAGAAAGAGGTCACTCGACGAGCACAGTTTTCAGACTAGCAAGCGTTTATAAGCAGAAGTTTCGGCAATGCGACTTCAAGCAGCGAGGAAAAGCTGTGAACCTAGTAGTAGAACGAGTGCTCAAATGTCTTATACCGGCCCCAGGTACACATTCCATATGAGACATAGGAAATGACCGCAGAGCCCTCATCCAACCCTACGCACAAGACTCATGGCTTCCATGACAGGCCCCTAATTGAGCTGCTCTCACGTCCCATCTCCCACATCTTACGATAGATAATATCAGCTTCCTCCCCAGCGTCACCACTACTTTCACACACGCACCTTCCCTCCATCGCCTCAACAGCCATCAACCCAATCGAACACGCTCCACTCGCAAACCATCGTGCCTGCCAAGCGCGCACATTTGCAGTACGCGCAGATAGCACAGACACAGTCTTGCCTCGGCCGTCTTAGGTGGCGCTAGAGTGTGGGGGTGGGGCAGGGGCAGAGCGGCTGGGAGGCAGGGCATGGACATGCGTTCACCGGATCGCTCCTTCTCACTAACGCAAGTTGTATGCACCTCTGTTCGTGAGCCCGCACCGCACTGCACTATACCTAACCTACTGCACTGCACAATTGGCAGATCTACAAGTGGTGTACGTACACACCTGGACCGCGTCGCCCTTGCCTACTACGTAAGGTAACCCACCTATCCCAAACGAACGGGCCAAGGTGCCCTTTCAGATCAAACCAAACCGGGGTACAGCGCAAGCAATGCAAGACCTAGGCCTAGAAGCTTCCACGGGAGAGAGCAGGAGTGAAGGGCAAAGCACGCAGAACACCCAGTATGACGCGATTGGCGAGCGGTATCTCAAGATCAAGGAGTTGCCGGCCGTGGAGGCGGAGATGCCGAGTGTGCTGAGTGTGTTGGGGAGGGAGGGGTTGAGGGGGAAGAAGTGTCTTGGTATGTGCCTTTCTGTTGTGTGGTTTGTGTATCGTGATGTGCGGTGATGTGGTATGGATGGTTGGTGGTGTTGGTTGAAGCGCAGGGAAAGACGCGGTCTGTTGTTCGGTGTAAGATCAAGGGCTTTGGAGCTGTCCGTATGTGTGTCTGTCTAGGAGTCACGCTCCTTGTTAAGCATGATACTGCGTGAGCAGTCTGCTCCTTCCCCGCGGCAGCGGCACCTGCTACCTATCCCTTCCCACGCGCACATCCAACTGACAACCCACTCACCGTAGACCTCGCCTGCGGCACAGGCAAATACACTCACCTCCTCTCCTCGCTCGGCGCAACCAGCGCCACAGGCCTCGACATCTCGTCCACCATGATCGCCAGTGCAAAGAACACCTACCCTGCCTCCACCCACCCAACCCTCCACTTCGCCACTGCAGACTGCAGCCTCCCCACCTCACACCCCTTCACCACCACCCCGCAGCACACCTACGACCTCGTCTTCTCCGCCTGGTTCCTCAACTACGCCGGCTCGGAGCGCGAACTCACCAATATGTTCCGCGTCATCTGCGCCCAGATGACGCCTGGTGGACGCTTCGTGGGCCTGACGACCGACGCGCACGATGAGGAGATGGCGGTGCCGAAGCACTCGTTTTACGGCCTGGACGTCTTAGTGCTAGACCCGGCGTACGTGGCGCCTGACACGGGGGCTGTGGTGGGGATTAGGGCGCGGGTGAGGGTCGGGCAGGGAGGGTTCGAGTTTGATTGTTTTCAGTTCAGGGAGCAAGTGTATGAGAGGTGTGCGCAGGAGGCGGGGTTGGAGATCAGGTGGAGGGATGTTGTGGTGCCGGATGATGAGAGGAGGGAGACGGAGTATTGGGCGGAGTGGTTGAGGAGGCCAACGTTTTCGATGTTGGAGGCGAAGAGGGTGGGGGAGTGGTGAGGCTGGATGCTTTGACTGGGAGTACGGTCAGGGTGGTGCATGCTTTGGAGATATTGACGCGCTGATGGTTCAGATCTTGACCTCTGTATCGCTTTACTATGGAGTGTTGTCTGTTGAGTGACGAGTGGTCAGACCAGCCCACTGTATCTTTTGACGACACGAGCATTGGATGTGCTGTGAGGATTCGTGGACCATCCCCATAGTTCGTGGAGCGATGTCCAATCTCTGCGGACTCGGCTATTATCAAATCAATTCAGGGATACGATCGTCGCAGCGCAACCCTGTCCCTAACCGCAGGGACGAAAGGTTGACTGGGAGTGTCGCCCAAATCGGTGGGTTCTTTCCTGAGCTCACTCGAGCTGCAGCTACGAAGCTTAGGATCATGGAGATACATCAAGCTACAGTATACGCCAAGTTCGACTCTGGATCCGCTAGGAGCATTGGACTAGATCAGGCAAAAGACGCATTCGATACTGATGCACCAGATCCTTCCAAATCGAAAGTGTCGAACGTCATGTGCACAGCGTCTGACCGTACGCCTAGCATCCCACTGATGATCATTGGATGCCTGAAGGATTGAGGCTCCGCCGCCAGATGAAGAATCGGAGAGGTGCATGCACGAGACGAGGCAACGGCAAACCTCCGATGCGAACTTCGGCCGCGGCGTGGAACAAGCATCGTCTTTGTGAACTGCCTAGACGAGGCAAGCTCTGCTCTTGGGAGCGCCAGGTTCTGGCGGCGTTACGCCACGGTCACTGCTTTCGACTGCCGTATCAGCCGCAACGATGCAGGGCTCAGTCTAAAATTGTAGTCAATTGCCGATACTGTTGTGTTCATTGGTGGATTGGGCATTCTCTGCGCTTGCTACGTGGAGACGGTGGCCTGGCCAAGTCTTTGTGCCAATGGTACCGGTAGCGTCAGGCGTTTTATAGCCAAGAATAATCGGACGTCCGAACAGGTCGGTGCTTTTGCGTTTGGGTTGGTGCGTCTGCGCTTGGATCGGTGGAAACCGTGTTGTTCTGACTGAAATGCAGGTAAACTTTCGGGGAAACTCCACATCCCCAGATGAGGTCGGGGTCCCCGCGTTACGAGCAGCGCACAACCAACAGAGAAGGCTGCGCGCTAGAGAAACCGTGCATGGGAAGGTCGTTCGATGCAATAATGTTGTTGCTCCGGTTTATTACCTTAGTGCTTCTGAACCCTCCGGGCCAAGCAAAGCAAAGAAACCCCTGGTCGTTCTTGAAGCTGTTGAGCTTTTTCCCAAGCATGGGAGCTGGCTGGGCAAAGAACAGAATTCGCAGTGCGAGTCATCATGACCGGTCTGGTATGCAAGTTGTTGTGGGTCGTGTGTAGAGTGGAGGCAAGGCTGGTTGGCCGCGTGCAGTTTCCCGCAAGTGCATCCACCCACAAGGACTCTCCACACCATGTTTTGCGCCTGTTCTATGTGTCAGCTGAGCGGCAAGAGTAAGCTTGTTCCTACTGCCGATACTGCCAAGGCCTCTCCGTGTTTGCGCGCCCGAAGCCTCAGACACGTTCCGCACTGCACAACGTGTGGATCCGCTGTTTCTCGCGCGCCGCATGCATGAAACTACCCATATCGCGCGGGCGTTGTCGATAGCAACTCCACCGGGGCCAATTACCAGAAACAAGAAAACTGGGTCTCTATCGTTGGCTCCGGTCCTCCTGCCCCCAGACGCATGCATCCAGATCTCTGGGCTCGAGATTCACCGGTGAGAGTGTTGCAGGTGGTCACGAAGAAGGGATTATCAAACGCTGCAACTCGCGAACACGAACGACGGGCGTTGGAAGAAGCCTGCCCAAGCCAATTCAGTGACGACTTGCTTTCTCGGCCTGCAAGCCACTGAAGGCTTCGACCTCCTTGGCTGTCGTAACGGAAGTGCTTCGGTGCAGCGCAAACTCGAGCGGGGTCGGTGCCAATTCTGGTGGCGCACACGCTCGGCACGGCTTCTTCGAAGGCAAGGTAGCGCGACAGATGCTTCAGCGCGCTTCGCAGCTTGGTACTGTAATGAACTGCATGAAAACCGTTGTGTGCGACCCTAGATGCGCGACGATCGATTCTGCGTTCTCCCAGATCGTTGCGAAAACTCAAAACCACACTCTGGGGAATATAGGGCAAACGCGCTTTCCTCCCCGTGGGGTTGTGAGATCAGCGTGTGCGGCATTTCGACCCCAGCATATGGGCTGTCCACGATACGTCGGCGGTTCTGGGGGCGGTAGGTGCGCTTGACTCGTTCGGGCTTAGAAGGTTACATCTTGTGAACACCAAAATGCTGGGCAGCCTTGGTATCTTCTTGGCCACAAGCCATCAGATGCATCATGGAGTGCTGTTGTGCAGATGCTACCTGTGGATCATCGATAGGTAGGGTCGCTTCGAGGCAAGAGGGTCCGCTAAGAGGATGTGGTGAAAGGACGTATATTAGGCTGGTCCTGCCCTCAGTCTGGGATCCAGCATCCTGACAAAGCTCAGCTGTCTTATCTTCGAAGCAGCTTTTGTTCCCTTTTTCGATATACAAGATCAGGCTCAAGCAACACAATGGCGACAGCATCTGGTAACAGACCTGCCGATCCTCTTGCCAAGGGCACCTTCGCAACGGCCAAACAAGCATGGAGCGACCTCTTCAAGTGGGAGCAACGTGTGGTTGTCAGGAATGAGTATGGCGAGGAGACCTGCGAGTGGCAGAAGCCCGAGCCCTTGAAGAACCCAATCAGTCTGCTTGCGCAGCTGAGTCTGAAGGACTGGGCCTACTTCCTTGTGGGCTTCTTCGCCTGGACAGCCGATGCCTTTGACTTCCACGCCCTGTCCATCCAAACAACAAAACTGGCGGCATACTACCACAGGAGTAACACATCGATCACCACCGCCATCACCCTGACACTGCTGCTTCGATCCGTCGGTGCTGCATTCTTCGGTCTTGCTGGTGACAAGTTCGGTCGCAAGTGGCCCATGGTTCTCAACATGATTATCCTCGGTCTTCTCCAAGTCGCCACCATCTACTGTGGTACCTTCAATCAGTTCTTGGCTGTGCGATCGCTCTTCGGTCTCTTCATGGGAGGTGTGTACGGTAACGCTATTGCCATGGCGCTTGAGAACTGCCCGTAAGTGACACTTGATCGACATCTTACAGTCCATATGCTAACCATCTCAGTGTCAATGCTCGTGGTCTCATGTCAGGTATCCTCCAGCAAGGATACTCATTCGGTTACGTTCTTGCCGCCTGCGCCAACCTTGGTGTTGGCGGAGAGACTAATACATGGAAGATTGTTTTCTGGGTCGGTGCTGGTTTCTCCATCCTCGTCGGTCTTGTTCGCATTTGCTTCCCCGAGTCCAAGCAGTTCGTTGCTGCAAAGAAGGAAGGCAGGGAGAACAAAGCTCCCGGTGCTTTCTGGGCCGAAACCAAGATCATGCTTAAGGCGGAGTGGCGCATGGTCGTTTACTGCATCTTCCTCATGACCTGGTTCAACTTTTACTCCCACACCAGCCAGGACTCCTACACTACTTTCATGAAGCAGTCGAAGCACCTCAGCGCTGCTGGTGCTACTCGTGCCTCCATCCTCATGAAGACTGGCGCATGTGTAGGTGGCACAATCTTGGGCTACGTATCGCAGTGGTTCGGCCGTCGCAGGACCATCGTTTGCGCTGCCATCATGTCTGCCTTCCTCATCCCAGCTTGGATCCTGCCTACCACCGAAGGTGGTCTCTCTGCTTCCGGCTTCATGATCCAGTTCTTCGTCCAGGGTGCCTGGGGTGTAATTCCCATTCATCTCAACGAGCTGTCGCCTCCTGCTTTCCGCTCCTCGTTCGTCGGTCTGACTTACCAGCTCGGAAACATGATCTCCTCGCCTTCAGCCCAGATTGTCAATGCTGCTGCCGAGGGCATCACCATCACCACCCACGACGGCAGGCCATCGCCCGCGTACGGACCTGTCATGGGCGTCGCGACCGCTATCATCGCCATCGGTATCGCGGTTACTACTGCTCTTGGACCTGAGAAGAAGGGTCGCCACTTCGAAGAGGCCGGCCCCATCGGTGCCAACCTCGAGCCTGTCAAGGACATCGAGACTGGCAGCGTTGACGAGAAGGACGGTGCGCGTGCTGTCGAGATGGTCGAGAACAATAAGGAGACCAAGGCTTAGAAAACTTTCGAGAACTCGCCCTGGCAGCCCAGGCCGCAGAGCTACGACAAGGATATGACGAAATGGTTAGTTTAGTGTTTTATGATACCAGACACGCAGTGTATGTTGCATGAATGCAATCGATTTCTTCATGAATTGGCCCTGTCACGTCTCGTGCTGTAAGAACAATTTTTCCCATCCAGCCGTCTGATCCTGAGCGGGGTTCAGCGAGGGTAAGGGAAGTTCAGATTACACTGTCGATGAAACCGAGTGACATTTGTAAGCCTAGGCCAGCGACCAGTCCAGGACGGTCACACATACACATACAGGTGCAAAAATTTGACTCAGGAATTGAGTGTACTTGATTAGAACACCACGTGCAAAAAGAGGGTTAGTGCAAGATAGTGCCGACCCTGATTCGTATGAGGGTGCTGATGAAAGGGGTACGAACAATACCGTTGGTCTTCGTGCGTTAGGAAATGTTTCTAATCAAACGCTCGGATCGGTCCTTCCTCTTACGGAAGAGAACGCGGTTTTCAAACCTTCTGTGATCACATCAGAGCAGTGACAAGGTCACCGAATCAACTCAAGGCAGTGCGCAGTAAGAGACGAATTGTTGACGATCATCTCCATCAGTATTCACGGTGCGCAGCCCTTCAAGTATGCTACTTTGGAGATTGGGTTGGTTATCTCAGTTACCGCTCCCGAAAGGTCTAGCTTGGCTTAGTCATGAAAAGTCCGGGCCGAAACGCTAAATCATCCAGCTCGCCGTCGAACAATACAGTACAATACACGGCAACCAAGACAGCTTACTCAAGGTGAGATGCGCCCCACCGCTCTCTGTACGTGCTCGCGTCACAATCACCACGATGACAACCACGCGTCTAAGAAGCTACGCATGCGCGAGTTCCTGCTGACCATGGTCCCAGCTTATTGCTACGGCCTCTGCAGCGGGCGTCATGGGTCGACATGCGAATCCTGACATTCGTCGCGCTTTTGTAGAGTTTCAGGACACCGACACGCCCTCCAAATGCAACAAGGTCAGATGCCAGCATTGTGGCTACGTGCGTGCGAAGAACACAACCAGGCAGATCGAGCATCTGCAGGAATGTCAGGCCTATCTCGCATCGCCTGAGGCGCAGGCACATACTCTCGCATATCAGAACAGCCAGTCGCTAGCAGATGCGAATGTTGCGCAAGGCCCGAATGCCATACTGAACGGCCAGCAGCCGAATCCGAATCTTCAAGTGAACCGTCGCGGGCCCAATACGAAGCGCGCTCGCGATGGCCAGCCCATTGCGCCCAACCCCATGCAGCTGCACGTGGCGCCCTCGCTCACGAACCATCTCCTCACCATCTGCGCAGGCCCTTTCGCAAGGGCAACACAGCAACCCTTCCTCTCGCACGCTGGTTGTGGTTCGCTCGCTGCCGGTCCATTATCGCAATGGCTGGTGCAAGATGGACACTACTCTAGAGGATATATACGCTTTGTTGGACAGCTCTTGGCCAAGATCAGGCTACCACAGACGCTGAACTCTCAATTTCATCCTATGTACAGAACCATGGATCTTCTCATATCTGCGCTGAATAACATGCGTCGTGAGATGCAGTTCTTCGAGATCACAGCGACAAAGTATGGCCTGACGTTGGCCAACGACCCGCCTTCGCCAATCACGCGCGCCCTGTTAGATCTGTTTGTAAGCGCAAGTAGCTCGAGTGCATCGCTTCTCGAGGGCATGGTTGTGTTGTGGGGCACGGAGCATGTAGGTCATTGGACTACTCCCATTGAGCTCTCGTACTGACAAGATAGTGCTACCGCTCCGCCTGGCAGTATGCTGCATCCTTTAGCTCTTCACTTACGACTCCAAGCAATGACAATCACATAGTGGCTCTCCACCAAGCGCTGATTCCGAATTGGACATCGCCAGCCTTCAACAAATTCGTCGATGCGACACGCGCGTTGGTTGACGAGCTCGCCAATACCACTACAGCCCGCGATGGCAAAGAAGAAATGCAGCGCTGTGACGAGATTTTCCGTCAAATTTGTTGGCTTGAACAACGCTTCTGGCCCGAGGTGGACGGTATGGGCGAGGAGCACCACAGTGTGCAACTGGATCAATCTGAGAACGTGGCTCCCATGGACGCCGGCCTTGGTCATGGGATGAACAACAATGCAGTCAACAACAGACAGATCAGCGTTCAACCAGTGAACAACGGTCCCTTGAACGCTGGGCGCATAAACAACAATACTATGAACAACAGCATGAGTAACAACATGAACAACAACATAAATGGACCGATGGGATCGCAAATTCCCAGACAGTCTATGAGCGGCCCCATGATGAACAGACAAAGCATGAGCGGTCAAGGCATGAACAGCTCCGCTATGAGTGGCGACGAAGACGCGCCTGGCAATGACGACGGTAGGAGCAACTCCATGTTTTCAAGCAGCGGGTACGAAGGTCAAGTTCCGTGATCTGATACTCAGCAGAGTCCGCGTCTGAGAACGAATCGACGTCTCAACAACCGCCAACTACACAACAAAGCAATACCCAGCCAAACCTCCCAGAGATGCCTCAAGGTGCCTCGTTCTGTCGATTCGGAAGCCATCCTTGCAACCACGTGCACTGTGCTGAGCTTGAGCGTCTTCATCAAGCGCAGCTAAGTATACGACAGAATAGTATACACCGCCAGCAGCCTGCCTCTTGACGCATTTGACACCCTGTTGCGACTCTCCTGATGGACAAGCTGCGCTGACTACGTGTCGTAACATCGTAAGCGTCATAATCGGTTCCCGAGGTGTGTATTGAGGAAAAATGTACGACGCAGATATCGTGCAGCAGCATCAATACCTGATATAGGCCATTGAGTGCCTGGGAGACAATGTTAGTATAAAAAGACTGTTCAGTCGAATACTGTTCCCATCACATCAAAATTCCTGGTACATATTATCAATCACAATTCATGTCGAGATTTCTGTTTATAATCCTGTTAGCTATATGTTCGCATGTGTATGCTTTCATCATCTTACCATGCTGCGCGTCGGCTCATCTGCGGCAACGCTCGTAGTGGGGCAGAGTACACCGCCATTGGTCTCTCGTTGTGCACGAAGCAAGTTTCCACAAACACAGTCGAAGTAGTCGGTATGACGGGAATAGATGGGAATTTGGGGACCGGATCGTGTTACTCACCACTTGTAGTCGACCACGAGCGCCAGGCAACGCAGTTGCGCGTTGTAAGACTGTTACCTGGGAAGAGGCCAGAGCCTATCCGATGCCAACTTACGGTTCACTCTCTTCACGACCCACCTCCCTACGAAACTATCTCATATGCTTGGGGCGACTCACGCGATACCAAAGAGATATCCATCGATGATATTAGAGTGACCATACCTAGTAGTCTCGAATTATGTCTCCGTTACCTTCGCGACCAGGAAGATGAGCTTGTTCTGTGGACGGATGCTATATGTATCAATCAAGCTGACATCGAGGAGCGGGCCATGCAAGTCATGAGGATGGGCGAGATATACTCAAGAAGTCAATCCATGTACATCTGGCTTGGTGAGCCTAGATCTTCTCTCCCACAGCAGACTGGTCATCCATTCGCAATGTTCTTGCATTCGGCTGAGAACAAGCACTTCACCGACTATCCGGGCTTCATCTACTCCAGAGAGACCGGACGATGGACTTTCCATGACAACGCTGAATACCAGCAAATGTATGAAGATTTTTTAGACCTTGTTTCCAGGTCATGGTGGACGAGACTGTGGTGCGTGCAGGAGATTGCCCTCTGCCCTAGAGCCGTGGTAGTCATGGGAAGCTGGCGCTTGCCGTGGGAGACCATCCTTGAGGCGAAGAACAACCATTACCGCCATACTATAGGATGCTGTGAGGGCATCTCGAGCGCCCTGCCTGCAAAGTATACCTTCTTCCTGGACCACATGCTGTTCCTCTCGCAAAAGCGAACCATGGCTGAGATGGATCATGTCATCCGTTCGCTTCGACACAAGCTCTGCAAAGATCCCAGGGACAAGATCTACGGGCTCTTAGGGCTCATCCAATGTGAGACCCCACACGCCATATTGCAGGCTGACTACACTGTGCCAGTGGCCAAGCTGTACTGCGATGTCACAAAGAGGATTATGGTACAGAATAGTGGTGGTCTGCAGTTTCTTACTGGAAGTGGTCTCGGATCACACGCCTACCAGCTGCCGTCTTGGGTCCGCGACTTCGCGGCCCCGTTGAGTGCTGCAGAGGCAAGCAACGAACATTCCAGGTACACGACCTACCATTTGTATAATGCAGACGCTCAACTCCGAGGCAAACCCACCGCCATAGAAGGGAACACCTTACGTCTGTCTGGCACGTTGGTCGATCGCATCGTACGTATAGGTGATCCCATCAAAGACACCAATTGGCCACACATACTGTCCACGATACACGACTGGGCTGAAATTGCAGGCATCTCACCGCTCTCCAACATATCTAGTCCCACATCATTGGAAGACTGCTTCTGGTGCACCATCTTGGCCGACTGCATACCAGCCACGCACTCTGGCGTCTCAGCTTCAATTCGAATCCCCAAAAAGCTTGACACATCTCTTTCCAACTGGTTCAGCGAAGCAAAGTCAAGTTATCTGGAGGGAGGCGAGCCGCTCGTGACGTCGCATGTGCATGCGTTCTGGAAAGCGACGCACGGCAGAGCATTTTTCACCACCGAGAAAGGTCGTTTTGGACTCTGCTTTCCTCACTCCAGGCCAGGAGATGAGGTCTGGGTGCTAGCGGGCGGGAAAGTGCCGTTTGTGCTTCGTCAGGCTGGTGATCTTGAGGAGAGCATTGACGGGAGGTGTGACATTGCGAGATACCGGTTGGTGGGCGAATGCTATGCGCATGGGGTCATGGATGGTGAGGCTGTCACTGACGACTGGAAGGGGCCAGCATTGGTTTGTCTGGTTTGTCTGGTTTAAGGAAGCGCACGAGTAGTAACGAACGGTGTGAGGAAGTAATATAGCTGACTCAGGAATGCCCGTTCAGCCTCGTCTTACAAGTGCCTGATAGACCTCTCATCCAGTAGCTTCTTCACGCTTCACGCGGTCTCGGCTGCCGTCTCCCTCGATCGACCACATGAACAAATAAGTGCTGGGGGCAAGTGCGAGCCTCTGCAAGCGGGGAGTGCATGAGGTAGTTGAAGCCTGCTGACAAGCGGAAGGCTTCCGTGAGTATCGCCACCGCACCGCGTGAGCATCATCACAGTCCTCACCGCAAAACCTCGGCTTCACTTCCTCAATCTGATATCAGCGATGATTCTGCGTCCGGCAACTTCCCCACAACTCACCTAAGTGACGATCATGGAGATCTCCGTGTGCTTGTGACCTTCGACCTCACCGAACAAGGCAACTAGACCCTGTCGATGCTAAGCTCCACCACAACGCCAGCGAGCAGAGAACTCCACTTCGGAAGCATACTTCAGCTCGCGGTTACACATCGTCTTGAGTAAACTCCTGCAAGGCGCATGGCATACCCGACTCACGTTACACTCAGACGTGTTGGCAGAGAACGCCTCAGCCGGCGCACTGAGACCCTGCCGCACACTGACATCACCACTGTCGTGCACCCGTCTCTTGCAAAACCTGAGGCTTGAATCTCAAGACAAACAAGTGAAGCCCAGTGCAAGGAGAATAATGAACTCGCACAGCCCAGCATACCATGCATCCGCGACAAGATTTGTGCTTTCCGAGAATACCGGGTCGTCACACCGTCCAAGTGCTTGGAAAGTCACTCGTGCCTCTCGACGCTGCCCCGTGGTACATGCCACTACCTGAGCCAGCGCATCGCCACTCCATCACATGAAGCCTCACACACCGCGCCCTTGACGTTCACGAGCTTTGCCTCCCACCCGATGCAAGCGCACGATTTGCTCGTATTGCGGGAATAACGGCGTCCAGAGCTGCAAGACGCTTTGTCGAGAAGCTTGGCCCCGGGGCAAAGATCGTGGGGTACTCCTTCCGGCGGTCGGTGACCCTCCCATCACCACAAGCCTCAGCCACGAGTTTGTGATGATGGCTTGGGGAGAAGCCGATCAGCGACATCGCTATGCATTTTCGCCACTGCTGGCCGATCTTAAAGGCAGGGTAGGGCGTTGTCGGGCTGATGGATGACTGATGCTCACCGGCAGAATTGGCGGGCCGGCAAATGATGCTGGTTTCCTCGCGTGCTGATTGGCTGCGCTGACGACTGGTGACTGGAAAACTTGTTCACCGGGCTTGAGGTGGACTTGGACAGGAGATGAGGATCAACATGCATTTTGGGTTGGTTAGGTATCTTTGGGGAATTATGCTGGTGATCAGATTTGGGGAGCTGGGGAAGGTGCCCCGCAAGCGCGAAGTCTGATCTCATGCGCGCGTAGAAAATCTTACCGAGGAGTCAGGGTCTGCTGCTCTGAGTAAACATGCAGTGATCGTGACACCGGGGATGCTGGAGCATGATTGTTGGCCTTGTGTATTAGAAGCTAATAATACTGATCTTTAAGATATAGGCGTACGCGTGAATGTTCAGACTGTGCATGTTGAGAGATTGCGATGTTCCAACATTCAGGAGCAACGACGTTCTGGAAGCTCTGAATGTTGACGTGCACATGTCGCTGGCTTTCTAGAACGTCCCGTCTCTAACAGCCCAAGATCTCCCTCCTCGTGAGCAGTGCTATGCACTCTGATTCGTCATCTGTCCTGCTTGAGCCACGCGCCGCTGATCGCACCATCATCGTCTGAAACACCTCACCAATCAGCGCTGCGTACCTGGCGGTGCCCTTGCCTTAGTCATCGTGTGCCGGTGTTACACCACACTTGAACCCTGCGACTTAACAAAGACGACCGTAGCCCGGGAGAGGTATGCATTGGGGTTAGATCCTTTGCCAGTGTCTTCCGCGAATGCGTCACTTGCGGGAAAAGCCACAGAGAAGAGCCTCCGATAGGTCGGGTGTTGGAGCTTCATCCCTGACGGAGCTCTGCTGGCACAGCACTGGGCTTTTGATGATCTTCGTCTCCACAAGCTCAGCAAGACATGTGTTCGTTGTTGTGGCGGGTGCCGGATGGAAGATCCCAGTCCCGTAGCTTGAGTGGGTCTTCGAGCTGGCATGTGGGTTTGAGCTTCGAGTGTTTAAAGTCGTGCCTGACCCCAGGGTGAATGGTCTGTAGAACGTGGTCGCACGCTCAAGTTGCTCAAGTCACACCTCACCAATCCTTTTCCTTCCACTCCCATCCGTGATACTGGATGGTGGTCACCCACAAATTGAGTAAACGATAACAAACACAACGACAACATGATCGGTAGTTGGAGCACAGCATTGACCGTTGGCCTGCTCGCTCTTGGGTCGAATGCCTCCCCACTGTATGCTTCCCCTATCGCCTCGAATATAGGCCCAACTAACGGTCGACAGTGAGACAGAGAAGCTTTCGAAGCGAGCACCGCCTTTTGACTACAATGGCCAGAAGGTTCGTGGCGTAAACACAGGTGGTTGGTTTGTCCTTGAGCCCTGGATCACACCTAGCATCTTCGAGGGCAACGCAGCGAAGGACGAGTGGACCTTCACCGAGATTTTAGGTAAAGATGCTGCAAAGTCAAGGCTGCAGGACCACTGGAACTCCTGGGTTACACAAGACGATTTCAACCAAATGGCGAAGGCCGGGTTGAACCATGTGCGTATCCCAATCGGGTACTGGAGTGTCATCCCTCGTGATGGCGAACCGTACGTACAAGGAGCGTATGACAAGCTGAGCGAAGCTCTCGATTGGGCGAGCGGCGCGGGCTTGAAGGTTATGATCGATCTTCATGGCGGTAAGTTTGACCCAACCTCTGCGTCACAGAACGGCTGTACTGATAACGAATAGCTCCTGAGTCGCAGAACGGGTTCGATAATTCTGGCAAGTACGGCAACGTCGGCTGGACACAAGGAGACTCTGTCGACCACACGATCAAAGTTCTCAACAAGATTCGTGACGACCACGCATCTCATCCAGCTGTTTCGTCGATCCAACTTCTCAACGAGCCGCTCGGCCCGAACCTCGACATGAATACGGTCCGACAGTTCTACATGGATGGCTGGGGCAATCTGAAGGACTCCAACGTTGCTGTTGCCTTCCACGATGCCTTCCAGGGCGTGACATCCTGGGGCAACTGGGGTGCCGGCATGTGGAACTTGCTCCTCGACACCCATCACTATGAGATCTTCACCCTCGATGCCGTTGCCATGAGCATCGACGACCACATCAAGACTGCTTGCGACTTCGGCAACCAGATGGCCAGCACTGGCAAGTGGACAATCAGCGGCGAGTGGACCGGCGGTATCACCGACTGCGCGAAGTGGTTGAACGGAAAGGATAAGGGCGCCCGCTATGATGGTAGCTTTGGCGGCGGTTCCAAGATTGGTGACTGCACCGGCAAGTCCACCGGCAGTGTGGCAGCTCTTTCTGAGGCGGACAAGTCCAACATCGGGCGCTTTATCGAAGCTCAGTTGGATGCGTACGAGAAGGCTACGTAAGCTTCCGTTTCCAAATCGGCGAATTAGCATCAACTAACATATTTCAGCGGTTGGATCTTCTGGACATGGAAAACCGAGGGTGCGCCTGAGTGGGACATGAAAGACCTGTTGGCCAATGGCATCTTCCCTCAGCCATTGGACGCGAGGAAGTGTAAGTGTTGCTCCCTAATGATTGCTCTCCTGAGGCACACCCAATTGTTGTTGAGTTCGGTGCTGATGTTTCACAGATCCTGGTCAGTGCGGCTGAGCACGAGTGTGTTTACCGTTGAGTTCGAATTTAAGCGGCACCCTGTTCTTGCTATTGCTTGTTCTTGTTTCACACTCGCTCCGCACACCATCGCCATCTCCACTTCCTATGCTCTCCCTGAGCTACCATGTCACGAGGCCTGTTTTGAAGATACCCAAGTGCGTTCACTCTTTCGCTCGCTGGATAGGTGGAGTGCTGAATCGGGAGCGAGAAATGCTGGTCACGTGTTGGGGCTGTGCGAGCTGAGAATCGACGGTCGTCGGCTGCTCCGCAGCGATGTACGCAGTCATAGAGAAATGTATGACATCAGTCAAGTATTTGTCCGATTAGCGGTGCAAGCTGTGATGATCGTGATACACTTTGCTGTTGCGAGTGACATTATTAGGAACGGGCGCGTGCTAGCAGTGAACGGCTGCTGCTTGGAGCCGTTGGTAAAGCGGCGCCTGGCTTGCGAATCTTAAAATTCTGGGCAGCCGCACCACTTTCATTTACTTGCTGACACGGGCCGACAACGCGCATTACGCTCAATCACAAAGAGCAGGTGGCGACCATCGTGCTGCAGGCGTCTAGAACTGAGAGGATGACTGCCCCGGTTCCAATGTGCGGGTGTAACACTTGGATCAACGGACAAAGGCTCTCCTATTCGTGTGGCGCGAATGGCTGCCTGGAAACCTCACCACTGACTCTGCGCGCTCTGGCCTGTTTCGAGGCTGGTGCGTTGGAGCTAGACAGGCAGCACGGCACCGATCATGTCCCACCGTGATGCGAATCTGGAGAACTGTCGTGTCCTGTTACATGATAATTTGCGACCCACGTTCATCCTCGTACTCGAACGTTATTGCTCTGCAGTGAACGACTGCCAGCGTGCCATCGCCGCGAACGCCTCGAGCGCAAGGTCGCGCCCAACACCCGCTGACATGAAGTTACTCAGCGGCCTTCGCAGGCTCAGGCGTCCTCTCCTGTGCCGCACCCAATTTCCTCCAGGAATAGAGTCCACCAGCAGCTCATAAACGCGACCAAATCACAAAGCCGCAGCCCCTTGGCCCAGTGTGCATTGGGTCTAGTGGTGCAAATAAGCCCGGGCGCGTGCAGGCATTAGCCAGGAACAAGAGACCATTTCTGCGGGTCCGGCGCAATTTCGATTGAACCCAATAGCGCTAGAACGAAAACAACCCCCCCTGCTACGCCGGTGAGGGAAGCCAATATAGACTTCGCTGCGCCCGTCAGCATCCCCTTCCTGCTTTCGTCCACACTGCCAGTCACCGACCTTGAGGAATTTGTTCCCTGCCGCTCTTTAAAGCACACAGTCATTCTTTGAAACTCCTCAACAACCAGTACACTCACTACCTTAATCGTCGCTTCACGCACGTTAATCACTTAATACCGACAACATGTTCTCCAAGGCCACCATCATCGCTGCTTTCACCAGCATTGCCGCTGCTCAGCTCCACGCCCCCGTTGGCGAGCCCGCCGGTAACCCCATCACCCGCCCTCTGATCGAGGTAAGCTTTCATCTTGAAAATCCACAGACGAAGAACTTGAGAACTGACTCCTCCCTAGGTTGTGCCTGCTTGCAAGCCCTTCCAGATCACCTGGCAGCCAACCACCCCCAACACGGTTTCGCTTGTCCTTCTCCGTGGCCCCTCGACCAACGTCCTCCCCATCCAGACTCTTGCCGAGGGCATTGCCAACTCTGGCTCCTTCTCCTGGACTCCCGCTGCTTCCCTCGAGGCCGATGTCACCCACTACGGTCTCCAGCTGATCGACGACGTTACCGGCCAGTACCAGTACTCCACCCAGTTCGGTATCTCCAAGAACGACTGCGCCGTCGTTGTCTCTTCCAGCTCGGTCGCCCCTGTCGCCAGCTCCACCCCCGCTGGCTACCCCGTCGCTTCCTCCAGCCCTGCCGGCTACCCCGTCAAGTCGTCCGAGGGATACCCCGTTGCCTCGTCGTCGGTCGTCAAGTCCTCCGCCGTGGCCCCCTACCCCACCACCGTCCACACCGTCGTCAGCTCCAGCGCCCACGTCGCCAGCACCGGCGCTCCCGGCTACAACAGCACCATCATCAAGCCCACCGGCTCCATGACCGTGCCCAGCTCTCTCCGCCCCTCGGCCACCGGCTCTGCCAACGCCACCACCCCCTCGCTTCCCGAGTCCACTGGCGCCGCTGGCTCCATCAAGGCTGGTCTCAGCCTCGTCGGTGCCGCCGCTCTCGCCGCCCTCATGCTCTAGATTACTCATCCCTGAGTTTCTTGTTCCCTTGAAAAATTCACTCTTGCATTGGAGCTAATCTGGGTTGTCAATAATGTCATGATGTGCGCGTGCGTTTTGCGTTCGCTGGTTCGGTCTGCGCTTGCTTCTTTCGTTTCTTCCAAGATACTCCTGGTGTTTTGATTAGGGTATATACCAACATTTTCTCTGTTTGATCTTGAGACCCATGGTGGCTGGGTCCGTGTAGATAAGTCAATGCCATCTGCACTGCATACGCTCGAAGACTATTCCTCATCTATGGTGCGCAAGTGATGTCTCGCCTTGTAATTGATCTACTTGTTACCCAGTGTCGTCTCGTCTCATCCCGCTTTCAATACATTGGCTTGCTACGTCGTGCTGTCTTGCCTACCCGCTCGCCACGTCTTACCCACTGCGCCCTGATCGGCAGCGCAGTCAGCGGCCGCGCATGACAGACCCTGACGATCCCGCACCCTCTGTCGTCATTGTTTGACTATGTACATTCCACAACAGCAATAATGCGCTGTCTGCCATGCCAACGCTGCAGCATTCCTCGCGAGTCGCTCGTCATCACCCGCCCTGCATGCGTTCGTTGCCCCGGTCCTAGGTGACAGCGGGCCCTGCATGCCTGCACATGCGCTTGCGACTTTGCCGGCTACCGCAAGCGGTAGCGATGGACTTCTGGAATGTCTGCGGAAGCTCCGTGGGTTCGCTGCATATAGGTTCTCGGGCAATTGTGCCGGTCGTAATGGCAGGTTAAAGGTGCGAAGATACTGCATTGTCTTCTTTGATGTCAACGGCTTGTTGGAGGCTTGGATTAGTTGGCCAATAGCTGGCTGCATCAAGGTTTGAACCAGGTCACATGTAAAGTCGGATGGTAATTGTAAACTTATTGTACATTTGTGCGCTGTTAAAAAGCTGCTGGGTTTATATACAAAGGACAATGCAGTCTCGCGATGTAGCAATGCACGCCGTATTCTGACATGGGTTCAGGAAGTGTCAATCAACTCTGACCACAGCTTACTTCCTCCTGCTCTGTTGCATAGCCAAGATCTGGACCATCCTGACGAAGATATTGATGAAGTCCAACTCGAGGTGGATGGACTCGTTGACGGGATCCTTGGCCATGAGGCCGCGCTCGGCCATGCGGGCGTGGTGAAGGACCTTCTGCACATCGTAGAGAGTGAAGCCACCAAAGACAGCAAGACCGCCGTACAGCCAGATGTTTTCAGTCCACATCAGTGTGCGGGCAGCGGTGGCGGGTATGACCATGGGGGCAAGACCAGAAAGAGCAACGATGGCAACACCAGCGAGCAGCGGGCCACCGAGGTACATGTACTTGTCGGTCTTGGCGGTAGCGCCAACGAACGCAAGCGAGCCCATGAGACCAGCAGTGTAGAGACCGGCGCGTGCGAGAATGGCAGGGTGCATGAAGAAGAGCGGGGCAAGGAGGGCGGCCTGGGTGACATTGAAGGCAGTCCAGAGAGCGTACTTCTGGACGTAGCTGCGTGCTGTCAGTATGTGATGCGAGGCAACGTAGATGATTGTACTCACTTCTGCGGGTTGGTAGCCATGGTGCCGTACATAGTTCCAATGCTGGCAGCGAGACCAACACCCATGACCAGCCATGGGTTGGCAGCCATGAGCCTGAAAGACCAGCCGTTCATGTGCATGGCGCGAGCAGCAATACCAATGATGCCCACACCGAGACCAGTGTGCATGAATGTGTCGTTGAGGTAGGCGCGCTCGAAGGGTGGCATGCCGCCATCCTCACGAGTCTCACGGTTGAAGATCAGATTGATGCCTAGCAGAGTTGCGCCGAAGATACCAGCGCCATAGAGCAGGCGCTGTCGCGCATCGCCTTGCGCGAGCGGGTTGACAGGAGCGGCCTGCTGGTACGAGCGACGGAAGGTCGATTGGAATTTGGAGACATTGGAGGCGGTGGTGAGTGTGGGAGCCTTGGACTTGAAGAAGTGCGGGTGCTGCTTGAGTGGCGTATTGTGGAAGCCGCGCGACGAGAGCTGCGAGGTTCTCGTCACCGACTGCTTAATGGTCGCAGGGATGGCGAAAGGCCGCCGTAAGAGGAACGCCATGGTTGTGGATGTGATGTGTCTTGGAGATGGTCAGAGGCGGGCGCAAGACTATTAAGCATGACGCGCCGGATCGTGGAAGGCGCCAGAAAACGTCACTGCTTCCTAACGCCGAGGGCCACGCCGGACGAATTGCCAGCGCCATCAGTCTCAGCACATCTCGTGCAAGGCTTCGATGACTCGAAGATTCGTCCAGCAGTACTCGGGCAGGTTGCATTAGATGCATGCGCCACCGTGCTCATGTCCTCTTCTTCTCAATGTTGTAGACGAGCTTGGTGCGCAGCTGTGGCAAATTCATCCCACCCAGTCGCTCCTTCCACCCAAGCTGTCACGCTGAATCTAGGTTACCTCACTTTTGGCAGCGCCCCAACGGAGCAATCACCTTCTGCGCAAACAACTTCAAGGCATCTGCTCTATTCCCATCTTTAACAAAATCTGGCAGGGGGTCCACGTGTTGCAGCATATGGTATAGGCATGTTGCACTTGTTCTTCTACAGGCATAGGCATCTCATGTCCATTCATACATTCATTGATCTAGATGTTGAGTCTTCTCATCCTCAGACCGTCTCTCCATAAGGGGCGCCTTCCAGCTTGTAACCGCCCGGCTGCAACTTCTGGAACACCGCATGAGGGTCATACTTCTGCGCAACCTTCTTGAGCTTAGCAAGGTTCGCAGCACCATATCCTGGCACCACATTCTGGTAAGGACCCGCGTAGTTCATGTAGATGTACGGGCTGTACAGCCCCCTCCTCTTCGCCTCGGCCTTTGCATCAGCCATGAATTTGGAAGCTGCCTTATTCAAGGTTTCATCCTTTGATGCATCTTCCCACACCATGTACAGGAGAACGTGAAAGAGAGGTCCGTCAGCAGGCTTCAGCCCCAGCGCATTCCCGCCCTTCTTGCTCATCTGGGAAAGAGTTGGGACAGTGAAAGCTTGAAATGTCAAGGACCCCTGGTCAGGAAGAGAGCCGACGTCTTTCTGGTGCAGTGCCTGCATCCAAGCCATGAGATCACGGTCCAGCTTGAAGGTTCCAGCCCAGAATGAGTAACGGTGACCTGCAGGCATCTGCGCATTAAGCATGTCCGTATCCGAGGTCAAGGTTCGATTCAGGGTGCTGGCCATGACTGGTGGAAGCGACAAGTACTCCTTCAAGATGGCAGGCGGATTGGACTCGTCCACAGGCTGGAGATACTCGAGCTGGATCTGAGCCGCTGGCGAGCCCGCCGTAACTGCGAAAGACAAAATCTGCACGGCTTTGGGATCTGATGGTGCGCTCCTGGCCATTGTGGCGAAAGCGTCAATCAACTTGGGGTAATCCGGCTGGAGATGGATGCGGGTACCACCCCACATCAAACCCTGAGGAACGGTCTCCAGGGTGAACTTGGTGACCACACCAAAGTTGTTTCCTCCTCCACGGAGCGCCCAGTACAGATCAGGGAACTGCGTAGGCGTAACCTTCAATACCACTCCTGAAGCAGTGACTACCTCGAAAGACGCCACGTTATCACATGCGAAGCCGTAGATGTTGGAGTGATGCGAAACGCCGCCTCCAAGAACAAGACCAAGGCCTACATCTGACGCACGGCCGCCCACTACAGTAAGGTTCTGTCCTGCGAGCTTCGTGTATACGGCACCCCAACGGTTGCCGGGACCAATGTCTGCGGTCTTCTTATCCCTGGACAAGGTGACCTCGTCCATGTCTTCGAGAGAGACGGTAATGCCGCCCTCAATGCTGGAAGCACCTGGAAACCCGGTGTGTCCACCTCCCTTGACCGCAAAAGGGCATTGCGTAAGGCGAGACAGTAGGACGACAGTTGACACGTCGATTGCCTTGGCTGGCTTGAAGACGCAGTAGGGATTGACTGATGCCGTCTGAGTTGACCAGTATCCATTCGTAAACGCATCATAAGCTGCGGATCCACTCGACAAGACCTTGTCACCGAACACGAGTTTCAACGAATTGCACTGGCGACTAGGTCAGCATGTTACATATAGAGTGGCACAGTATCCTTACTGCCACTGAACACGGGCTGAACAGCGACCGCTTCTCTGTCAAGTTGGCGAGTCCAGGAAGCGCCGAGACATCAACACCGTTGGCGATAAAAGCCTCTGTGACATTGAAGTCCGTGGCTTCGAAAGCATCCTGTGCCAGCGTGCTGCTGGCGAGCGCCACAACCGAGAGTAGAGTTTGGGCTTTCATGGTGTGCCAGAGCCAAGTCGAAGAGCGCCGATGAGGCTCCGTGTGTGGGTAATGAAAGCTTTTAAACAGAGCTGAAAGTTATCATACGCGCATGCTTGCTAGCATCGAGTCAGAGATTACATATCTCCCATTCATTCATGACCCAAGTAAGGATTGGCTGTCTTCTTGACATTCGTACGAGTCGCGGCAGGCGATGGATTCGTTCTGTAGTATTGAGTGGAGCGTGCGTTGACTATGTGAATGCATGCTAAGCTCATCTCAGGATATCAGTACAACAATTGGCCGAAGATCCATCTGTGGCGACCACTGCTCGCAGATTTTGCTTGTCGAGTTTTAGATGCAGATGAGCTTCCCGCATCATCAGACCATGGAGGCTAGAACATGATCCTTCGCGCCAAATCCACGGACCCTAATGTTATGCTATACAGGGACGCATGGCACGGGATGCATCCAGCTGCGAGGTACAGCGTTCCTGAGCGGTTGAGGCTGAAATCTTATACCAAGTTGAATGTCACGACTAAAGCACCAGATATATCTCTTCTGCTCAGACGTTGCAAATCGTCTACCGGCTAAATGGTTCTGGTGTTGTGCTCACGAGATCTGTTGTACCGCCGGGACAACTTCCTCCGATGCATGGTTCGTGCCTTCTTCGGTCATTACTCGTCAAAATACAGCAAGATTTGATTGTCCAATCGTATGCGCCATACAGTCCTGACGGATCACCCGCGTTCGCATCGTGCCGCACGCAATCCACTCACCCCGGACGGGTCGATGCGGGCGGATGAGCGGTGAAGTTTGCTGGGTCAGTTCCCACAACCCGACGTCGAACGTGCTGGAGCGCAATTGCGAGTCGCAGAAGTCAACTTACCGAACCTGCCATTTCTCAGTGTATGCAGACTCCAGGCGAAGGTTCATGTATCGACTTGTCGCCGGGGCGAGCGCATCTAAGATGCAAAATCAGATCGCCGAGCAGACACGGAATCGTGTGCCGCTCGGAGTGTTTGCGTATCAGCGTACGTCTGATACCCTGCATCGTGCAGGAGAGTATTTTGATATTTCACCGAGACCATCTCAGGCGCACCCAGATAGGCACGTATCGAGCAAGAACTCCGCGTGTTTCTCTGCTGTCCCACCAAGCATACCTCCTGAACTTTAGGTGCCCTGAAGGATGCGAGCTCGGGGCCTTGGGCACGCGCCCTCCGAGTTAGATGCTGCGAGGCTGGAACGAAGGAGATGTCTCAAGAGCCAAGGGCGTAAAGGAGCAGGCAAAGTTAGCATGGCTACCAAACGCTATTGTTGTTTGTCATAATCTTCTACACAATATAGAGTTGTGCAGGTGCCCGTACGACTCGAATCCGTCTCGCACTCACTTCGCACGCCAGAACAGCCACTATGTCGTCCCAAACCAATGGTTTCGCACAGGGAACCGTCCTAAAGGTAGCGTACTCGATGCTTGGAGTGACAAGCTGCGTCGTCATTGCCCGGGCAGCTCTCGAGATTTCCAGGTCGAAAAGACTGACTGCGTCGGACTGGCTCATCTACTTTTCGTACTCATGTTATGTCACCATGTGTGCTCTGTACATCTCGTTGTCGCCGTACATGCAGAAACTCTACGATGTTGTCAATGGGAAGACTCCCCCGTACCCCGGGCTTGCGCAGGATACAGTCCACATGACCAAGATGATATTTGCGGCCCCTTGCATGTTCTGGATGACCTTGTGGGCCGTCAAGTTCTCGCTGTTGCTGCTGTATCGACGGCTGTTGGTAGGCCTGCCTTCAAGGTATAGGTTCATTTGGTGGAGTATAGTAGCACTCTGCATCGTGGTCAGTACATTGTCACAGCATTGATAAAGTAGACCAAGAACTCATTGCTGGACTAGACACACGTTGGGAACTACGTCTTCTATTTCCGCTCATGCGGTACGATATCGGGTTTCTGGACAGGGAAATGTGTAAGCTCTACCAAACAACACGCCACTGAGCAATCGCAAGCTAATGTGAATGTCAGACTGGCGATGGGCCAAAGCAAGCGCAACTGATCAGTCTCTACTACTCTTTTACAGCAGATACGACTACCAACCTCATGAGTAAGCCTTACTTGCTCTTCTCTGACGTCCCCCACGTATGATTGACTGGACAATAGTCATGGCTCTTCCAATCAAACTCACCTGGAATCTCCAGATGGCGCGCACGAAGAAGCACGCCATTTTAACACTATTTGGAACCGGTCTGATCTGTATTCTCTTCGCTTGCCTGCGAGTCGCACAAGTCGCCATCAACGCGTCAAAGCCTGAGGCCGCTGGGCAACCGCTGGATCCAACGTGGCTGGCCATCTGGGGCATGGTGGAGTGTTCCATTGGTAAGTCTTGACATGCGACATATTGAATTTCTCTGCTCACCAATGCTAGCCGTCATTATCGGCTGCTGTCCTGCATTTGCAGTTCTCGTCAATACAGCTCGAACCAAGGTCACCTACGATTCGCAAGGCTACCAGAAATATACGGGCAGTGAGAGTGGGCAAGGCAGAGGCAGTAAGATACAACTCAGGACGATTGGGAGCACGGCCACGAAGGAGCGCAATCGCCATCTCGGCCTGGACACCACGGATACACACTGGGCCGATGCTCATAGCAGTCAAGAGCAATTAAGCGCTACGCATAACGGTATACTCGTTTCGACCACTGTGACGCAGAAGTAGGAGACACTGAATGGCGATGTATTTGAAAATTCAAAGTCCAATTGATAGACGAATCGCATCTCGCAAGGTCACATGCAAACACGAGGCTCCTAGTCAATACTGCAGGACTTCTGCGGTTATGCCATGCTATGCAGGGTGCAGCCAGCGTCTAGTAACGCTTTACCACGGCATTTCGGCGAACCAGCTCGTCGGAGATGAGCTTGCCGAGAGCGTTTCCGTCAGTTTGTCCTGTCTGAACATGATGAGGCATTTTGTGCTCGTGTGCCAACAGTCCGTGGTCATTCTCTCGGGCTTCCACCTCGCGATTCTCAGCCACAAACGTTATCTGATGGGCTACGATGAGGAATGCTCCGAGGGCAAGACCAATGAGTATCGCGCAATCTCAATAGCCCTCCGCTTTCTCCAGCCACATAGTGGAGCAGAAGAGTACGAGTAAAAGCTTGATGACACTTGGCTTTGCGCTTACTCGCCTTGATTGTGTACTACAGTGATGTAGCGCCGGCAATAGTGCGCACCCCGCTCCTATCCGAGCGGTGCCTCGTCACCCACCACACTTCGAGCCACTCATGTTGCTCTGTTCAATCTCTTTAGCGCGGTATTATCTCTGGCCCGCCGCACAAAGACTACAATTTGCTGCGACCATCACTTGCTCCTGCCTGTTTCGGCCAACTGGTTACGAGCACGATAGTGGCATCGGTTGCAAACTCGCGGCTGGACGTGGAAGGACCATACCTTAGACGTAGAGCGAGAGCATCACCCATGTATGAATAAAGGCTTTGGAGCTGCCGCTCGACTGGTGCATTGACATCTTTCGTATCTTTCGTTACAGAGCCTCTCACACACACTGCGCCCCTCCATTTACTATATTGTACAGCTGCTCACACCGCACCTGCACAGTTTAAAATGGCGAAAGCCGGTGGCTTATCAGAGGAAGACCCTCGATTGAGCATCAATCAGGGCTCTTCATCGATGATGGACTACTTCGTGCGACCTCAGCACCGCAAATTGTATGATCCTTCCGTCACTATGGAGGAATACCTGTACTACGCCGAGAAGACTCGAGCCGACCAGAACGCCGCAGAGAAGCTGGATGACCGCAAGATCCCCATCTGGAAAGTCATGTTTCCGCCCAAGTCGAACAAGGCCGAGCTCGATCAGAAGATGGCGCACCTCAATACTAATGTTGCGGCTCAGCGTGCGGCGGTCACCGATGAAGAGTGGACTAATGCTTCCAAGGCGTTGAGAAATGCGACGGGTATGGCGGTGTTCTATCTACTGACTACCGATGTCCTGGGGCCGTTCGGACTTCCATACGCTGTGGCGACGACTGGCTGGGGGTGAGTTCCCAGACGAACATGTTTCATAGTAAGGTCTTCGACTGACCAATCAACAGACCTTCGGTGGGTTTGTACACTGTTTTCGGTGTGATGGCTGCGATATCAGGCACCCTGCTTTGGCACTGCTTCATGAGTGCGTACTTTCCCACAGCCTCAAGATCCAGTGCAAATCTGATCGCTCTGCAGACCTCGACTCCTACGAGTACCCCGTTCGTACATTTGCCGACCTCGCCTTCCGGATCTACGGTCGCTGGGCTCGTTATCTCGTACTGATCTTCCAAGCAATCCAGTTACTCTTGAACGTCGCCATCATCCTGGTCAGTAACGGCGAAGCACTCTCTCAGGTTAGCAAGTTCAAGCTCTGCTACGCAGTCTGCGTGGTGGTATGGGCCATTGCAGGTTTCTTGTTCGGCCAGATTCGCACTCTGCAGAAATTCGGATTCCTTGCAAACTTCGCCATCTGGATCAACTTGCTCATCATGTTCATCACGATGGGCGTCGCGGCAAACTCTCCTCCGTTGTACTCTGCTTACTCTGCCTCCGCTGGCTACAGTGTTAACCCGGCTTTGGTCAAACCGGACGCTGCTGGCAAGTTCCCGCCGGTGTCACACTTCAATGGACTGCCGGATCAGTCCAATTTTGCGGCATCTGTGAACGGTATGTCTGAACCAAAGTCAACTATACCGCGGGAACTACTAATGCTACGATAGGCTTGATGAACGCAGTGTACGCTTACAGCGGCACGATGATCTTTCTGGACTTCATGGCCGAGATGTCGCAACCCCGCAAGTTCTTGAAGTCAATGTGGAGCTCCCAGGCTTTCATCTACCTCTGCTACATGCTTTACGGTTTGTTCATTTACGGATACCAGGGCCAGTACGTCCAGAATCCTTCTTATCTAGGCATCTCCCCGTACAACTGGTCGACTGCTGGCAATTCTCTGGCCATGATCAGTGCTATCATTGCCGCCGCGCTGTACGGCAATATTGGACTGAAAGGTAAGTCCAGTATAGCTACCAATCTGAGACCTTGCTGACACGGACAGTCATCTACAACAGTATCGGTGTACAGCTATTCCACGCTCCGCCTCTCTACACCAAGTCCGGCAAGTGGGTCTGGGCCGGCATCGTCCCCATCTACTGGTCCATCGCTTTCGTAGTTGGAGGAGCAATCCCCGCGTTCTCAGGTTTCGTTGGCTTCGTCTCTGCTCTTTGCGCCATGCAGTTCACATACTCGTTCCCTCCACTCCTTCACGTTGGACTCATGATCCAGAAGAACGCCATCGGGCCGAGCGAAGGCTTCGATCCCGCTACCGGGCCACATGCGCGTACTGACTCCGGGTTGAGACGTCTTGTCCGAGGATTCATGGCTAAGAAATGGTATATCAACGTTTTGAACGTTCTTTACTGTCTTGGTGCTTTGGTCTGTGCTGGGCTCGGTATGTGGGCCTCGATTGAGAACTTGATCACGATCTACGCCATTCCCCAGCTGAATGCTTTTACGTGTACGTCGCCGCTGGATGCACCTGCTTGAAAGGTTGCAGCTCGGCCTTGTGGGGAAGGTACGTCCGGTTGTCTATTGCCCCAATGGCTATGCACAAGACTTAGACCAAAGCAACGCAGTCGTGCTCCATGTATCTTCGATGAAACGAATTTCAAAAGCTAGCAATTTGTTCACAACATGATTTTAATATTTTGCTCCAACATCTTACTCCAGAGCGAACAACCTAACGATAGACTATGATTTCTGAAACGAGTGATAAAGCAAAAAAATATAGAAACTCAGAAATCGCAGAACATGTTAGAGAACATAGATGCTGCGTGACAGTGCAGCAATTCATTAGCTGCCTCCCAATTTTGCACCTACCTTTTGAGCCATCAAGTCAAGGACGATCGGACCAACAGTCTTGAGGACTGGAGTGGCAATCTTCAAGACAGCGGGTCCCACGGTCTGGATTCCAGATTTCAGAGCGCTGATGAAACTTTCGGATTCGACCAGTTCAGTGTTTCCCATTTCTGTCACAGCCACCATGGCTGCCTCAGCCATGATTGCTCGGTCTAGAACAATATTGACCAGCTCTTCAGTAGACAGGCTCTTCGTGGTGGGCTTAGTGGTAGGGTTGGTAGTGGGTTCAGTAGTGGAAGCTGAGCCTCCGAGGATACTCTCACCGCTAGGTTTCGGGGCTGGCTTTGGAGCCGGCTTGGCAGCATCGCGGTTCTTCCTTTCGTCATTGAGATACTTGTCAAGCGCTACCAGAGCTCTTCCAATGGTAGGCAAGTTTCGTCGACCCAAGCGGTACGCCTTCGCTATCACAGCAGCAGCGTCTGCCCAGGACGCCTCAGAAGCCTCGGTGCCGGCCGTATCGAACATAGACTCGTATACAGTCTTGACGTTAGACTCTAGATCAGTGCTGAGCAAGATCGATTCAGGAGACTCCGATATAGATGCCTCACTCGAGCCTTGTGCGGGGCTCGTGTTCGGTGATGAGTCTAGGATTGAGCGCGTTACAGCATCTCCAATGACGGAAGTCAAATGCGGACCAAATCGAAGGGTGCGTCGCTTCAGAAACATATACTCCCGTTGCATGATAGCCTTCAACTTGACCATTTGTTTGGCCTGAAGAGCATTCGTAGGCTGTGGCGTCTTGAGAATGGTGCTCAAGTAGGCTTCGGCAACGACTGCGCGTGCGATGTAGTCCTGTGATCCTTCTTTCGTCTCGAGTGTGGACTCTATGCTGATACCGGCGAATCCAGATTCATAATGGGAAGCTAGTTTGCCCGCAAGACCAAGCCCAGCACCGGCGGCAGCCGCAACTGTACCATAGACTGGTCCCAAGAATGGCGCGGCGGTAGAGATAGCCGCAGAGCCAAAACCTGCCACCTGCTTGAATACATCGAGGAAACCCTCTTGACCTTGAGCCAATGCTTCTTCAGTCGAGCTGGTTCCTTCAAGATCGATGTACTCGATAAAGGCTTCCGGTTTCTTGATACTCAACAAGGAGAACTCGGGGACTCCGAGGATCTGGGCAAGCTTGAAGACGTCGTTGCCAAACTTGCCGGTACCACCAAAGACGCTGGCTGAGTTGAGACGCAAACCGCGCTTGGGGTTGCTGCCATACACGTGTACGCCAACCACCTTCCTTGTGTTTCGAATGATCACCGGAGAACCGGATTGGCCTGTTCGTATCAGATAACAGCACTGTCTAGTATTCACTGGAAGCGCACGTACCGTTGTAGCTGTCAATGTCGTAATGTAGCATGCCGGGATCTTTGGTATCCTCAAGGTCCCACGTGACCTCGCGTCCATCTTCATACATCTGAGCGCCTGTTTCTCCATGATAGGATTTATCGGAAGGGTAACCAGCAAGGACAAGTTCCTTGGTGTCCTTCGCAAGGGCGTCGGAGGTCTCGAAAGGCTCGATGTCGTAGTAAGGCCTATCAAGCTGAATGACTGCTACATCATTTTGATGATTCTCGCCATCTTGAACGTACGCAGCCGTGGTCGCGACTCGGATTCCTGAACGGAAATTCGAGGCTTTGCTGGAGTCTTTGCCGTTGTAGTCGCTCCACACGCGTATAAGGACCGCGCGACCGAAGGGCTGACCCTTATTGGAATAATGGTCGTAAACACAGTGCCCTGCTGTAACGACTACATCAGGCCTGATCAACCATCCTGTACCCTGACCCCATGCATCACTATCGGACGGTTGTTTCGCGAATCGCATCGTAATCTTAACGATTGCTAGAGTAGACCCGTTAGTGATGATAGGTTCCAGCATGCCCCATCAACGTGGGCCACTCACCTGAGTAGTTTTTCTTTCGCTCAATTTCATCAACAAGCTGTCGGCGGTCCTTTGCATTTTGGTCTCCCAAGACAGTCTCACCCGCTTTCTTCTTCCTCTCGATGAAGTTCTCCAGAGCTCTGTCGTATCCCCCAAGTTCCATGGCTTCCTTATGGTAGTCATAACGGGGGAACTCAAGATCCCACACGCATGCGGTTGGCTCTGTGGCTGAGGGTGTAATGTCTCCCATTGTAAAGTCGACAGATTGGTGATATCAAGATATGATGGTGAAGCTTTTCTCAAGTAGACTGTTTGGAAGTCTGTTGATGAGTTGAGATGCCTTGAGTTAGGAGAACAAACAGTGTCTTCTTATACCCGTTCAGTCTTTACATCCTCAGCCTGACACAGCGAAGACTTACAGAACCGAATGGCAATGAGACTACTTGCTAGGCAGGACCACGAGAAAGCATCAAAGACAGCCTAGGGGCTGCATGTCGTATGATGTTTTTCTGCAAGCAGCCAGTTTTGCCTTTCTTCGAGCCTCTCGTTGGATGCATCCATGCAGAAAATAGCGATAGACACTTCTAGGTTCCTACCCTCAAGGTGAGGCTGGCTGAACGACGAGCAAAATCACGGACCAGGACTTCGCGTATGTTGTGATGAAGCTGAGGAAGGCTGCACGTAGGCATCGCTACTACCAGAAGGGGATAGTAGTGCGACCCTAGGGTGCCAGACGACACCAACGAGGTAGATTAGCTCTCTCGTATCTGGACGGGACGACCGAACTCTACATGCCAATGCGGCCACACATTATCGATAGCTTGCAGATCTGACAGGATCCATGGTCGAATCTCCTCTCTGAATGATACGTATGATTTCTAGAAGGACCAGGCACGACGTTCTTGGTGGTCGGTTCAGATTCAGGCTTGGCAAGCCAGCTATTACTACATGCTGGGATCATGTGTGGTAGACAGAGATCTGGGAGATGCCGGCGCTAGGGAACTTCACATACAGAGTCAGTTTAAGAAGAACCACAGAGTGGCTTAGCATATATCGCTACCTGAAGAAAGACAAAGAGAATGCTTAGCTACTCACGAAGGAATCGGACCGGGCCTAAAATTCACCCCATCATATCCACCTGTCACGTCCCGACCCGCGTGGCATGCATGGGCGGCTACATCGAAACCTTATTGGTGAACAGCTAGCTTGGAACCACTCCTAAATCAAGCAGTCAAAGCCGCATGCGTCGAATGTCTACCCCACACAGCTGAGCCGCACCCCTCCTACTGCATGGCTTCAACGTAGTTTACCCCTCAGCTTTGGACAAATCTGGTCAGCTTTTGGTTCCGCTGTTCGACAGCCTTATTACGATGACACAATTGTCACGCGCTTTCAAGCTCAAGTAACTATCTAAGTAGAAATACAAAACGGTCATAATTTAGCATTGTGTGATCAATGTTCTAAAGGAGGGCAATTCTGTCGTAGCTTTGTCAGAATGAACTACAGGCTACAAACAATGCGGGATCACCGAAGGGTTCGTGGCGCGCCCTTCCTTCCCAACTCGTGGTGCATTTACTCTCATGCACCCGATGCGGCCAATGTCAATATCGAAACTTTTAGATAGCGGCTCGGCCTCTCGATAGTACCATGTATCGAGCCAGCTGAGCATGCTTTGCTCTGTCGAATCATAATGTAGCAAGCGCCGGGCGGTGTGAATGCAATAACAAAGCAGTCAACAAGGGGCAGATATCGTCAGGTTCTATTGTAGAATCACCGTATGGTTCTGTCTTTGGTAGGCTGTGACTAATTTTTGTCACAATTATAATTGAGAATGGAGTGGTATTGTCAGTGTTGCGAGTATTGTGCAATGCAACAATTATTCTCAAGAACATGAGGAGCCTCGTTACGACCAGAATGTTCAAACGCAACAAACGCATTCCTTCAAACGCGGTCGAGCGCATTTTAGTCACGATGCACTGTGTCGCAGAATTACATTGCTACATTGCAGCTTTGTACAAAGGAAAGGGACGAGCAGAATTGCTTTCATGAGAAAGGTAGAAGTACAAGATGCTGTAATTCGACCTCATTCTCAGCATACAAACAAATTCAGAACAATCTCAAGCACCAATGATATTAGTCATGGTAATCATAATCTATGAAGAAGGATAAGCGAGCGGGGAAAGTCTTATGCAAGCCGAATCGAATGTGCGCGCCGCATGTTCACATTTAGATCCTCAACCTCTACGTCCATTCTATTCTCGACATAACAGTCTCCAACAAGCTGTTGATCTCCCTGTAACTTCTTCTCAAAACCTTTGATACGATTAGCCCTCTGCCCTTCGGAACCTGTCATGTGGCGGAAGTGATGGGTATCTCACCTATAGTGTATTTGAACCTCGAAGGACGCAGAATATAAGGGGTCTTCCCACCGACAAGTGCAAACACACCGTCTCCACGGATGGTCTCAGCTGGACACAATCCGTAAAATTTTTTTGTTGACGGGTACCCGTCTTTTGCGATGAAGAGACGACGTGATGATGTAGCTGTTAAGATAGAACGATCTACAGATGGGAGCAGCTTCATCCGGGATATGGGACTTAGATCGGCGTCAAGATACTTTTCGGAAAGCCTGTCCATAACGATTGACAGAAGCGTTCCCCAAGGCGCTATCGGTGGAGTTCTGTAGGATGCAGGTTTGAGCATTTCGTCGGCGGACAGTCCTGCGTCTGCATACTCAACGAGGATGCTGACTCTATGAGGTAGCTGTTTGTCTCCAGCACTTTTTTCTGGCACTAGGTCTTTGTCCGTTGCTTTGTCAAGATCTGTGAAGACAGGTCGATCAGGCCATAGTAAAACCACGGTCTGCCAAGCCAAAGCATCGGCTGACCACATTGCATCAAATCTCCGTTCGGCTTGTCGAAAGGGCGATTTGGCAGAGACAATTGCCCATAATGCGAAAGTAAGCTCGTCGTCCGGCCTTGTACGACGCGGTAATCGAGAATGTGACTCGAACATGACGTCTGCACAAATCAATTTCCAGAAAGCACCCTGCTCGTGGGTGTTAACAACCCCGCTGAATTCGTCAGGTATAAGTCCTTGGTAACATAAAAACCACCAATGTTCGACGGTCCCCCGAACGGTGTTCTCGGCATCTCCCCACATAACATCGCCCAAGTCATGTATCCTGCCTAAATACAGCCCGGAAAGTATCAAAGAGTGGCTACTAGTTTTAGCATCACTACTCAACTGGACATCCTTCAGAGACATAGGTGCCTGGTTTGTCCAATACTCATACAAATCCAGTGTCTTTGCTCGATCATCGTATGTTTGCACCACACCAGAGCTCCAGTCAGGTACCCAGGAAGGTAAGTCGGTTCGAAATTTCCTGCCCAAGTCGGTGTTAAGAACGTCTAACGATCTAGACGTTTGAATACATTCGAGCGTCGCTCGCATGAAGACATCGACTTCGCTCACGGAGTAGTCAGGAACGAGCTGGGTAGACGCCAAACTGAGGAGAGCGTAGACTTTATCTCGAGGATCGGAGGCATTCCTGTCTCGAAAACGTCGAAGAAGTTCCAACAAGGGTTTGGGGTCCATGTTAATCCGCAGGTCTGCGACGTCTAGTACCCTCTTGGCGAAATCAGCCAGAACTTTGCTTTGATCCTGAGGCATCTTGGCTAGTGCTTCTGAACAACAGTCGCTGCTGTGTCTTGCAAAGTTCCTAGCTGCATCGACCACTAGTGTCCAAGGTACGATCGTAGTACCGTGAATGATGTCAAGTGAAGGTGCCAGGGCCGACTCCTGTATAACCCATACCCTAGTCCACCAGGGGGTGAACGGGTGATGCATCAACCTTCTCAATGATTCAAAGACACAGGTTGTGTCGTCGAATTCGGAAGCAAGGCACTCTGGTGCAGAGTACTGATCGGTCTCTAGATGCTCCGGTGCGATTGCTGCTTCGATCTGATTCAGTACGTCGATCTGCTGAAGATGCTTGCCTTGGCTTAGTTCTTGCAGCAGGGCAAATGCACGGCTGGCATCGTATCGTACAACATCCTTTATTTGCGTCAAAACACTCAGTGCGCATGGTCCTCTGCCATCCCTCATGGGAGCAGGTGAACTGTTGTTTCTTTGACGATCATCGAGATTGTCTCCAAGATACACAAGAACTTTCTGGCATCTGCTGTAGATGCGACTCATAAGCTCAACTTGATGCGTCCTCTCTTGAACATTTTCTTGGTCTATACAAAGTGCGTCAACCCAAAGTACCGCGCCGCTAGGGTGATGCATTCGGACATAACGAAGTGCGCGTTGAAGATTAATTGTTGTCTGGTATGTCTTGCCCGCAAGTCGGATGGGCCGCGTAACCCCCCGTGAGCCCCATACGTAAGAGAGCGCGTAGTAGTGAACCAATTCGCCTTGCGCATTGTATTGCCGTGTATTGTATAGGTCGCAGGTCACAATATCTGTCCATTTGCCAGGCCGCAGCCTGATCAGTCGAATTTGGTCAGCGTCGAGGGGATCGCCCGGATAAGGAGTTGTAGTCATTTCTTATCGTGGAACTGGAGCAAAGAGTAAAAGTATCCTTATGGGCTCAGGTGCGAGATTAATGATAGCATGGATATGCTGCTGTCGCCGCAGGCAGCACTTCCTACGGCAGACTCGACCTGCAGATGCATGGCTCAGCCTCGCCAACCCCTCGCTCATTTCGTTCACCGGTCGTGGCGCAGACAAACACTTATCGCACAGCAGCGTGAAGTACTTGAGGCTGCCGCAGCGGTCGACGATGGAAACGATGGTTGCAGCGGTTCATGGTCACGGTTATGAAGAGAAGGTGCGCGTTGGACCCGCTGCCAGCGCCTTGTTGCCACAGTGTGCTAGGTAAGCGAGTTGGGAAACAATGCTCTCTTGCTGCAAGAGACTGTCCGCAAAGCAACGACGGTCAGACTTAAAACAATACCTATCACATTTCAGTGGCAGATAGTTATGGAAATGAGCCATATTCGTGGAGTGTACAGACATTCGGCCAGACACTTTCAAGCCCAATGCAGAGCGATATCCAGAGATGCTGAGAGACCGTCAGAAACGAAACGCCCTGTCAGGGCTGCCCTGATATTTCGTCCAGAAAATGGATAGCGCTCTTGAATTGTGCCCTTCCGCATTTTCACAGCTTATGTTCATAGCTGGTTTTTCCGAAATAGACGATAGTAGACAAACGGGTGGCACATGTGGACGTCCTAACAGGCTGCATACCTATTTAGAGGCGTGGTCAGCGAAGCCAACAGCGGCGTGGACGCGATCTGAGAGACACAGTCGTTGCCAGAGTCGAGCGTCAACCGCCCTATTGAAGAGTACCGCAGATGCGTGAAGCCAGGAAACAAGCAGTTGTGCTTCGTGCCGTCAGTAGTTGAGATATGGTCAAGAAGAGGAGGCTGGTCCTGTTCATACCGCTTTTACTTTTTTACCATGAGATCTGCACGACTCGTTGCGGCCACAGAACTTATGTTGCTGTGAGACTGCGCGTGTAAATCTCACTCATCTGAACAAGACTGATGGAGGTCGTACGATCATTGAGCAGGTCCTGGATAAGCCTTCAAGCACGAACACGAACGGCTGCTCTAAATCGCCAGACAGGATGCATGCGCTTCGTCCCCCAGATTGCGCGAAAATAGAGTTCATTGGCAGCTTACCTGTCTATTCTTGCAAAAAGTCGGTACCTCAAGCGCGAAACCACTCCAAACCCGCCCAGTACAGCCAAATCACGTCTTTCAAAACACCAACAATTCCTGAAGGAGATCTGCCTAATGCCTACAGCCACACACCTCTTCCCTTTGCGGTAGCGAACACGACAAGCTCAACCTGAATCAGGATGTAAAACGGCAAGGCTGTGTGATGATCCCCTTCGCACGGTGGAAGTCGCGCCGATCCCTTCGGCTCCCCAGTGCAGTTGCGCAAATCCCGCGACGCCGCTCGTGAAACAGTGGGACCCGTGCGAAACGAAACGTCGACAAGCCTTGCGCGCGATGCAGCCAATCCCAGCGCGGGGAAGCAAGCGTCCGCGCCGGTGTTGCTGGCCGTCAGATGCGTGGTAGACGGCTGTTGTGGAATACATACTGACGCAGTCAACTTTTCTCCGTGGAGAGTCGTGATGTGATGCAGATGCAGATGCACGCAGAAGTGCTTTGCTGATGCCAGCCAGCCAGCAATTGAACGCGCAATTGTGCGGCCACAGTCAGCTCAGCGCCGCGCTGCCGTGCCGGCATCCACCTGTCAATTGTTTGAGCGCGCGAACAACAGCCCACATGGGATGTCTCAGCGCATTGTTATTTCGGGCGATGGTCGTCGCGTCAAAACAACCCTTCGCGATAGTGAGGTACGATGCGACGCGGTAGGAACACTTGCGGCGCCGATCGCTGCTTACAACCGACTTGGGCGTCAGCAACAAGCCTTTGGCGTGCATGGCTCTCAGGGTCCCGCATCGTAGTTCACTGGCTGTCTACATATCCAGCGAGCTAGTCTACGACTGCCTTACCGTACCCGGTACCGCAGCGCCCCCTCCGCACCACACCATGGACTACTGCGCACTGACGTCTCTTACTCGCGGGAACAATTGGCGCGTTTCGATAAGTGCTATTTACGATGAGGGTAGCCAGGTTGGCGGCGGGTGGTGGGATCGTCGGACGTCGTACCAATGTAATGTGTAAGGCACAGATGCGTTTTGTGTATTTGCGGCTAGGGGTGGGCCGGAGATGGGGGTAATGGTGGTTATGCAGGGCAAGTGCGTGGGTGAGGAATTGAGTTTGGGACTGGCTGCTGGGTGTAGGTATGGTGTATATAAGATAGGCGTCTTGGACGTCTGGAGAACATCATCATCACAGCTCAGCTTTCACACTACAAGAACACTCTCACATCTTCGTCGATTCCAGATTACCAAACTTCAACAACCACATCAATAAAAATGTCTACCTCCCACATCGAGACCTCCATTGGCAGCACCTCGCCCGCCACCGTCATCGCCGCCCTTCACAACCACGAACTCATGATCAAGACTCTGTGCCCAGCACTCGTCAGCTACTCGTTCGAGTCCGGCGACGCCGCAACCTCAGCCACCTACACCGTGACCGACAAGAAGCCCATTGGCCAGGTATGTAGCTCTGCTTATCTCCATATCTCTCATAGCACCTCAATCTAACCAATCAAACAGACAACCTACAAGCTCACCCTCACCAATGTCTCTGATGGTGTCGACTCCCTCGTCAACGCTAAGCCCCCTGTTGGCATCCTCACCATCGCCGGCAAGTGGCGCGTCACTGGCGGCAAGCTGACTGAGGATGTTGTTATTGATGGTAACTTCATGATGAAGAAGGTCGCCAAGGGCAATGTCGAGAAGACGCACCCTGAGCAGCACACTAAGCTGCTCGAGGCTGCTAAGGCTTGAATGAGAAATGGCAGAGAAGTGAGACTGAGATAGTTAAGCGGCATATTATTTGGAGCGTGCATAGCGTTGTTTAGGAATCCAGGGAATCAAAATGATCAGGTTACACGTTCGTTGATGGTTGATCTGTGATGTTGCTCCTAAGTCTGGCCTTGAAGTGGAAGGAAGAGTTCTGGAGTTTCGATGTCAGACTGTTTAGAATTCTCGAGATAGGACTCACCGCACGCTTTCGTGATTCACAAGCTGGAGTTGGCGCAGGAAGAAGTCTGATCGCAAAGTCCTGTAGCCTCGAACTTCGATAAGGCATAGTTGATAGTATTTGGCTGACATCCTGAGGCATCACACCAGCCCACAACGCAAAAGCAAAGACATTCTATTGCACGCCAAATATCAACATCATCGCAGTAAGGGGTATATCCAAAGTTCAAAGCCCAGACCCAAACCCAAAATGAAAGCACGCAGGTCACCTCTAGTCCAAATGACTATACAGCAATAGGCGGTGACCCAAACCCAAACTCATCATCGTCGTCAAAGAAAGAATTAGCGTCCTGCGTAGATATGTGGAAGTCACTGAACCGCTTCGAGGACGCAGTCGTACTCATACTCGTGACTGGAACGTGGCTTGGCGGCACGGTGCAAGACTTCTTTGCAGATGGCGGCGGCATCGCCGGCGGTTGTGCCATTGACCTCTTCGTGGAAGGGCGGGGTCTCTTCTGAAGTATGCCAGAAGGCCGCATAGGGGCTGTGTCGAGGTCCGGCCTGCGTTTGTTTGACGGCCTTGCAAATGGACCAGGTGGGACGGTACGGGGCTTGGCAGGCATTTGGGGTGTAGCATCAATTATCTTCGGTTGCGCAGCTTTGGCAACAGCATCGTTGCTTGTGGGTCTCATAGGTTCATCGTCCAGATCTTCCAGCGAGAAGTCCAGGTCCTGAGTTGATAGAGGTGGCGCCGACTCCACGGTCGGGCACGGCTGCCGCAAGTCTTCTGGCGGTGAGTCTGCGGAGAGCTCACGCGCAATCTGCGTACCACTTTCCAAAAAGTCATCCCAGCCGTCCAGAGCGATCGAAGTAAGAGCCAAACTTTGCGAAGGTGCAGAAGGCATTCGTGTGGCCGGTGACAGAGTCTTCGAAGCCGGCAGGCCAGGCAGCTTGAAGCTAGGATTTAGGCCCGTTTGCGGTCTGGATTTGCTCGATGGTGGAGTTGGTCGCTTCGTCGACTTGGTTCGTTGATGCCTGCCATTCATTGACGGCAGCTTGAAGCCAGACGGCGACAGTTCTCGGGGCAGCTCTGTAGTTACGTAGTCGACAGCGACACGAACAGGATACTGGTTCCGTACGAAAGGAAACTTGTCGTCATTCCGGTACTTTGCAGGAAAGGGCACACGCGTGATGACTGTCTTCGTGCCTGCGAGCTGGCCATCGAGAGTCACACACTCCAAGCGTTCGTTGCCGACCTTCAGTACACGCACATGCTGGCTCTTAGACAGCTGACTGCTCGTGTTGAGATCTCGGAGGCACATCAGAACGCATCCTGCCTTGATGCGCAATCGATGAGGAGGAAGTCCAATGTGGTTGAGCTTAAAGAGTAGGCCGTGTGCGGGCGTCCAGTCCGAGCCAACTGCGGCCAGGTCTTCTGACAGTAGCTCGATAATCTCGCCCGGCAATTTCGACAATGCCGCCTCTATTGCCCTGTTCACGGGCCCATGTGTACGCGTGAAGTCCAAATCTTCTTTTGGAGACTCTTTCTCTGGTGAGTTTGGTTGCGCGATCGGTGCTGCAGGCGTAATTGACGTGCGCTTGCATGTATCCGAAGGCCGCTGTTGTGATTCAGGTGGCGCGGTTGCAGAACGTGCTTCAAGATGAGTGGAGTCAACCGTTGGCCCCTCGACAGGATCTGACATGATAGGATCATGCACCTCAAGAAGTGTGTCATCGTCCAGCTCGTCAACCACCCAACCTCCACCATGCACGCTCCCAATTGGCAGATCCAACATTGCACTATCGAGCTCTTCATCGTCATCAAATGGCTCTCTTTCAATGTCCTGCGCAATCATCTCCAGCTTTTTGGCAAGCTCATCTTCTCTTTTCTTCTCCTCCTCTTTCCCCCGCAACTCCTGTTCCTCTTTTTTCTTGTTGATGCCCAGAAAAGCCTCCATGCCCTTCTTCAGATGCGCCTGCGTATGACTATAGCCAATAAGCTGCGTGGCCAGCCCCACACCCATCTGCTTTCTTATCTGCTCCTCCTTCCATTCTCGCTCCACGCGCTTCTCCTTAGCGAGCTTACGCCTATTCTCAGCTTCGCGTTCGCGTTCGGCGCGTTGTTCGAGCTCATAGCCGCGCTGGAGCTGTTTATGTGTGCGCTCGGATATGACGGGACCGTTCTTCTTGTAAGCTTTCTTTGCTTCGGTTGATGTCTGCGCGATGTGCTTCGGTGGCATGGCGAAGCATCACAGGAGGTATGCGGGATGATGGGTGACAATGAAGCTCGTGCACGACGTAGATGACGCTAAAATTCTTGGCGAAACGCGCCATCACGTGAGAGTGTCTTTCATCGCCATTGCTGGGTGCGACACGTCGAATCGCGAGGGTTTCGAGCACAATGTGTGAGTCGGCATCAAGTCTTGAGGGTCTCACGTATGGTTTGTTCATGTAACAATCAAGGGGCTCCTCCACCTGTCATGACAGGTGGTGCACGTCCTCCGGCCAACAGCAACCAATGTTCTTTTTCGACTCGCTCCTCACGCTTCACACGAACCAGATAAGTTAAGAAGATATGAAAAGTCAAACTTCCACAGTTGTACGTCGCATCAGGACATGCTGGGGGCTAGTGCACAAGTGGTGGCGAAAACTATCTTCTCTAGGCTTATCTCCACCTCTTCGACAGGAACATGACCGGGGCCCGTCAAAGATCAATGGCGAAATCAGATTGCAGCGGTTCACGGAACCGTTGATACGAAATGCGGCGCAGAATGTGCATCACCAGAGCGCAAGGACTCAGAGCCACAGAAGCAAAGCGAGGGCGCAAGAGCAAGCAGGCGGCTTTGAGTCGATGGTTGTGAGGATAAAGGCAGCAGTTTGCTGGCCTTGGCTGACCATCGGTGGTATGTGCTGAGCGAAACATTCAGGCGTCACTACAGGGCTCAGTCTTACCCCTGTCAACCCTCCGCGCCTACCCCGCCTTCAGTCTGCTATCTCAGTCCACCATACTAGCCACTTCACCAATCCCTCCAAATTCTCCTGAAGCTTGCCAAAGCTTGCATCTTTATGAGTCACCTCTCGCTCGTTGGATCGTGACTACCATAGAGCAGCAGGTCTCTTTACGGCCTTGCATGCATCATCACATATCCAGCCGAAACGATGCGGCTTTTGTACCAGGAACAAGACGGACGGCTGGGTATGACTGACGATTTGCTTGAAGAAAGCAGATTACTCCCTTATGCGATATTGTCTCATACTTGGGGCAAGGACGAGGAGGAAGCGACTTTCGAAGATGTAAGAAACAGCACTGGCACAGACAAGCCTGGCTACGAAAAGATCAGGCTGTGTGGAGAACAGGCGAAGAACGATGGATTACGGTACTTCTGGGTCGATACATGCTGCATCAAGAAAACGAACAAGGCTGAGCTCTCGCTCGCTATACGTTCTATGTTTCGCTGGTATCGCAACGCGGTCCGGTGTTACGTCTACCTTACTGACGTATCTGCTTCGCTCGGACTCGAGGAAGCAACCAATCAGCCGGTTTGGGAGAAGGAATTCCGAAGAAGCAAATGGTTCACGCGTGGCTGGACGCTGCAGGAACTTATTGCACCCAGCACAGTCGAATTCTTCTCATGCGATTGGCGCAAACTCGGTGATAGAGCATCGTTGAAGTACCAAATTCATGAAGTCACGACCATTCCACATGCGGTGCTTGAAGGAGCGCCGTTGTCCCAGACCACGATAGACGAGCGACGTGGGTGGGGAAGAGATCGCCATACGAAACTGGATGAAGATGCTGCATATTCTCTGTCCGGCGTTCTTGACGTCGAGTTGACACCGGTCTACGGTGAAGGAAGGGAAGAGGCGTTTCGGCGGCTCCATGACGAGATCAGAAAGCGCGAGGATTGTTTGCGCGACTTGCGTCCCACTGATCCACGCGATGACAAGAAGCGTCTTGAGGAGACAAAAGGTGGCTTGTTGGAGGGCTCGTACAGCTGGGTACTCAACAATAGCAGTTTCCAGCAGTGGTATAACAATCCACAAAGTCAGCTGCTATGGGTCAAAGGTGATCCTGGTAAAGGCAAGACCATGCTCCTATGCGGCATTATCGACAAGCTAGAAGAGACAATCCCTAGAACCGCATCCCTGTCCTACTTCTTCTGCCAAGCCACAGACTTACGGATTAACAGTGCGACGGCCGTGCTACGCGGACTATTGTACTTGATTATTAGCCAGCAGCCAGCGCTCATCGTGCACGCTCGGAAGAAGTATGACCGAGCAGGAAAGGCCGTGTTTGAAGATGCAAATGCATGGATCGCCTTGACAGAGATCTTTGCGGACGTACTACAAGATACTAGCTTAGGCGTCTCCTATATAATGGTAGACGCACTGGACGAATGTGTCACAGACTTGCAGAAGCTGATGCGCTTTATCACCAAGCAATCCTCTGCATCTTCTTGTACTAAATGGATAGTCTCCAGTCGAAACCAGTCGGACATCGAAGAACAATTCGAAGGAGCATGGCAGAGTACGAGGCTTAGCCTTGAACTAAATGCTGAATCTGTCTCAGCAGCCGTCGGTGTCTTCATACAGTCCAAAGTCTCTCGACTAGCTTGCTTAAACAAATACGACAAAGAGACTCAGGATGCAGTCTTTGAGCGGTTGACTTTGAATGCAAACGATACTTTTCTGTGGGTAGCCTTGGTGTGTCAGGACCTTGAGCAGACACCGAGGCGGCACGTTCGTAGAAAGTTGGCCTCCTTTCCGCCAGGTCTGGACGCGCTGTATAAACGGATGATGCAGCAGATAGACAAGACCGACGACGCTGAGTACTGCAAGCAGGTTCTTGCCGTGATTGCACTTGTGCACCGACCGATCACGCTGGTTGAGCTGATAGTTCTCGCAGATTTGCCTGGAGATTTGGCCAATGAAGCAGATGTGCGAGAGATCATTCGCTCCTGTGGATCGTTCATTACGCTACAAGAGGAAATCATCTTCTTGATTCACCAGTCTGCACTGGATTTTCTCCTTCTAAGAGCGTCTGGCGAGATCTTCCCAGGTAGCAAAGAAACTTTTCATGAAACCATTTTCCTCAGGTCACTTGATATCTTGTCAGATACGCTGCATAGGGACATGTTCGGCCTGGAAGCACCCGGGACTTTTATCGATGATGTTGAGTCCCCTACGCCAGACCCGCTAGCAGCGTCGCGCTATTCCTGTGTCTATTGGATTGATCATTTGGCCTCTTCCAGATGCAGGTCTCAAGCACATGGCACCAACGATGTGCAAATCAGGAATGCCCTCGGCGAATTCTTGGAAAGAAGATATCTGTACTGGCTAGAAGGCCTCAGTCTGTGCAGTAGTATGCCACGAGGTGCAGCTTCGATGGCAAGATTGTGCTTGATAGTTCAGGTATGGCTCACTTGGACCCCTCGCCTGTGAATCAGAGGTATTGACACTATCAGGGAATCCAGCATATGAGTAAGCTTACCGAGATCGTTCAAGACGCCTACAGATTCATCTCGTACCACAAGAAGTCAATCGAGAGCTACCCACTTCAGTCATATGCATCTGCGCTGGTCTTCAGTCCAACTGAGAGTAAGATCAGAAAATTATTTCAGCACGAAAGTCCTGACGAAATCATTATCAAGTCAGCAATGAACAGCCTTTGGAGCGCGTGCTTGCAGACACTCGAGGGTCACACTGCCGCGGTGTACTCCGTGGCTTACTCTAACGACGGGACGCGATTAGCATCTGGATCAGCTGATAAGACAATTCGTACATGGGATGCGACGAGTGGACTCTGTCTCCGGACATTCAATGGTCATGAAGCCACAGTCTTCTCAGTGATCTTCTCACGTGATGGGGCCCGTCTAGTGTCAGCATCTGCTGATACAACGGTTAAAGTATGGGATGCAGATCGCGGAGCCTGTCTATACACGCTTGAAGGCCATGCCCTCGCAGTCAAATCAGTGGCTCTCTTCCATAACGAAGCCCGTTTAGTGTCAGCCTCTGATGACAAAACTATCAAAATATGGGATGCGCACCGTGGACTCTGTCTTCAGACGCTCGAGGGTCATACCAAAGCAGTAACGTCAGTGGCTCTCTCTTATGGCGACACCCGCCTAGCATCAGGCTCTTACGATGCGACAGTGAAGGTATGGGATGCAGGTAGTGGAGTATGTCTCCAGTCATTCAAAGGTCACAGCCACTGGGTGCACGCAGTGGCCTTCTCTCGTGACGCAACCCGTTTAGCATCAGGTTCTTACGACGAGACGGTGAAGATCTGGGACATGGACGGGGGAGCGTGTGTCCAAACTCTCGAGGGCCATGTGGGTACAGTCCTCTCAGTAGCTTTCTCTCACAACGGGATATTGGTAGCGTCTGCGTCTCTTGATACCACTATCAAGGTATGGGACGTCGTCAGCGGAGTCTGTCTTCAGACATTCCAGGGTCATAGCAATTGGGTGCACTCGTTGGCCTTCTCTTACGATAGTACTCGGCTCGCATCTGCGTCATTAGACGCAACAGTCAAGATTTGGGATATGAACAATGGAGAGTCTCAAGCAATGAGTGAGGATCACGCCAAGGCGGTCTCCTCAGTAACTTTCTCGAGAGATGCAACCTGGCTAGTATCATCATCTGGCGATGGGACGATCAAGACCTGGGATGTCGAGAGTCGAGCATGTCTTCAGACATTCAGAGGCCACGCGGAAAAGGTATTTTCAGCAGCACTCTCTCATGATCTCATGCTGCTGGCGTCTATATCTCGAGATTGTACAACAAAGATCTGGAATGCCAAAACTGGAGCGTGCTTGCGAACGCTTCAAGGTGGCGACAGCGGCTATGAGCTTGGAACATTGACCTTTTCTCACGACACTAAATGGCTGGCCTCAGCGTCCAGCGAGAGATCGGTCAAGATCTGGCATGTGAACAGCGGAACATGCCTCCACACGTTTGAGGTCTACAGTTGTTTCCGGGTATCGTTGGCCTTCTCTCACGACGACACCCGACTTGCATCAACATCTGACAGCTTGATCAGAATTTGGGACACGGCCAATGGAGATTGCTTGCAAATATTGGGTGCTGGTATTCGCGACAACAGCGCCCAGACCTTCTCTCAAGTGGCTTTCTCTCACGACGGATCTTGGCTAGCATCCACGTCCTGGGGCGGCACAGTCCAGCTCTGGAATGCTAGTAGCGGCGAGTGCTTGCATACATTCAATTTTGGCACGGTGGCCCATAACATCTCGTTCAACGCTACGGACACTTGTCTTCTTACTGAAAGTGGCGCGCTCGCAATCAGATCTTTGCCATCAGGGGATATCGCCTTACTGTCGCATCCTGACTATCAGAGAATTGCACTTGACAGAGGGAAGAGTGACTCACGTTGGACATGGATTACTTATCGCTCGAAGCGTGTACTATGGCTTCCTTCCGATTACAGTTCGGACATTGTCACAATATCGGAAGATACCATAGCCTTCGGCTTGAGGTCTGGCAAAGTATGGTTATGTACGATCAAGCCGTAGTCATCATCTTAAATCGACTTGGAAATACAGTAACTATGCAAGGCCACATGTTGTGTTAACCCATCTTAATTGCTGCTTTATACTGGACATGAAGTTGCTATGATATTCCTATCTATCATATCGACATCAACTAGATCAACGTCTCTCGAGACAGGGTTGTAGCAGACGCGATAGGAGACTCAGAAGACTTTCCGAAGCCTGACTTCATAGCCTGCAAGAGAGGGGCGTCTTTCATCCCGGTGAAATGTTCATCCCATCACTGATGCACATGTATAAAGCATCGTTCGATACTGCACGCACTGCTACTCAAGATCGATATATGGGATGCATTGACAAAGTTACAATATTCCTAAGCCAATGGAGACCAGATCTAAAGCTACCAGGAGCCGACTTGACCGTACTTCAGATCCTCTTGCGGAATAAGACTGCTAATACAGGAGCACAATGTGCGACACGATGGCCGTTTCGCCGATAAGATCAGCCAAGTTGACCACGTCAAACCTCCGGGGTTATATAGCGCCGATGTATGCATAAACAAAGGAGATGTAAGTCGAGATAGAGTATCGCGTATACTGATGCGTCTGTGTTACGTGCGTACACTGGGAGGCCTTGTCATATGAAGGCTACTTCATCATTGCGGCAGCATAAAAAGTCGAAATACTCATGTGAACAGTCCTTCATGTTGATAGTTGGGGCTCCAGCCATTAAAGAGCAAGTGCCTCATTCGGTGAGATCCGAAGTAGGGTCGATGTACGGATCAACATGCTTCTTCGAGCGTGTGGATCTGTGTTTGGTGTGTGTAGAAGACGTAACCTTCTTGCTGGTTCGGCTGCGAGCGCGCTGTACCTTGTGGTCGGCGCCGTCGTCGCTATCACTTCGGGTGGCTGCAGGCTTGTTGGGGACCTTACGCTTCACTGCCTGTTTAGTACGCGACGCGGGTGTGGCCTGTTTGGCGGATGGGTCACGAGAACGAGGACTGTCTGGCGTACCCCTAAGCTCTGTAATGGCTTTCGCGACAGATGCGGGCAAGTTCTGGTTTGATGACTTGCTGGCTGTTTTAGAGACATTGGAGGACTTGGGACTGATGCCCTTCAACTGTACACCGGCCGTCTCGGAGGCTTTGCCTGAGACCGTGGCTTCAGGCTTCGATTGTGTTCCGAAGGAAGTATCGACCTCAGCCGGCTCGGCAACAGGAAGAGTCTTCTGTTTCTTCATTGGATGCGCAAGCTGAGAAGTGGAGTGGTCGCTCTGGAGCAAGTCGGAGTCTGTTGACTTGTCCTCCACTTCGTCGGCGCGGCGCTTGCGCTTGGTTGCAGTATTTGCGCCATCATGGTTGTGCTTGCTAAGCTTTGACAACTTATCCTTGTTGGATTTAGTGTTGCCGTGGATGCGCTCGAAGACAACGTGAGGACACCCAATAATCTCTTGGAGTCGATTGCCCTTGATCAAGTCTTCGCAAGTTGACTTGGAGAGCTATGAGTGTTAGTGAAAGATCGTTCGAAAGTGGACAATAACCTACGTGAAGAACGCGCTCAACGAGTTCCATGCGCTCCTTGAAAGTGAAAGACATGCTGTAGTAGATGTCTTCCCGTATCTTGGGCTCAGCGACAGAGTCCATCCATCCTTGTTCATGGACTGTAATCGCTAGATTCTATCCCTTTCAGCAATGTGTCCAAGCTGGTTGATCAGTGGGTACTCACCAGAATCTTCCATGCGACTACCTCGAATGCGGTGGGTGGGTAAAAAATGGCGTTATCAGCCCACCGGATCCTGAAAGCTTTGCTTTCTCGGTTCTCATTAGCCTTCAAGCAACCCTTGTTGTTCTTGATGGCGTTCACGAGCCTGTGGATCCATGCTTCTCTTGACGCCTGTGTGGTTGGAACAGTGTCATCATCAGTCGGTGGATCCCAGTACGTGATCAAGTTAGCCGTAGCGGCATCTTCGAAGCGGCTGAAGTACAGACCGTTGGCGGCAGGAGCCCGGGTGTTTGGAGCTGGATGGGTATGCTCCTGCTGGTTGAGCTTGTCAACCACATCTCTCAGCTTGTCCATAACGCCGCTGATCTCCACGAATCTGGACTTCTCTCGACGGATCCACTTGCGCTTGCCTACGCGGCTGTCGGGTACGATAGTCGTAGAGGCTGAGGGGTTGACAGATCCAGCGTTCGTGGATCTAGCGGAGGATTTATACGCAACAGACTTGCTCTCAGATGTACCTTTTGCGTGTTGTGATGCTTGTGTCTCTATGGACAGGTTTCCAGCGCTGCTGTGTGCGAGTGGGGCTGGCGGTGTGTCGAGAGTGAAAGGTGCTGCGAGAGGAAAGGGCGACTCTGCAAAGAGTATATTACTCGTAGGCGTATTCAAAGTCACTGAGATACTTGTTAGCATGTGAAAGACATATGGTTTAGCATCACGAACCTGCTCCGGCTGCGAACAGTCTAGTACCCTGATGCTCATTCGAGGCAGCGGGGCTTGCTCCAGTGAAACCCGATGATGTCACCGAGTGATTAACACCATTCGTACCATAATCATTCACGAAATTGGCTCGCAGCGTAGCGTGATGGTTGGGTGAGGGACTATAAACTACTAGATGTCCCGTTAGTAACTGGGTGACAGCCATAAAGCACTATGAACGCACCAAAGCTCGAAAAGTGACCATGTCCAAGATAAAGTCCTTCAAGGACACCATCGTTGTCGATATACGGTATGGGTCCCAGAGGAAGTTCTGGGATTTGACCGGACACTTACTGAAGGTTATCACTTGTGTCGAACAATGTGGATTGACTGCTCTGCGTAGACTGCTGTTGTGCTATAGGATAGTCATTGTTGAAGAGACCAGGCTCGAGCAGATCATCGTTACTAGGCCACATGGATGAAAAGCCGCCCAGCTGGAAGGGTGGGAGGTGGTGATGAAAGCCATTGCCGCTACCGCCGCCACCAGCAGAGATGAATGGATTCATGCTGCGATATAGAGGGAAGTACGATCAAGCTGAAGATGGTATGAGGGGACGAGAATATGAGGAGTTGTATAAAAGAATAGTGTGGGGAGCGCCGACTTTCGATATGGCAGTTGAAAGTTACAGTGACATATATTGGGACGCGAGCGACTACAAGGGCGGCGAGGTGTATACTCGAAAGCACCTTGAGCTCGCGTCAAACAGTACTAGCGTGTCGCATTGAGCGAATTGCTGCCATATGTGCGAACTGTTGGCCTGTTCCCCATACCCTTCACTACATGCCCTTCCCTTTTGGGACGCAGAGGCTCTGCGCGGAACCAGATTGCAAGGCTTCCGTCACTTTCCGAGCAAGCTGATTGGCCGCATAGTGTAAGAGCACGCTGAGCCATTACGTCGAGCCTGAGCGTGATCACACGTGTTTGTGTTGTTGTGGGTCCAAACAAGACGCACGTGCGAGCCCTTTCACTGAAGGTCTGCGAGCATCGCCGCAGGGCATGAGGCGCAGCCGCTGTTGCACGGTTCGGTTGGGCAACGTATAGGCTATTTTGCTAATCCTTGCTGACGTAGGCATGAAGACAGACTGCGACTCGTCATGACTGAAAGGCATTGAGGCGTTTACAGAAGCGCTGCTTCATGGTGCTGTCAGGGAAGCATGTGTCGTGAGGCATCGTGCATGACCTGTTCCCTTCACGTACGCTGAATGACTTGCGTACAAAATTGGTCTGAGATGCAGATCCGTGCAACAACTGGATTGGTACGGCGGACGGAGCTTGTGGACGTTTGCTCATGTTCAGAACTTTGCGATAGCCAGGCTCGATAGTTAGTGACACCTCCTGACAGCGTCTCAATCTACTTGTAGATCATAAGAATTGGACGAAGTCTTCTGTCGCAATGAGTATGGGATACCGACGCGTTCAAAAAGCAGGAGAACTGAATGTCGTAACTCATCTTATTCGTAAGGTCTAGTTCCATATACCACCCAGCCCCATCTTCTCAAGTATGCCCACCAGGTCCTTCTCCACAATCTTGTCCCAACCCCTCTCGGGCCCCCAGACGATCCTCTTCTGATTCAGCTTCGCCTCGTCTAGCAAGGCCTGCAGCAACGGACTGTCCTTGCCCACGCTTGGGTACGCATCGAGCTCGACCTCAGCCACGGTGGTTATCTGCGCCAGCAGCGCACGCAGCAGGCCAACGCAGTACTCCGTGTAGAAAGTCTTCTCGCCTGTCCTGAATCCCTCAAAGATATCACTCGCCGCTGGATCAATCTCAACAAAGATCTTCAGCTTGTGGGCCTTCGTTACAGCCGCAAGACCCAGTCGACTGTCCACAACCCAACCTTTCGGCGGTTTTGTGAAGCCAGGGCCAAGACGCAGCTCCACCCTCGTCATGAGCGCGCGGTACTTGCGCGGCAGACGGGCAAACAACGGGTACTTCGCGTTGATGTATCGGCCGTGGATGGGGAAGAGACGAAAGGTGTTGCGACCGTAGAAGACGCGCGAGGCTTCATCGTGCATACGATGCGAGACGTAGAAAAGGCGTATCGAGGGTGCAACAGCGCGGTAGTTCGAAGGATCAAGATCCATGGTCTTATTAAAAACGAGCAGTGTCTCGTACACGCGCAGGCGAAGCTCGTAAGGCAGATCGAAGAAGCGGAAGGGCGCCCGCGGCGTAGCCTCATCATCGATGTTGCTGTCATGTTGCTGGTCTTCGATGCTGACCGTCTTCATCTGCGCGATCAGCGCATCAATCTCTTTCGTCCGGCGGCGCACCATGGGCGCCTCCTTACGACGACCTCCCATCGTGACGGATCACGCGCGCAAACGACAACCTTCTCCAGTTGTTCAGCAGCTCTCACGCATACATCGTTCCGCGTGCAGTCGGCGTAGTTATAGAACGGACTTCTTGAGCAAGCAGGTATGGCAACGCAATGCAGAGCCTGACAAAAGGTATACGGTATGTTTCGGAGCTACGGGACCATCAGCGCATTGAGTGTGCGCAGGGGTTCTTGGGAGCAAAGATTCGATCTCCCCAAAGCTATATCAACGCCAAATTCATAAGATAGGAAGTTTGATGTCAAATTGCTTGGGTGCAACTTTCTATATAGAAGAAAGGAAGTGGCGGCGGCGGAAGACGAAGTTTTGATGGCTGCTGCTAGCGCGCGCACGGACAAGTGGGCCCGGCGCGAACACGCTACCATCACATTTAGTCAGCGCTCGTTCACGCGGCACCCTTCTACTTTGAATCATTTAGGATGATAGCTCAGCTGCAAAAGCGATCAAATCTCTCAGAAGACTACAGGCAGCAAATGAGCATGAGTCCAGAACGATTCTTGGTGCGAACTTCTTCGTTGCTGGTTTTTAGATGGATTGTCTGACGCACCTGCTCACTTCATTCGCTGGTGGTACATGTCTTGAGATATAAATCGACAACATTGAACAAAATGCGAGACCATGTTCGTTCAGACAAAGTTGGTATATGGTAGAGAGTGGATGAGCTGCTGTATCGCGCTCGATTTCATCATTCTGGAAGAAGATATCGCGTTTCTCACAATTCTGTGTAGTTCGTAAGGATACATTTGCGCGCTGCGGTAGCTGGAGGCGGCCAACCATACAATGAGTGAAGCTATGACGTAAACAGCAGCATCCAACTCGGTACACTTCAGCAACCTCCCGAGTACGTGCAGCACAGATTTACACCACATTACAAAAAGCATCGATTATGGCCTTACCTCTAGGGCTCTTTCTCGGCGGATGTGTCGTTGCGATTCCCGTTGTTACCGGCATTGCGGAAGGCGTCGAGTACCAGAAGAAGCAGAATGAGGAAGCCGCCAACGAAACGCGAATGATCAAATTCAATCTCCTTGTCAATTGTGACTCAAATGACCCCATCGCGAAAGAGGAAGTGGATCGTGGAATTGTCATTCTCCGCCATGACAAAGCCTGGGTGGTGCCCCGCGACGATGAGGGGAAGCCGCTGCCGCCAGACGACAACAAGACTCTCGACCCGCCAATGCACGCTTTCGCCGGCTTCTACATACAATATCCAGATGAATCCAGGTGTCCACCGGAGCGTGGTCTCGTCAGTACTATTAGTGATGATCCGCCGATGTTGAACTGGGTTTTCTGTGACAAGGAAACGTACGAGCTGAAGTACAACAACCGTAGTGGGTCCATCGAGCACATCGTCGGCGTGTGGGACTGGAGTCAGGATGAGACGATGATGCTTTTCCAAGGATGGGAAGGTTTCACTGTCATCGACGAGTGGGATGGCGCCGACGAAGATGAGTCGACCCCCTGGGGACGAGAAGGTCTCCGATGGGCCTTGTACTTCGATATCGAGGACAACGGTTTGAAGGGTCGAAGGAGAGGCAGAGATATGTTCGAGGTGACGCTTGAACGGAAGATTCAGAGTGAAGAGGATCAGCTAAAGCAGCTGGAAGAGGCGGAGAAGAAAATGCAAGTCAAGAGCAGGGGTGGGCTGAGTACACAGTTTTCAGCTCCGGCGAGAGAGCGCACGAAGGAGTGGGAGAAGAAGTTTGGAGAGGGGGCGAGACGGCAGAGCGACGCATCGCGCCCCTAAACACGTCCAGTCGTCGTTGCTTCACGACCATATCGAGGCCCTCAGCCCATGCCATCAACAGGAAAGATGGACACAATTCTTTGTGCAAATAGATTTGCACAAATAATTTGGTCAGTTCGAACAACGATCAAACGACTGATGTGTTGTGTGCACCTCCTTGACAATCACATATGGAGCGATACAATCGCAGAACAAAGCGATGAGACACCGCTCGTCAGGACGTAAGCGATCTTGGACTCAGTACCTCATATCTTGCCTCTCGGTCACGATACGGTAAGGCCGCTTCATAGCGACCTGCTTCAACCTGAACCTCTTGGTCTCCGGCAAAGTTGTAATTGAATGTTCCTGTTTGTTTGATGGTAACAGCGATTCAGCGCTACCTAGCGAGCTCGTTGAACCCATTACTATTATGGTTCTCCAGGTAGCTACACTAATGAGTAGAGCGTGTGGTCAAGGCTATGTATGGATTTCGACCATTGCTGCGTATTGGGGAGTCGGGTCGTTCAACTTCGCAAGCTGGGATCGCATCCGATTGCTTGCACTGGAACATAAGGGATGAAAATGTCGATTAGTTTGCTCATCCAATCTACAACTGCGATATGCAAGCAACGTCCATGTCCAGACTTAGGATCAAGCGCGCAGATCAGGTGTCATCACGTAGTCGAGCATCCCAGACGCGGATTGACTAATACGCTAGTCCGTATCAAGCCATTGGCACGGTGCATCTTCACTATTCAGAGCTGGAGCACCCGAGTCATTGTGCATCTAGGAGCCATACCGATCATCATCACGCAGAAGTAGCGATTCTTTCCTGTAAGTACTGTCTAGCAGTGCGGCACACCCATCCGCAGCAGCTTCCGTCATTGCACTCGCGCGTTGCGTGACGCTTGCAAATTGCGGGGGCTGGTACCAATCTCTTATCATCACCAACGTTGTCCAGCACGCAATTGTCATCTCGACGCTCCTCTGAAGGAATCGTCACTCATTTCATTCTGATAAGACTCGGTGTCGAGCTCTTTGACAGATTGTTCATGGCAACCATGGATAAGCGCGCAGAGGTTCTGCCTACTTACGACGATGCTACAACCCCGGCAACACGGCCCTGGCTTCGTCGTCGCGAGAAGCGCAGGACGTTTCGCATCCTTGGGGCTGCAGCCTTAACATACCTCGCATATACAACCCTAAGAATAGCCAACAATACCGAACGCACTACCAATTCATTGTCAATCGCCAAGCTTCAGGAAGATTTGAATGTTTGCTCACACCTGAGGCAACAGCCTGTGGAATTGGACGCACACCGCGACCACAACAAGCGCTGGTTAAAGTCGACTAAGCCGGTCTTGATCCGCAATGCTACGATCTGGACAGGAGAGCCGGCTTCCGGCACGTCTGATGAGGATGGAAGAGCTGGAAAAGGATGGGGTTGGATCTCGTCAGATGTGTTCACTGATAAAGGTCTCATCATCAAAGTTCAGCCCAGTATCAAGACCAGCGACCTTCCTCACGGCACTGATATCTTTGATGCCAGGGGCCGACAGTTGACTGCTGGCATCGTAGACATGCACAGCCATGCAGGTCTCGAGAGTCTCGGCAACCTTCAGAGCGACGACAACGAGCTGTCCTCTGACATCACTCCGTACGTGCGCTCGCTCGACGCAATTGACCCTCTCCAACCTGAGTTTGAGTCAATTAAGTCTGGTGGCGTTACCACATCACTCTTCCTTCCAGGCAGCGGCAACAACATTGGCGGCGAAGCTTTTGTGCTGAAATTCGCGGTTGGACCCAAGAACGGGCGGGGGGAGATCAGTCAGCAAGACCTCTTTGCAGATCCAGATCGCACCTGGAGATATTTAAAAATGGCTTGCGGCGAAAATCCGAAGAGGGTGTACGGCCGTGTTGGAGAGCGCGGTCCATATAGCAGGTTGGGCGAAGCGTGGGAGTTTCGCCGCGCACTTGAGCAGGCACGAACGTATGTGCAAGATCAGGACGACTGGTGCGCAAAAGCAGATGCCGTTGGGGTTAACAACATGGAATCCTATCTTCGTCAAGATCTGCAGTGGGAAACGCTCGGTGCTGTGCTAAGAGGCCAAGTCCGGGTGAACACTCATTGCTACACGATTCCAGACTTAGAGGCACTCGTTCGTCATACCAACGAGTTCAAGTTCCGGGTTTACGCTTTCCATCACGCACACCAGACCTACTTGATACCCGAAGTCCTGAAGCGAACGTGGGGTGGCACACCAGCAGCCGCGCTCTTCGCGGACAACATGTACTACAAGGTCGAGGCTTACACGGCGTCTGAACGCGCTGGTGCCATTCTTTACGCACACAACATTACACCAACATACGTTTCGGATAACCCGGTCCTCAATTCACAGCATGTGGTTTTCGAAGCGGCGAAAGCATACGGGTACGGTCTGCCATATCATGCTGCCCTCGCAGGCGTCACATCTGCGCCTGCAGAGCTACTTGGCCTCGGCAATCGAATTGGAAAGATCAAGCCAGGCTTCGATGCAGACATTGTTGTCTGGGACTCTGATCCGCTTAGTGCAGGCGCCACGCCTGTGCAGGTGTGGATCGACGGTGCAAAGCAGTTCGCGGATCCCATTGAGCTGAAGAAGCCTATCGCTCCACCTACGCAGCCGAACGAAGACCTCACCAAAGAACGAACGGTCGAGGACCTACATGATGCCGTCATCTTTACCGGTTTATCGTATGTCCATCGTAGCTTCCAATCAGTCAAACCAGCTACAGTGCAGGAGGCGACTGTAGCGATTGCGTCTGGTGGCAAACTTATCTGTGTAGGTTCTTGCACCACTGAGCTTGCCGTTCTGAAGTCCGCAAATACTCCCCTCCAAACTATACACCTCGACAATGGACACCTGACGCCACCTCTTGTAGCGTTTGGTTCCTCGCTTGGCCTTGCAGAGATTGATGCGGAAGATGACACCCAGGATGGGCCATATCTAGAAGAAGGCATCACTTTTGCAGTGGACGGTCTCTCATTTGGAGGCAAGCAACTCGCACGAGCAGCCGAGCATGGCGTCACCAAGGCGTTCACAGCGCCCGGAACAGGCGGTATCGACTCTAAAGGTGTAAGCGTTGGGTTCAGTACTGGCGCGAAGAATGCGCTGGAAGATGGCGCTATAGTCTATCCCCAGGTAGCATTGCACTACCCTTTGACGCTCGCCGCAAAAGGTGGCAAGACGCCCAGCTTATCGAGTGTCATCGGCAGACTTCGAACGCAGCTTCTGGAAGCTGTCAATGATACACAGAGAGAAAGACCAAAGACTGACGATACCGAAAGCGCGTGGCTGAAGCGAGTCGTTGATGGGCGGTCTGCACTTGTTCTCAGCGCGCACAGTGCGGACACTATCGCATCTGTCATTCGGCTGAAATCACAGATGGAGGTTGCCGGCTCCCGAGGCTTGCGCATTGTGATCGTCGGCGGCGCAGAGGCACATCTTGTGGCTGAAGAGCTTGCGGCGTCAGACATCGCTGTGGTCCTAGCACCTCTGCTACCCCATGCGCAGAGCTGGGACCAACGCCGTGGCCTTACAGGCCCGCCACTAACAAACGTGTCGCTGAATGTTCTACTTGAAGCGGGCGTGCATTTAGGCATTGGCGTAGAGGAAACATGGGAGACCAGGGATTTGGGGTTGCTCGCGGGTATTGCGTACGCAAACAGTGAGGGACGGCTTTCCTTCGACGCAGCGCTGGACCTTGTCGGATCAAATTTTTACGACATGCTCGGACTCAAAGATACCAACCAGTCGACTCATGCAGATTGGGTCATTTGGGAGCAGAGCCCGCTAGAGATAGGTGGGAAGGTGAGAGCTACAGGCGGTGTCGAGTCGTTACGCGTGTGGAAGTGAGCTTCTCGAAGGCGACTATGATTGCTGCAGGGATGTTGCCTATCGCAACGGGGGACGCAAATTTGCTGAGATTGAACGTCTTCATGCCATAATGATAGGGGAGAAATGGAATGCGAGCCAATGCTGAAACGAGCCTTACCCGATTGGTCGCTCTAAGCGTAGGGCTTAGTGCGAGCCAGCTCACCCCTCCTGACCGCTTCGCGTCGCCTTTCTTAACGAAACGCCAGTCCGCGCCTGAAACCAACGACGACACTGAACGTCTTGACACAGTTTTATGCGGCAATCTCCCCGCCGTAACAGTTGCGAGCGTTCTCGCTTGCGCATTGCGAGGCGCCTGCTCAGCCTCTGACACGGCCCCTGCGCAAGGCTGCAGAGCCCCTGCACACTTGCATTCTCCATGTCAAACCAACCCAGTCTCTGTCACACCCCAAGACCGAGACTAGTGCTTCTAGAGTATTATGTTTGTAGGGAATATGGAAGCCCATGAAACCTGCCGGCCCATCATAAGGAAGGTAAGGCCCCGTCTTTTGCAACGTGTGACATCCCTCGCCATCAAACCAACGACTCGACTATCAAGCTGGCCTTGTAGCTTCCCACTATAACATCATGTCTTCTTCGACAACAGCACCACTACCGTCATACCCTGGGACCATACTACCCATGCTGAATCATCCGGCGCGGAAACACCTCACTGGTACGACCTTGGTTAAAGCGAACCTGAAGGAGCCAGTCCAGGGTCAAGAGAATACCCCGACACCAAGAGACACAGTCATCTTGAAGCCTGTGCCTAAGAAATCGACCGTCAAGGATGTAGCAACAAAGGACGAGATTGTGTACCTCGCAACAGGAACCACTACCATTAACAGGTTTTCGGACGTAACAATGAGCACAAAACGAGCTTCGTATGCCTCCACCACAAAATCAGAGCTGAGGCAGGCCAACCACCAATTATTCGAAATGCTACAGAGCGTTCAATCCGAGTTGGCTACACAGCGCGCTATGATGCTGGACATACAGTCTCGATTGTCTTTCCTCGAGCAAGACGCACCGACCATGGTCGAGTCATGTGAGCCAGGCGTCTTGTCGCCAACGGAAGAACAGATCGCGGCTCCGTCAAGGCCGCCACCTCCACCACCGCGACGCCCTAGTTCTCTGATTGCACCTGGCCTGGAACGCCAAAGTTGGTGGCAAGCATGCCAGAACTTTGCTGAGAATTGCGACACGCCATTCAATGCTCAGGAGTTTCTGAAGACAGGTGGCAGCTTTGACGACTTCGACTTCCACTTCGGTGGTCTTACTTCGGGCGGCACTGTGCAGCCCGAATCGTACCTGGTCCTGGACATCGACGAGGTTCCTGCGCTCTCCCCCTCATCTGAACACCCCCCTACCGAGGTCGTCGACATCGAACTGGAGGAGCCCTCGTTGAAGCTAGGACGCCAATCGATTGAAAGCGTGGAATCAATGTCCCCTAGCGTCTTCTCTGAAGCTGCGCCACGGACATCCGGTCTCACCATGGACCACTGCGAAGAAATCGACAACATCATCGAGCAGATTGTAGAGTTCAAGAAGCCGGCTGCACTGCCACCGCTGCTCCTGCACCCACCGCCCAGCGGCAAGCCTGGATCCATCATGAGTGTAGAGGAGATCACAGCGCTGCCGGAACTCCAGCCCATCGAGCCTGTCATCAGCGAATCGCAGCGTCACCGTAAGGGCATGCGAAGCATCACAAACAAGTGGGCCTCCCTGAAAGGGAGAACATCTGAGACGAGCTATTACCGGAACGGCATCTTCAGCACGCGATGAAAGGACTCGGATCCAGAATAACGACATGATGCGATAGACTTATGATTTCTGCGACCTTTTAATGCGCGTCACGAACGACCTTGTTTGGTTTGCGTTGTTTGCTAGCGGCGTTTTCTGATTGTTTCTTGTATTTGTACAATCTTCTCCTGACTATCGGTAGCGATATACCCTTCTGACGCAATGTCCATCACAATTTCAACCTATATTCAAATGTGCTTGTGTACCTCAATGCTTGGCGATCTGTGGCTTCTTTTCTGGCATGTTTAGACTTGCCCAAATCTGACTGATGCGTCAAAGGTCGACTACTGTACTTCTCCATGGCTGGATTCATTGGACGAATGTCCAGGTCACAATACGTGACGTGAGTTGCCAGCTAACTTTCATGCAACTTGCGGGCCATTCCAGGTCGGCTAGAACAGTGAATCGTCATGAACGTATTTCGAAGGTTACTCGAGATGTGATCTCCAACTGCGGGATGTCTGTTCTCCGTTCACCCGATATGGATGCTGCCACCCCGGCTGAACTCCTCAGCCCGTCGGTTAGTAGCAATACTGAATGCAACGGTGCTGTCAGTGGCTCTACCGGCACCTCCGTGCCATCTCCTAGTAGCAGTGTCTGCTTGCACCAGGCCGTATCTGCCAGGGCGCAATCTACCTTTGGGCGACGACGTATATCGCGGAGTTGCCGACGGGCTGTGGCTTTTTTGAGGTCAGCCAACCAGCCTAGCATCAGGACGATTTCGAGGTACAAGATTCCCAGGGCCGTTTGCGGTCAATCACGTGATCAAATAAGGCGGGCTCTGTTCTTCGTCCCGGATGTGGTCAGTGACACAGCCGACAGTGACAGAATTCCGCCAGAATTAGCAGAATAGTGGCTTGATACTGAAGCGCAAGAAGATAGAGCCCTGGCTCTGGTATGCTGTGCTGCACTGGCGTTCCTGCGTTGGCATGGCTCTGGGATGTTCCCCGCAGCAGACGTGGTACGATATCTATCTGAATATTTTGACTGTTCCAAGGTATTGGATGCAGTCTGGAGAGTTCTAGCGTGGCTACTCAATTCAGCTGGCACGCTTCTGGCATGTCGAAGCTGACTGATCACGTGATTAGTACTTTCATCCAAACCTCGCCTCTGCGGTCTTACTATCTTGCTTTCTAGCAGCACGTATCAACGATTCATGAATCCAGAGGGATGGCTGTAAGGCTTGAACCTGTTTCCTCGCTTTTCTCTGATGCACAATTCGAGAAGTGCACAAGTGTTGCAGTGATCCAGAGGACAGTTTTGCTCTCGAGTGCTTGCAAAGCCCAGACATGTCACTACTCAGCTCACTAACAGTATGATCCCACTCAAGCTATCTCATTGGAGACCCGAGCGACTGTTCGTCAGAGGATTGCACGCTGCACGCGTAAGTATTCGAGGTCGGAGCCCCCGGCATTCAGCTCATGACAAACTTTGCAGGCCTATGTCTACCACCGAGGACGGCTGACGAAACAAAAACTAGGATGTATGAGCGTGTCAACACAAAGAGTCGGATTTCTCCACCACCAAACAAACGGCGATATACTTGCTAAATGGCAATTGATGAACCATGGATACGTATCTGTGGATGTCTTGCTCTGGTAACGCAACGAATGCGGATTCAACCATCACGCCACTTTCGATGCGATGATGGTTTACTTTGGGACCACATTGGGTCACGATAGGAAAAGTGAGTCTGCTTTAGATGCATATAAAGCGACGTACTTCTGTCTCATCTGTTGCACAACAACTTCACAATCTCACACCATTTGTATCAAAATATCCAAGAGCTACTTCGTCACTTCTCAAAATGACTACCTACACTATCGAGAACCAGGAGAACCAGGTCGATCGTGCTTATCTGATCGATAATCAGTACAACCTTGCGGTCGCTAAGAGCATTGTCACAGGCGGTACCACCGTGTGCAATACGATCTATCAAGGAAGTATCATTGGACCCAACATGACTGTGTCATGGCAGGAGGTCTACGGCGTCAACTTTGTTCTCGACATTCCCACCCCTGGAGCCAAAGTGACTGTTAAGGGAATCTGGCAGCCACTCGGACTCGGCGAAGGCTACAAGTTGGATAACGGAGGTGGCTGGGTCGCGAATTCAGGTGACAAGAGCAACCAACCCGGATTTTTGAACGTTCTGAATGAGTACGACCCGCACGTGCATATCGTCGTTGGTACACAGTCTCAGAGCACTGGAGAATGGTCACCTGTGAGTAGATGCTACGGAGTCGGCGTCTCCTACATCGGTACTCGAGCTAAATCTGTGATAGATCTTCTTCAGTAAGTCTGCATTGGTCAAGAATGGCTATGGCGCCTACCAACCCAGCGAGGAAGTCCAGTTGTGGTATGGCAGCAATCAAAACCCAGGCTTCGTTATTGCGACGCAAGAAACCCCGGTCAAGAAGTATAAATTTACCGCTCCAGACCCACACTACTTTTACTACAACACAACGAGCGGAACATGGTACGATCAGAATACGCCGTATACTCCCAACAACGTACACAAAAACCTTGGCGACCCCTTTACCAAGCTTCTTGTATTCACGGCTGCTGTCAAATTCCTTGCCAAATTCATCACCAACTTCCAGATCCACATGACCGAGCGAGGCTGGCAGGTCTCGGTCACGGTGAAGACGCCGGCAAACTTGGAGTTCAACGTGCTCATCTCCAAGAAGGACAAGCATGACAATCTCGGAGATGACCTTGTGGCCGACATAGGAGCGGCGCTTTCCGACTGTGTAAAGGATGGGTCTTTGCCCACGAACGAGAACTGGCACATTCTTTGAAACCCTTAAGTCCTGTTTAGTGTGTTTGTTTCGCGCGAATTGATCCAGGCAACAATTTTAACCTTCCAAAAACATACGGTGCCACAGTGGCCGCAAGCAACGAGCGAAGTCTTCATATTGTCGTTGATTTTAATTCGGAGCGAGTCCGCCAGGAAACACTGTAGCTAGCAACAAGTAGCAATAAAACAAAAGTCTTTCGTTATATCTGTTCTCTCTGTCCGAGTGCATTATTGTGGTTGAGGTTGATTATGTAAGGATGCCGTCTTGACTAGCAAGGTACTTCGTTCTAGCCGGCGTTGCTATGGACAGGCTTTTGCACATCCGTTCTTGTGCAGTCTAACATTAGCTTTGGTGTTGATCATGTTAGTTATGGATAACAAGATTATGATTATTCTGGATGTGCAGGATCAATGTTCGAAGCAAGCCTGAGCGCAAGCACACCTGCGTGAGGTACTTGACCATCCCACTGCAGGTCGGGCACGTGTCCAGTCAAGTCTTTTCGTGACGTACGTGCATCTCAAATCCTTCTCACGAGCGGTGGCTTGCGCAAGGTAACCCGTGTGCTTCGTTGTCTTCGGCGATATACCACTCTGAGTCAAGCAACGCTTGCGGGATCTCACGATCTCTGGGAACCTTCAGCGCTGCAAACTACACGATAACCACTAGCAAAAGAAACCGACTCGCGTGTGATATCAGTCGGAAAAGATGGTCGGCAGGTATGAACAATGTCGATACAAGTGCCAACAAGCACTTGATCGACAATATCATTCATACTGCGTGCGGCAGACTGGCCTATAGACGGTGGTCTCTAAGATTGCTTTGCACCAAATAAAAGCTGGTGCAAACTGGTCACTGCACGAAAGGGATACTGGTCAATGAAGTGAAGCAATTCTGTCCGTCGCGTAAAGCACACTGCGGCAGCCTAATCAATGTATATTGGACTACTGACGATGACCGACAAGTAAGCGGCCGTTGAAACCTATCTGCAGCAATAGAAGGCTGGTTTATTTTCGATATGTACCGTGTCGACATTCTCATGCGGAAGCACGATGACGTTTGCTGGGGTCAAATAGAGATCAGCTGGACGGCATTGGCCACTCAGTCTTGTTTTGTTTCCCGTCTTTGGTTCCTTCTCCAAGCCTGAGCCCTTCCTCGAGTCACTTGACTTCAACAAAGGTCAAACCCGCCCTCACCCTCAACAGCAGCACTTTCTCACGTTAGAGGCATGTGGCAACACCCCTTTGATCAGCAACAGCACGCAAGCTCCATAATGCCGGAGCGCGAGCCTACGGCGAAGCATCTTCAACGAGGCGTCCCACCGAGCGCAACACTATCGCCAGCACCGCAACAACTGCCTTCCGACCGTGTACCACAGCGCCATCTACCATATGTCTCACCATATGCACCGCTGCCACCTGCACCGCCGCATGCTAACGGCATGGACCTCGCCAGCTCAGCTTCAGCAATACTAAGCCAGGCTTGGATGAGCAACGCGATGCAGCCTGTCCCTCGCTCGACCGACAATTTACAGTTCGCTAGCTTAGCTCCAACCACATTGAGTCAATCTGTATCGTTTCCTTACAACAATGGAACGAACAACACGATGCCATTTGCTCCTTACCCGACCGAGCAGGGCACGCAGAGACAAAGCCAACTCCCTCTCAACACGATGCTGCTTCCCCCTCGCCAGACCACACAGATCGCGCAAAGACAAAGTCGACTTCCTCGCAACACAGGTGGCCGTAAAGTACCTCGTGTGCACGCTACACTACCTGATTCAACAACTCAAGCTCGCAAAGCCCCTCGAAAGGGCCCGGTGGCCAACAGAGTGGCTAGCAAGGTGCCTCGAAAACGTTTCACAGGTTCGGGCTCGGGTGGCATTTCCAAGTCCGCCCGGCGAGCAGAGAAGCAACCACGTTCGCTAACTGAGTTTGAAGCTCACTCCTTTGAATTAGCACCAGCAGACCAGCGACTGACAACAACAGACCAGCAGCAACCGATGCAGTCAGATGTGCAGATCGACCTCTTCGAGCCGCACAACTTGCCGTCATATGGCTTTGAACAAGCTGCGCTGGAAGAGCAGAGCGGAAATGAGTCTGACGGTCCAGCTACGCCAATTTATGACCAAACAAAATCCGAGACATCGCAGCCTCTAACTTTGGGAGCGCATGCAAATACGATCTCAGAGCTCTACAAGCCAACGCCAAACACGGCACACATGCCCCTCAACCCACAGATTCGAAGGCGCACAGAGCCCCGCGTCGAGTATAACATTCCTCCTCAACTGGAAGGTGTGAAGCGTGCCCTAGGCAATGACACCTGGAACGAGTACATGCAGTTGATCGAGGACTGGTTGCAGGACAAGATCAGCGACGAAGAGGTCGACAAGAAAGAGCGCCGTCTCTATCAGATGACCCACGAGCCCACTCGCATGATGATCCGGAGGATGATGGCCCATCGCTGGTCTAGGAGCTTGGAGGGCAGAGGCCTGGAGTTGACGAGGGATTGCCGTTTGGTGAAGACAGGGTAGGGTTGTCTGGCGAACACAAAGGTGGACAAGAAGTAAGGAGGCTTTGTTATTTCTCACGTTGGTACTGGGGATGGAGCATTCATGGTAGATAGAAGTATGAAAGTTGTTTTCGCACACAGTCCAGAAAGCAGAATGAACCGTGAACCCAATCACACGTGAACACGCAGGTGGCCTCCAGCTTATGGCTGCAGCGTCGATCAGAGCTATGCTGGCTACAGTTCGCCAGCGCTATTCAACTCATCTCACAACCTACATGCAGCCTTCTCCGAGGCGCTGTAGCTTGCCTTCATGACCCTGTATGAATGTTCTGCCGACTACAAGTCCTCAAGCGCTTTCTTGCCCTTACGAAGGTGTTGTCATGCTGCCTCCGCACGCACAACTCTTGGTCCAGACAGCGCGACACACAGGGCAGATGGGGGGTTGTCCGGTTTGCTGGCGGTACGCCTCCCACTCCTTGAAGCAAGACTTGTGCACGGTGCGACCGCGGTTGGAGGTGCACCAGATCAAGTCGGAGAGGGGGAGAGCGGAGAGTGTGGTGAGCTTGACTCGCAAGGTGATGGCGGTGACGCAGAAGTGGAAGCGCTGCGAGATCTACGATATCGCGTCACTAAAGAGTTCCAGTGTAAAGATAATGGCGAGGGTGAGACTTGTGTTGTTGTTGGTGAGATGTCGAGCGGGAAGAGGCAGTAGAGCTTCTTATGCGTGTCGTAGCCGAAGACGCGACACTGGGTGTCCGCAACAGATTCAGAGATGGAACATCGTCAGTAGCAATGCGTCGAGCAAGGTGATCGGAAGCGGAATATGATACCCGATTAGAACGGGGGTGATGGCGACCGACTTGCACAAGGTGGGCGGACTCGCGGCTCTCGTGATCCTGCACCGCAGACAGTGTTTCTGCTGAGGGGCCCAATGAATGCGATCGTGGCCTACGGGGCATCCAAGTCCAAAATCGCTGAATGGACAAAGTGCGGCTACTGGTGTCTCTCACACTCCGTCGTGCTGCAATTCTGCTCTAGGCGGCTTTTAAGTCAATTTACGCCATCTTTTTGTTCGTCATATCTGCCTTCTGACCAGCGCGGTGCCACTTGTAGAGCCCAACTGCAGCCAACTTTTGGAGACTGTTCCAGAGCACAGCTGCATCCATGGTCGCGAGGACATCTGGTTCACGATGTCATTGAAGGTATTGACATCGGCTCTTTTGACAAACTGGCAGCACTTGCGGCCCTTCGAAGAAGCCAGCCTACGCAGCGGCTGTCACCCTCGAGACCAAGCATCCGGCGGAATTGAAAAACGACCCCGCGGCATGTTGGGAGGTAAGGAAGGCATGTTAGAAGCTCAGTACTATGGCGATCGATCTTGCAGAGGTTGGACCACGTCCATGGGCAGGGCTGGCAGGCCCACGCTCCCCACTAGACCCTTCCTCAACATCGCGGCTGGGACCCAAGGAGGTGACAGGCACATGCAGGGCGGCCAATTTCACAGCTCAAGGAAAGTCTGAGGATGGATAGAGCAAGACGAGACTATCCAGACACGCTAACAACCTGTAGACCAGAAGTACTGCTCGGCCCAACCCGGGAGTATCGCCAAAATACACAGTCCCACATTCAAGAATGCGAAAGATCAGCAGCAAGGCTGAGGCGGCGTAGTCAAGCACATAGCGCTACATCTTATGGGCGCTCGATTCGTACTTCAAATGTTTCGTAGCCCTGGCAACTGGCTCATGGACGGCCCGAGCGGTGCTATGCCAGAGCCTCAATATACTCGGGCGCTAAGGCGTGCGGAAGGCTGCAGACAGGAGACAATGTTATCCTGCTTCATCTTTGTGTTGTAGGGGCTCGAGGAGTACCTAGTATTGTACAATGACTGGCTCTTGTGGGTCGCCGTTCAGCGCAATGGATACAGCGCCACTGCAATGGAGAGCTGCCAGGGGCGCAGGATGGAGTGTAGATGGCCGGCACCCAGGATGAGTAGTGAGGGCGACTTCATTGTCTGTAAGATGAGTAAAGATACCAGAGATATGACCCACACTGCTTCTGCAGATGTTTGTGACTTCATTGTGGGTGCAGCAAACGAGATGAGTTGTTGCAGCACACGGTGGCGACTGATGCGCCTTGCAAACACAGTCTGCACGTCCTGCGATTGCCTGTAGGAGACAAGAGCGCAGTAAATGCCATAGAACAAAAGCTCTTGATGAACTCAAGTGATCTGCGAGATGAAACGATGCGGGAATGATGGGTGGGCGTCAGCGTGGGGCGGCGACCACAAGCATTGGCTGCGACGTGTGACGACATCCGCTAGCCACATTTCGAGCTCCACCAGCTCCTCCGGACATAAGCTGTCAAGCACGCTCAGCTTGTTTCTCTTCCCTACACACGTGGGAAAAGAACATCAATCTCTCCATCTGCTCACATATGATACTTGACCCAAGCAGTGAGAAGCACGCCGGCGTTATGGCTGATGAGCAAACACCGCTGATTCAGACGGTTGAGGTGCGGCCGTACGTGCGCGACCGCTACCCCCACCATCGTCTGCGCTTCTGGTGCACCTCTATCCTCACTACGCTGGTCCTGGTAGGCGGCATCGTTGCCATTCTTCTATTTAGCTTCGATTGGAAGTCTGACAGCGACACAACTGTCCTGTCTGTTCAGGCGCATCCTCAGAAGATTGCTGAGGCTTGGTCGCGGCGCACGAGCCTGGATTATGATGATCTTCAGGCTATCCTGCTCGAGACGCCAGACGCAGACAAGGCGCGCGAATGGAGCGAGTACTATACAAGTGGGCCACATCTAGCAGGCAAGAACTTGACCCAGGCCTTGTGGACCAAGGAAAGGTGGCAGGAGTTTGGCATTGAGAGCACTATCGTCGACTACGATGTCTACATCAATTATCCCAAGAGCCACCGGCTTGCGCTGCTTGAGGAAGACCATGTTAAGTTTGAAGCTCGGTTAGAAGAGAATGTCTTGAAGGAGGACAAGGCTAGCCAGTCTGCGGACAGGATACCAACATTTCACGGCTACAGCGCCTCTGGTAATGTCACTGGAGGCTACGTCTTCGTCAACTATGGCACATATCAAGATTTTGAGGAGCTGAAGGCGGCAAAGGTTGACTTGAAGGGCAAAATCGCCTTCGTGAAATACGGCGGCGTCTTCCGTGGCTTGAAAGTCAAGCGCGCGCAGGAGTTCGGCATGATTGGGGTCGTCATGTACAGCGACCCAGGCGACGATGGCGAGGTCACAGAGAAGAATGGTGTCGCAACATACCCTGAAGGGCCGGCAAGAGAGCCCAGCAGCGTACAGAGAGGGAGTGTGGAATTCTTGAGTAGGTCCACCACAAAAGTCTGCGACGCTCGCAGTACTAACAGATTGAAGGTTTTGCTCCTGGTGACCCCACGACGCCCGGTTATCCCAGCAAGCCTGGCTGTCCCCGTTTACCTGTAGATCATGCCATTCCCTCGATACCCTCCCTTCCAATCTCGTATGAAGATGCCCTCCCATTGCTCAAAGCGCTGAACGGGCATGGACCCAAGGCGGAGTCCTTCAGTAGCTCGTGGCGCACAGGCGGCCTTGACTACAAAGGCGTAGAATACAACATTGGCCCATCTCCCAAAGGTCTGACGCTGAACCTCGTCAACGAGCAGGAGTATGTCACTACGCCTCTCTGGAACGTCATTGGGGTCATCAACGGCACCATTCCTGACGAGGTCGTTGTGCTAGGCAACCACCGCGACGCTTGGATTGCAGGTGGTGCTGGGGATCCAAACAGTGGAAGCGCGGCCATCAACGAGGTGATCAGAAGTTTTGGTATTGCCCTCCAGGCAGGCTGGAAGCCTTTGCGCACGATCGTATTCGCCAGCTGGGACGGTGAGGAGTACGGCTTGGTTGGGAGCACGGAATGGGTGGAAGAGTTTCTGCCTTGGCTTGCTAGTTCCACTGTCGCGTACCTCAATGTTGATGTCGGCGCACGCGGGCCTCACTTCACGCTATCCGCTGCTCCTTTGCTGAGCAAGCTCGTGCAGGAGGTGTTGCCACTTGTCCAATCTCCCAATCAGACTGTGGCTGGTCAGTCCGTGTTTGACACTTGGGACAAGCACATCGCGACCATGGGCTCTGGGTCTGACTTCACTGCCTTCCAAGACTTTGCTGGCATTCCTTCCATTGATATGGGTTTCGGACAAGGACCGCATGGCCCTATTTACCACTACCATAGCAACTACGATTCCTTCGACTGGATGAATCGCTTCGGCGATCCAGGGTACCACTACCATGCCACCATCGCCCGCGTTTGGGCGCTCGTCGCAGCGAAGCTGGTCGAGACGCCAGTCCTGCAACTCAGCGCGGGAGACTATGCAACGGGTCTGATAAAGTACATCGGTTCAGTTAAGGACAAAGCAGACACGAGCACCTTCAAGGTCACAAATGGCACCTTCGCGCCTCTCGAGCACGCCGCCAGTCACTTCAGCTTCGCAGCTGCCATACACGATGGAATCGCCGCCCAACTCCTCGACGATTACTACAACGCCGACATCCCCTGGTGGAAGCCGTGGCTCAGGGTCCGCCTGCTGCTTGCCATCCGCAATGCAAACACCAAATACAAGCTCCTGGAGCGCCAGTTTCTCCATCCTGCGGGGCTGGACGACCGCCCGTGGTTCAAACACATTGTCTTCGCGCCCGGCAAGTGGACGGGCTATGCAGGCGCGACGTTCCCTGGCATCGTGGAGGGTATTGACGAGCAAGACTCCACGAAGGTGGGCAAGTGGGTTGACATCGCGGCGAGGGTGATCGACGCGGCTGCGGACTTCCTGGAGAAGGAGTAGATCTCACGGAGCTCTTCAACGCTGCTTTGCACGCGTCTTGTACAATATCATTCACGTAGAAGTATACAAGGAGCTCACCTCCATATGCATACATGGAGTTCTTGTAGGACCATAGTCTCTCTCTGGACACGTGTTGTACATCATGAAATGTGTAAACAACTGCAAATCCCTCACCTTAGTGCACGTTTACCTGTCAAGCGGAGGCGCTCAGTGCCACATTGGACGCGTCACATTCAACTTAAGCACTCAAAGTCTTCAGCTTCTTCTTCAAGTGCATGGACAAGCCAAGCAGCTCAATGAAAAAGGAAAGGAAAAGGAGTAAGGAAACCGGAGATCGGTGTCACATGAGCCTTTTCAAGAAAGTTTGGGGGGGTTTGATGGGGGGAGAAAAATTGCCTTCTCACGACTGAGGTTGCCAAGCTCAGAAGGAACAGCTGAGAGAAGCGAAAGGCGGATGCTGTCGACCCAGCCTTGGGAAGAAAAAGAGATGGAGGGAGCGGGCATGGGCGAGTTTATAAGGGTATGGGCATGCGCTAGCCCCCTAGTGCCATTCCAGGCACGTGAGGCGCGGCCCTTTCGCTCCCCGGCCTCCCGCTCCTACAGCAGGCTCATGCGGAGAGAAGGTAAGAGATTGTAAGAGGCTTAGCTTGGTGCCTATTGAGAACGTTCTCCTTCATCGAAGATGTCCCATATCACAAGTGCAAAGTTCAAATGGTCAACCAGAAACATCACCGTTCAATTCAATCATGTTGGTGCATCTCACTTGCTGTTGCCAGGTTCAATTGTCGCCCCGGAAACTCATCCTCCCATGCCCAGTTGTGGTCCCCAAATCCTCCCCTCGCCTGCAACTTCTCCTTCCCTCAAGCCTTGACGCCCTCCTGCTCCCTCTCCTCCATCCATCTGCCGACTCGTACCGCGACGCGGTCTATCCAGCGGTTGATGCGCGCCCAGATCTTCTTGTGGAGCTTCTTTCGCTCGATTGGCTTGTCTGACCAGATCTTCGCCGTGTATTCCGACTCGATGGTGGTGTTGGCGGGGACGGGAGCGGAGGTGTTGAAGGCTTCAGAAAACTTCTCGAATTTCGAGTCGCGCGCTGTGGTACGCTTGACGTTGTAGAAGCCGGCAGTGGCAGACATTGTGATGAGAAATTGAATTAATGTGATGGTGTGAAATGATCGTGGTTTGTGATGATCTGAGGAGTGGTCACTTCAGTGAAGATGGGCTTATACAGTGAGGTTTCTACGCAGGACTACAAGTTCCCATACTTTGCAAAGCAACATTCACATTCACGTTGGCTGTAATCTTGCTTCAATCAGTGCTTTGGCCTCTGGCAAGCTGATCGTGCAGCGCAGCTTGCTTCACCCAGCCTCAGTGAGCCGAAGGGCTGGAGTCTGCAGTGCAATCCCTCACCGTCACCACGTCTCTCCCCGTTGCAGATGCCTAAACAACACAGCCTGAAGGTGTAAAACTTGCTTGACGAGCCCTATCTATGCTTCCTCGACCAACCAGAGGCGTTGTACGTATCGAGGAGCTCAATTCACCGGCAGAGAACATGCTGGATTGGCTGCCTCCCGCGTCCGCCTGCTGCCCAACCAACCAGAGGCATGACAGGGGGGAGTCACGATCACCTCAACGACGCGCATGACGTGCTCAACACCCTCACCAGACCCTGAGAAGCACCCGCACGAGCCCTCAGAAGCAAGAGCTCCTCACGTGCATGCTTTGGCGCTAGCCGGCTAGCGCCTGCCCATGGCCATATAAACTCGCCTATCCCCCGCCCCTTCTTCTTTCCTCATCATGAACTCATTACAAGGTTGGCACCCTTTTTGCAAGAACTCGCTAACCTCTCACAGCAGTCTTCGGGTGGTTGCCCGTGTGGCAAACCCCCGAAGACTTTTCTTTTCTTACAATTTTTGTTTCCCGTTCCGTGGAGTCGGTATTGCACTACCTCCGGCTTCGTGGGGGAAAAACCTTTTTTCATTGAGCTGCTTGGCTTGTCCATGCACTTGAGGAAGAAACTGGTCTTTGCTGTTGTGTTGAATTGCGTTGAATCGTTGAGTAACTCGTCAGTGAAGCGGTAGCTACAGAGTTTGCTTGTATGTGGTTGTTGCGCGAAATAATTGTCACATTGTGTGATTGCTATGCCTTTTGTTTATCATGGGAGCATGCTGAGCGGTTCTACGGTGCTGTGATCGTGTCTCGCAGGCAGCCATTGCTGATGCTGAGACGCGCCAGTGCAAGGCTTCGTCAGTGCGAAGCTGTCGCTCTGGAGTTAGTATTGTGGCTCTCAGTCACATAGCTGGTGGTTCTATTGGGGTATTGCAGTCTCACAGTTGCGCGTGTTGATGCAAATGTGGGTGCTGTGTACATTGTTTACCTCGAGCTGGCGGGAGCCTGCGCGCAGCTGCCGCATCTGCACCACCGCGCCCATAAGCTAATCTGATGGTGCGAAAAGCTTCAAAAGCTTCAGAATCACTGTTCACCACCTGAATCAGAATCATGAATCTGCATGCGTGGTGGGCGTAGCCCCCGCATGCGGGGCTGGCCAGTGGAGAGACTGCCTCGCTCGCATGAGCCGCCTTCACAAACCCTCTCCGCCGCAGTGCCCACAGCCTTGCTACGTACCTGCAAATCAAACGCAAGGTGCTCACGATGTCTTACGATTCGCACAGCTTCGACGCAGTGCAGGACGCGGAAACTTTCCTCGAGCTGCGCTTTTTCGTGAGCTTGCCCGTCTTGTCGGATTCCCTGACCACTGAAACTTACACATTCCAGCACGATCTCCACACCATCAACTACATAGACCTCGCTAGGGCGAAGTATCGTCCAGAGTTCTATTCCTCCTCGGGAGTGTTCACCGACAAGGTGCCTAGCGACAGCGACGACCGCCGCCTCGAGGAACTCGAGAAGAACATCACAGAGTTGGCGGGTCACCTTGGAGTCATGAAGGACGCGCTCAAGAGAAAGCTCTCGTAAGTCTGCTTGCCGTGTAGCCGCCAACACACCATTTACGGTGTCAAGTGAGCTTCTGCTAATGCTACGCAGTGACATGCAGCCGCGCGAGCAGCTGGCGTGGTGGGAGACGTGCAACGAGACGCTCTCCTGGATGGAGCCTCTGAGGGACTTCGCTCCACACTACGACTCAGATGGCGAGGTGGAGGGGATCTACTTCTTGGCTGAAGAGAAGCCCGACGACTGGGGATGGAGAATGGCATACTGGGGAGATGAAGGAGGGTCACCAAACTCGTGCACCGCAACGAAGCGCGCTTGTACATTATGAATAGCATCACAGATGTATGTCAGATACCAGAATGTCTTGAGCACTTGCTCCTCAATCACTTGTGGGCCGCGGGCAGGTCACTTGACGATTGCATCGATTACAGCATGGAAAATAGTCAGATCGTCTTCCATATTTGATCCAGCCATTGTATACTGCCTCCTTCCACTCGCGCAGCAAGATCTGATTCCAGCTGATTGTCCTTGTGTCCTTCCCTTTCGCCGTTAAGCCACATCCCTTGCGCTGCGAAGACGCCGTCAAAATCTTCAAAGCCTGCTTCGTTGCATTCCATGTATACCGAAGCCTCAAGCCATGCGCGGTCGCCGAAGCTGATCTTGTATCGTGTGTGTATCGGCGGTCGATCGGTGCAACACCACTATGTCGTGGCGAACGGACGGAAAATGTGAGATCGTCATCTGGGCCTTAGAGTACGCCCAACTGATACCTGGGGCATGTGTTAGTAGAAGTCTCATCGTTTTTGCTTGCAATTCTTACCGTTGTGGTTGCTGCGCCGTGGCAAAGGGGCAGATTTGGAGCAGACATGGCGCGCGCCGAGAAGTTCGCCGCCACGGAGCGCTCCGCCGCAGGCTGTCCGAAACTGCAACCAGCAAAGACAATTGGGAATCTTGCAATATTCCACCTATAATGAGCGTGTATGCGTGTTGTTACGGATCTGAGCGGGAATTGGCGACTCTTTGTACAGTCGCAGAGCTTGTGGTCGAGGTTTGGCGGTGTCAGGCCGGTGTGTTTGTCGCGCCGTTTGCTGACCATCAACTTCAGTGAATCGAGACGTAGCAATCGCAGATCGATGGAACTTGTTGAGATAAGTGAGGGCTCTCAGCACCTTTAATGTAAGTGCAGGTGAGCAGCCGACCCGTCGTCAAGGGGGCCCTCCTCTCGGCTGTACTCCCGAACGTCCTGACAGACAGCATCTTGAAGAACGCGCCCCTAGCCGACACCAATGCTGTCTTACAGACTGTCGTCTGTGACAAGCACTGGAGCGGTGTCGAAGGCTGAACTGCGAAGAGTACTGCCTGACGATCAGCCCGGGAGCCTATTCAGAATGGTTCCAAATTGGCATTGGCAAGCCGGCGGCTGGTGCCAAGCGGCCTTGACCTCGCGAACTTTCGACGAGCAGGATCGTTCGAGCTCGTCCACATGATGTAATCGGAGAGCTTGGAGATGAGAGGCCAATGCGGGCCAAATTGTACTCCGGTGGGGTCGAAGACCCAACACTCATTGTGGACGGTCCTGATCAGGAACGAGCAATGGATGTACTCGTAGTACTTTGGGGTAGCTATCTTCAGCTCCCTGATCTCTACGATCAATACGCCTTGTGCTATGGTGTCTGTTAGCCCATGAGTTCTTGCAGGGGAGCGATAACGCACCTGCGCCCAAAACGCCCGCCATCATCTGCTCGAGATGCGGAGCCAGGAAGACAAGACTGCGCTCGCATTGGAGTTGGAACATGTTGACTCTGTTCCACCACCATTGCTGCTCTCGGCAATAGCCAGGTAACTGTTCCCAGAGTGGTGACTTCCGCTGGTTGGCGCAGTGCTTGTAGAAGATATCCTGGAGGTAGCAGCAGAAGGCCACGAAGTCCAGGAACCTCGGATCAAGCAATTGATAGCGGGCACAAAACATGCCGCCGCAGAAGCTGGCTCCGTATCCGTTAGGATTATGGAGGAGAGGGTTGTAGCCAAACGCACAAACGCGACAGCGAGGGTGCGGCTTGATATAGACAAGGACGTGGGCAGGCTTGAACATGAGCTTGTTGTGAATAGAGTCTAGCTCTAAAGTAGCTTCAGTCATACGCGTAGGTGACATCTTGTAAACGTGCTGGGCGGTTGCTGTGTGTTGCTGAGCGACAGCTTCAACCGTGTCGACGGCTTGATAATGCCAAGCCGACACCAGCCCAACCCCTGCACTGCCCGTCCCCCTCCCAGTCCAGTACTTGCATTCTCGGAAAACATTAAAATATGTCTTCTTAGGCCTGATACTCTCTCGTAATCCTACTCCCATGTTTGTCTTTGTCCGAGCAAGCAAACATGTTTCCTACTGAGAAACCCCAGCTGCGCCTGCCCACCTCCACGGTCGTGGACAATGACTCCAGACATTCGACGGCAAGCTGCGAGCCTCAAAGCGGCAGCCAGGCATTCCTATTGGGAGGCGATGCCTGTGGAGGGAGTGAGCCCGAACCGCCTGTGCAGAGAAGAGAAGATGATAACCTCAGACAGTGATGCGAATGACTGAGGAGGAATCTCTGATAGTGACTTCCATCCTCCAATGTATCTCGTGTCGGGAAAAGGGCTTGGGGTCTCCAGGGCCGAATCCGCAGGCGGCGCTCTGACGAGCACTTCGAATGTGTGCCTCTCAGATACCAGCAAACCATCCGTAATCCATTCTGGCACTCCTACAACGTAACAACATTTGAGTTCTGCTCCGCTGTACGGCCTGACCTGGAATGGTGCTGATGCCGAACGGTGGAAGGAACGGCTGGCGTTTGCGGTCTCAACGGTACGTGTCACACACCGGCAGAGAAGGGGTGGAAATGTACTTGCGAGAGCCAGAGAACATCGTGAACGTACAAGAAGGGCTGCTGAATGCTCCGCACCATCTGCGGTGCGTGGGCAGATCTCCAAATGGCACGCGAATACCACCGCAGGCAAACCCCGGCGACAACCTCATAACGGAATAGCCTTCAGGGCTGGAGGAGAATACAATATGTACGAGAGAGCAGATATCAGAGGGTCGAGAAGCTCGAAGCTATGTTGGCAGGTCAGTGGCAGTGAATGGAGAGACACGCTGAGGAAGCGACGACTGAGCAAGTACAGGCACTCACCACGCTGCAGAGCGCCTTCTTGAGGATCGCCGGATCCGCAAGTATACCAAGTCTTGATCGAAATACCCGTCGTTGAGCGCGCTGCTCCCAACTACCCGTCCAGCTCTTGCTCGGTCATACCGCCTCGTCCGTCACACACTCGATACAAGTACCATGCCACACTCCACGAATATCGAAACATTATTGTTGACATAAAGTCCTTCTCGCCTAGTAGGCACGTTGCTGCTATTGCCGCCGTCCTGGGGATGAGACTTGACGGCTAGCCTGAGATGTGACTCCGAATACTGAGGTAGATTGGGGGAATCAGGGGCGATCACTATGCTGCAGTGGGCAGCCTGTTGACCGCGAGGTTGACCACATGTTTTACAGTCAACAGAAGGAGATTTTGTCGAAGAAATGGGACTGAGAGAGTGCAAACAAGCCCCTTTGAGGCCGCAGGACAAACAAGGATGGAGTTGTAACCCATTGGCTGCAGCGCACCAGCCCAATAATGTACAAGGATTATGTGGAAACGGGACATGGCTGTCGTGTCACAATACGAAGCAGACGCATGCTTAGGAGATTCACACGGGTGTTTGGCAGACCAGGAAAGCGCGAAAGCGCGGGACTTTGCAGGAGAGATGCGCAACGTCTCTGCCATGCCAGTGCAGTCATTTCCATAGCAGTCCGATGAATTCAGAGATGTGGCTTGCTTGCAGATGTGCTAAACGAAACATGCGCCTATCCACCGTGACTATGACAGTCTCACAGAGCTGCGAATGAGTTTGGAGCAGATATGCACGCCCGCAGACAGGGGAGACCGCGGAACTTTAGCAAACATATCGGAAGCTGCTGCCCGTAATCTGGCATGATTGCCCAGGTGGTACGACAGTGCAGCCAGGTGATTCCACAGAGCTGCAAATGAGCCCTGAGCAGGTGTGCACGCCTGCAGACAGAGTAGACCGCAAAGCTTTGGCGGACATCTCAGAACCTGGCATTGGTAATCTGGTAATCTGGCATGATTGGTGCAAGAGTGACGCCCGTTTGGACGGAGATCTTGCGGCGTCCTACGTAGCTCAATCCTGGGGCTCCTGTCACGCACAAAGCTTGCGTGGGGCTCCCTGTTACACCGCCAGTCCCGGTGAGGTGACTCGCGATCTCCAACGGTGCAGTGAGTTGCACGTTGCCGCTGCCCAGCTGACGAATTCAGAATGGCCTGCAGAGCTTGCGTCATCTCCAAAGCTCTTGCTGAGCTGAGGACAGCTATCAATGCCGCCGCCTTCTGTTCCACAACTTTGCAGTTTGCTGCATCTCTGTCTGCTCATTCCCTCAAGAACAGGGATTCAATTCGAATACCCTATCACTTCAATCTCTGCACCGCGGCGCGTTGCGAGCTCGTCGTGCTGTCAGGACGTCTGTGCTCGCATGCTGCTTGGGTGATAGTGAGGCTGCTCCTGCTCCTCCCACCAACCTGTGCCCCTCCACCTCCCCACACACTCCTCTGCCGAGACCAAGTCTCGCCCTTGGAGCCTCATCTTGCTGTTAGCAAAAGACTCTTGAGTAAGTGCTTACTGATCTCAACGCACTCAATCCTTTCTGACCACCATCAGGCGCGGCCTTGTACCAACTTGTTGTGCTCGGCTCACTTTGCTGGACGGCGGGCAACACCAACACCAGCCTGGGAGCTCCCAGAGCTTGTAGACGTGTCTCTCGGGCGTCTCGTAAGACCTCAGGTATGGCTCGATCTCTTCCCTGTTGCAGCGTAACTGCGCTTCTGAGGGGTCTGGCGGGCTTGACCTCGCCCCGCACCTCCCGGCAGGGGCGCAACTGCAACGCCAGTAACTGTGACGACTGTAGCCCTGTACCTCCAGAGTCTCTGGCATCAGCTTGCGTGCGTTCGGACTTCGAGTTTGCTGACTTGTATTCGCCAGATTGCTCTCAAGCTGGACAAACACAACACCGCTTGCCACCGTGCGAGCGGAGGTAAGTCTCCCGCCGCCGCCCGTTGCCTTGTACTGAGGAAATACTGACAAGAACGAATAGAGCATCGACGCGCCAAATCGGGTTCACTAAGTGGACCTCGTACAAGAAGAAAGCGACTGCTTCTCAGTTGGCTCGTAACGCCCAAGCCAAACCTGTCCCTTTCACCGAACTCGCCCACCATGTCAAGCAGCATCCGTCACATTGCTCATGAAAGACCTCAAAAGAAAACACCTTCGGGCCAAGAGCCACCCGCTGGAACATGGCGTTCCCAGAGGGGAACTTGACAGCTGCGGAGATCCTAGCATACCTCCCGCACTGGTTGAAGTCCATGGACGTGATCCTGCGTCTCGTCGGACACGGAGGTAGGGCAATCACTATGGCTGCCATGATCAACAAGTACCGGGAGCTGTCGCAAGACATGCTCCCAAACTCCGTCACGGTCATGTTTTACTTCTCGAGAACCAGAAGATCTCCTGGCGGCTCTTCGACGGGAGTGTTGCGCGCGTCAACAAGCTAGTACTCCGAGCGATCTCGAGCCCGAGACTTCAAACAATTGATTGTCGTCTTGAAGATCGCTCGGAGTACTAGCTGCTTTCCGCACACGCTCACAGAGGACAAATATCAGCCAAAAGGCTTGCCGCAAACTATCGAAACAGATATGCGCGTACACATATGCGACCCCCATGATTGCGCCCCGCATATGGGACAGTCGCACTTATCGAAAGCTAGGACCACCGCGTTACAAAGACGGGTTCAGGTGGTATGGATGTTAGGGCGCTCCTATCGGGCGGCACAGGACCGGCAGACCAAAGTGAGTTTGCATACCTTGTATTGACGCAACGTCAGCGCTGACTAGGACTAGGACCATTGATTGCAAATCATTGGCATCGTCAGGCACCCGAACATCATCGAATTGAAGGCTTTCTTGTAGTTACGAGCTGCTGAGCGTAGGCCTGCCGCTAGCTTAGTTGAAAATGGGATGTTGTTCACACCAGCGCTTCGTCTTGCAGTCGTATATCGTCGAACTGAAGGCCTTCTTTTACACCAGCAGATCGTCAGCCAACCGAACAATGTCAGAATGAAGGCCGCCTTCGATGACAACGCCAAGCAGGTATGTCCCAGTATTGATTGACATTGCGGGAGCAGCAGCTGACCATGCAATCCTGAGAGGGATAGGTCTGCCTGACCCTCGTGCTCGGAGTCGTCCCCGAGAGCTTTCGTCGTGCAACAACATGGCTCACGCAACAAAGGCGGAGGCTGTGAAGGTTGAGAGGTAACCTTCGAGAGGTAGCTCCCCTACGTCTACTCGCGGCGGCAAGTAACAATATCCTGGCAGGTACGCTCTGGTACGATTCTTTCAATCAGCCTCGTACGACTCCGTCAGTAGTAAGTTGATCATAAGATTGTCGTCGTGTACGATATGCTGACACTCAGGTAGACCTTTCGACATTCGCGGCGGATAGTTGCCGAAGACTGCGCATCCAGACTACCTCGAGCCACGCCGTGGCACAAGATACCGACCGGCTACATCCGGAATCGAGTTGATCACCGGGGTCAACATTGGCGACATGCGGGTGGGCTGGACGGTCTACACGCACACACACATAAGGTTTCTGCTGTTGGTATTGGAGATCGACGCCTGGTACCCTTCAAGGATGATACAATTACCAGTCGCCAGAGCAGGTTTGAGCAGCGGTCGTGGATGCTCCTGTCGTGGAGTGTGGCTGCAGATGAGAAGGGTCACCTCCCATAGACACGAAGCAGATCACCTCTCTCTCGGTGGAGATGGTTGTCGTCATCGGCGAGGCTGGCACACACATCTGATATCCGATGGTGGTGCGTATACTCACACGGAAGGTTACGGGCGTCTTGGTCGATTCTGGGCAGCTTGTAGAGGAGGTTAAATCGTCGAGGCTCCAATCACAGCCTCTGCAGCGTCACCAAGGATGGAGTCCCCTGATTATCTCAACATGGCCATTGTCAGAGGAATGGTGCGTGATATATCGTCAGTTAGGCTGTAGACGACTCATAATCTCTTCCTATCCGTTGTACAGTGAGGCGTCCAAACAGCAGCAGTGGTGTTGGTTTAGCCGCCAAAGCTGAACGCGAGAACATGTGTTTTCGTGATTGCCCGAGGCCCAAGCGCCGGCCTCACCTTCTCCTTCCCCACGACATCTTCGAGCGGAGTACCTTCCCGGCGCACAGGTGCACCTGCCCAATCCTGGCTCTAAGAAGGCAGACGCAGTTTCTGCAGATGGCCGGGAAGGAGTACTCGATTGTCGTGCTTTCATCGTCTCCTCCCGCCCCCGATGCGTACAATTCCCCGCCTTGCGCGTCCCCACGACGCGTCGCAATGCCACCGTCCTCGCCGCTCGCCCTGTCTCCGCCGTCGAGTCCAAAGAATTACACATCCGGCGTATTGACGTCTGGTTCACGGGCTGTACCAATACCAGAGAAGGCCTCACGAGGATTCGCCACCGTTAGCAGTCTTGTGCGCTCAGAGCACTTTGCGCAAGAGCACGACGATCAGCCCGCGGAGGTTCAGCAAGCTCTGGGGCGAGGAAGGTCACGAGACATCACAGAGCAAGCACCCTTGCCCGTCAAGAAGGCTGTTGGGCGGCCTAAGAAGGTTGCGACCGCCACAGAAGACCTGAATCCAAAACCAAAGCCAAAACCAAAGCCAAGGGCGCGCAAACCCAAGGCGGACAAAGAAGGCGACAATCTTGTCACTGCCGACCCTGAACTTCGAGTCCCACGCAGCACGAGATCTCCCTTTTTTGACAATGCGCCGGCGCATAATGAGGTCGAGAAGCCTAGCGAGGCTACATTAATTGCGCCGAAGCTGACCAAGTCGGGCAAGCCAAGAAAGCCACGAACGAAGAAGGCCAAGCCCGAAGACGGTGATGCAGAGTCAAAGCCGAAGAAGACAAGGGTCACGAAGCCCAAAGGGGCTGCAGCAGCGAGGGCAGCCCTAACAGTAGAAGCAGATGTTGTGTCTGCGCATTTTGGTATGGACCAGGCTCAGACCGTTGAGAAGACCTCTACCACAGCCGATGACGAGCATTGCCAAGGTAATTCGATATGGAATGTGCCACAGAGCCCACGATTGGAGCAGGCAGTCTCCAACCAACGACCGTTAGATCTCGAGGAAGCGGTATCGAGACGACGAGACTGGACGCCGCCAAGAGACACAGTCGCCCAGAGTCCATCCACAGTTTCGACCGGGAAGGAGAATATGCCTCATCCTGATAAGTTCACACATCTCATCTCTAATTTCACATACGCATCGCCATCTGCCAAAGTACGTGAAATCTCCGCAACGACCACTACGGCAACCACAACAACTACCAAAGACACCAGTGTAACGAAGCGCCGCAGGGGCGAGCTTGTCGAGCTGCCTGGTGTACAAATCGCGTCTCGGGCGTCGTCCCCAGAAAAAGGCAAGGCGCCTAAGAAGAAGCCGCGAACCATTACCGATCTTGTGACTGGTCAATACGCTACAAAGGACGACGTGGCTGCCGCAGATGCTATTACAAGTGACTTCTTCTCACCACGCACTACCACCTCCAAGGTGCCTCTGAACGACGTCGCCCCGCCCGACGCAGACGATCAGCTGAAGAGGCCTGTCCGCAGGCGATCGAAAGCGAAAGATGGTTCAGAGAAGCCAGCGACCAAGGCAAAACCACGTGCGAAGAAACCTTCAACCAAAGCAGTCGCAAAGGTGACACCAGTCGCCGAGAAGCTTCTGAGTCCCACCTCAGCGGTGATGCGCATGAATCGACAGGAGGTGTTGTTCGGTACATCAAGTCAGCTCGCACTGGAAGAATCGCCAACCACGGTGCGACACATTCAAAGGGCTATCAGGGAGTCAGAGAAAGACGAGGGCATCGCTTCCAACCATCAAGCAAATGTCCCGCCGCGTTGGCCAAAGCTCCAGCGAGTCGAAGGTAGACGGGGCTTGTGGCGAGAGAGCACTAGGGACGGTGATGGAGGCCTGCTCCATGATACCGAGAATGTCTACATCCCAGCGCCAGACCGGACGCAAGACTTACCATTGCTCATTGACGTGGCTTCTGGAACCCAAGGCCTTCCGTCTGAGTTCGTTGACATCGACGATATCGCACCCCGGACTCCCATAGCCATCTCTTCGGATTTGCCGACTCCGCCTGAATCCCAGTCACAGAAGAAGATGGAAGACCCACTGCCTGTGCTGTCACCGCGCAACGATGTATTCGACGATATTGATGATTTTGGTAGCGAGTTGCCTCCTTCCAACCAAAACGTCGAATCCCAGAATAGCTTCGTCGATATCGACGACTTTCATTCCGCTTCTTTGACTTCATCACATCATGCGCCTCCGAATGCATTTAAGCCATCCGCATCAGCGCCACCCGTACCGCTGGCCGCGACCAGCAAACGTCGTGGACGCCCTCCGAAATCGAAAAGCGCAATTCCCGTCAGAGACATATCAGCGGCAGGTCAAGTACAGGAGACGCTGCAACCACAGACTTTGCAGCGTTCACTATCCACGCCACCAAAGGGTTCTGGCCGCTTCATCGACATTGAAGAGATCTTGGACTCTGAAGATGAAGTTTTGGAGGCTTTCTCGCCTACACCTCCTCGAGTCCGCAAGCTGCAGGACTCGCCGCCCTTACCACTGGCTTTCAACCAGGAGCCCTTGGCATCTGTCGGTCGTCCAGATGAGGTCTCCGGATCCACAGCAATCTTTCGCATTCTTACATCCCAACTCGAATGGCAGAACATCAAGCCTTCGATCTGTTCTGCCATCACGACACACATACGCTCCTTACCGCCAACCACGGACCCGAAGCAGCCCAGCTGGTACGAGAAGATCCTCATGTACGATCCCATCATTCTTGAGGATTTCACGACCTATCTCATCAATAACACCAAGCTTCACACGTACAAGCGAGCTACGCAGAAGCAGATCAAGGCTTACAACAACGAACTGAAGATGGCGGGCAATGCCATCCTCGGGACAGAAAGAGATGACCAAGTGCTGGCCATTGCGAAGGATCTAGAAGTGTACATGGTCCGGGATTGGTGTCAGGAGATGAGCATCTGCTGCATCCATGCGAAAGAAAGCAGAGGCCGAGGCAGTGCTAGAAAAGGATTCTACTAGCACCGGGGACGTGCAGAGTAAGGCGTGATATCGAAGATACCCCAAGAGCCGTGCAGGCCACGATTTATGATGTTTCTAATGACAGCAAGGTAGTTGAAAAATGGAGAGAATCACATGAGCCGCGGTGCGTTATTCATTTCGGCACACATCTTCCATGGGCACGACTCAGGACAACCCCGGCTTTGAACTTGCGGCTCACGAGTTCCATGGCCTCGTCGGCTCTTGCTGTAGAATACGAGTCGGTGCGCGCGGTCATCGGTCGTACAACAATTTCTTAGCGTATCCGACCCGCCAAGGATGTAAAGCAGGTCAGATGCTGCTTAACAAACAAGTCTGCGCCCGGGATGTGGAGCAACTCATACCGATACTATAACCCTACCGTGTAAGCCTCACTAGCAGTGGGTATGCTTTACTCCTTATGGTGTGGAAGGGCCGTTCGGCAGTTGTTCTCGACCCGAGTTTTGATCCGAATACCCAATCATAAAAGCTGGGGTGGGTAAACTCCGGGGCGGGAAGGATGCACGCACCCCAGCAGGATTCACGCACCCCAGATGTGTCTCCCCACTTCCTCTGTCCCCACACTCTAGCAGCTTGGCAGCATCATCGGCAGTCACTTCTGGTAACCCCAGAACGTGCTTGGGAGCGGAGGGCATGTCACTGTTGACCTCTTGGCACCCGTATAGTATTGAAAAACTTACACAGCTAGAGCCGGCTCATGGCTGTTCTTCGGAAGTGGCTTGCTGGCGGACGACATGGCATCATATTGTGACGGCAGGATGGACGGTACAAATACTCGAGATGTCCCAGCACTGTACTGGCATCGCTGGACACTTTGCGCAACTCAACAATCAAAATGGGTATTCGAGCTCGCAACCACAGCAAGAAGCAGGCCCTCATTGGCCTCTTCTTCGCCGCCACCGCACTGTCTAAGGCTGTTCCTGTGTCGAAGACATTCAAGCACAATGCAGTCACAGTACGGACTACTGATGCCGAGGTGTTGCCTTACCGCAATGCTGAACTCTCCATCGACGAGCGCGTCGACGACCTCGTTGCACGCATGAACTTGCAAGAGAAGGCCGGACAGCTCTTCCAGAGCAGTTTGAACCTGCCAGCCAACGGCAGCACCATCCTTCCCAACACAACTGTCCTCGCCGTCGAGGGCAACTTCCAGTCGCACTTCAATCTTGGTGGCCAGGTCAACAGCCCCCGTGTCGCCGCTGAGTGGTACAACAACCTGCAGCGCGCTGCCTTGAACACACGACTTGGCATACCTGTTTCTCTTTCCTCCGATCCTCGCCACTCTTACAAGAACTCTGAGGGCTCGCAAATCGCTGCTACGGCTTTCTCTGTCTGGCCCGAGAGCATTGGTCTTGCAGCTATCAGGGATGCAGACTTGGTCCGCAAGTTTGCCGACATTGCTCGCCAGGAGTACCTGGCTATTGGTCTCCGAGGATCTCTCCACCCCCAGGTCGACCTCTCCACCGAGCCTCGCTGGGCCAGAATCGGCACCACCATGGGTGAAGACGCAAACCTCACTGCGGAGCTTGTCGTTGCGTACATCGAGGGCTTCCAGGGTGGCGCAGAGTTCGGTCACAAGTCGGTCAGCACAGTGACCAAGCACTTCCCCGGAAGCGGCCCTGTTGAGGATGGTGAGGACAGTCACTTCACCTACGGCAAGAACGCCACATACCCCGGCAACAACTTTGAGCAGCACCTTATCCCCTTCAAGGCTGCCATCAAGGCCGGCACTCGCCAGATGATGCCCTACTACTCTCGCCCCATGGGCACCAAGTACGAGGAGGTCGCGTCTGGCATGAACAAGGGCATTGTCACCGACCTGCTCCGCAACGAGCTCGGCTTTGAGGGTATTGTTGTTACTGACTGGGGCCTTGTCACTGATGCCGTCATCGCCGGCCAGGACATGCCCGCCCGCGCCTGGGGTGCCGAGAACCTGACTGAGATTGAGCGCGCCGCAAAGATCCTCAACGCCGGCGCCGACCAGTTCGGCGGCGAGCAGCGCTACGACCTCATCCTCCAGCTCGTCGGCAACGGCACCATCCCCGAGTCCCGCATCGACTCCTCCGTCCGCCGTCTCCTCCGCGAGAAGTTCATCCTCGGCCTCTTCGACAACCCCTTCGTCGACCCCGAGTGGGCCGAAACCCTCGTCGGCAACCCGGCCTTCGCCGCCGCCGGCAAAGAAGCCCAGCGCAAATCCTTCACCCTCCTCACCAACAACGACACCGTCCTTCCCCTCTCCCACACCCAGTCCAAAACCCTCAAATTCTACACCGAGGGCTTGAACACCACCCTCCTCGCCGAGCGCTGCATCCAAACCGTCAACTCCACCGCCGACGCCGACATGGCCCTCATCCGTCTCCGCGCCCCCTACGAGCCCCGCCCCGGCGGCTTCGAGAAGAACTACCACTCCGGCTCCCTCCAGTTCAACGCCACCGAGCAAGCCCGCCAGGCAGCCATCTACGCCGCCGTCCCCTCCATCGTCGACATCTACCTCGAGCGCCCCGCTGCCATTCCTGAGATCGCACAGCAGGCCAAGGCGCTGCTGGGCAACTACGCCGCTAGCGACGACGCCTTCCTGGATGTCATCTTCGGCGTGGACGGCGCCAGCCCCATGGGCAAGTTGCCGTTCGACCTCCCCCGTAGCGATGCCGCGGTTGAGGCCAGCAGGGAGGATGTACCGTTCGATACGGTCGATCCCGTGTTCAGATTCGGCGAGGGGTTGAGGTATGGTGAGGTTTGTTGATAACAGCAGAACAAAACATGTAGGATGAGTGAGTGAGGCTGGGGGGAAAAAGGGGGGTAATGAATCTAATGATAGAGATGATGAAATGAAATGAAATAAACATGTTAACATATCACGATTTTACGCATGAGAATCTTCCCAAGAGATAAGTGGAGGGGCCGGGTAATGTGTGTGACGAGTGGTCAGTGGTCAGTAGTTAGTGGCGTTGATATTGATGTCGATGTTGATGTCGATGTCGATATCAGGGTGTCTGGGTTTTGTCCAACACTAACCCACCCTTCTGCGCACGTTCCCTAGCTTTCTAAAATAAACCACGTGGTGGAAATGAAAAACTGACAAGTAAGTCCGCGGGTTCAATCGATGCTGATGCTGGAAATCAATCAAGCCCCCTTGATCGGTTCATCAGTCCCAGCGAAGGTTGAGGAGGGTTTGTAAAGGAATGTTCGAATCGTCTGGAAATTATACAAAGGAGAGGGAGGGGTCGGGACGGGACGGGACGGGAGACTTGCGAGGCGCGCGCGTTTGTGTTTGCTTCGGGTGGCTTTGTTGGGATTGTTGGTGGTGGGTGGGATGGGATGGGATTGGATAGGTGGGTAGGTAGGCAGGTAGGGAGGTAGGCAGGTAGGGAGGTAGGCGGGTAGGGAGGGAGGTATTTAGGTGAGTGGGTGGGTCTCAGTCGTGGTGTTGTGTTGTTATGTCATGTTATGTTATATCACGATGGTCTGGTCTAGTCTGGGAGAGAAACAGGAAGAGGGAGAGGGAGAGCGAAAGAGCAGCTGTCTGTCTGTCAGCCTGTCTGTCTGTCAGCCTGTCTGTCTGTCTGTCTGTTCATCATCGAGAACACGACACTGATAGGAAGGAGCCGCCAAGCTGTGTTGGTTGCAGCCAACCAACCAATCAACCAACCAACCAAACAATCAATTGATCGAGTGAGTGAGTGAGTGTGCGTGCAAGTCAGTTCAATTCAATTCAATTCATTTCATAAGCGGTGCAGTGCCGTATATCACACTCTCACCTCCCCTCCCCTCCCCAACCCCATCCGTCCACAACGACAACTAACACGCCCCACCCGGCCCGATCGCATTGCAACCCCATCACACCACACCTCATCTCACCTCACCTACCCAGCTACCCAGCTACCCAGCTACTCAGTTAGCTAGCTACCCAGCTAGTTGACTGACTAAATCCCATCCCACGCGCCCATCCCCTCCGCCCTCATCCTCTCATACCACCTCCTCACGTACTCGAGTCCAGTGTGCGGGCCATACGGATCGTTCTCCCACTGGGGGCGCGGCGGGTCGAGGCCCGTGTCGCGCTTGCACGAGGCGACGAGCTGGGTCATGGAGCCGCCGCGGTCGTAGCCGACGGTGTGGGCGGGTTGAGGTGGTGGTGGTGCTGCTGCTGGGGCTGTGGTGCCGTTGGGGATGAGTCCGCTGGCGGTGATGTTACTGTTCTTGCCACGTTCCAGAGCCATTTCCTCGCGCAGAGCGAGCGTGGCAGGTTCGTCGACGGAGAAGTCGGGGGCGACGACGACGCCGTAGTTGGAGCGTGCGCCGGCGGGGGTGACGAGGCGGCGGTGGACTTCGCGGGCGACGATGGAGGGAGGGCGCGTTAGCGGGTCGCCGAGGCCGCCGCCGCCCCAGGTGATCCATTCGAGGACGTCGCCTGGAATTGGTCGTTAGTATATCGTGTGGGTGTGTGGGTGTTGGGAAGGGGAGAAAGGGGAGAAAGGGTGAGTGGTGGGGCGATTTGACTTGACTTGACTCCTCCTTATTTGATGACTTGACGTGACTTACCAGGATACACGTGCAGATGATCCATCTTGCTATGCACGACCTGCGTATGCTTCTCCTGTTCGGGCGTCCCGTAGCTGTTGTTCCTGTAGATGATCTTCTTCGACCGCGAACCAGGCTTCCCCCCGTTGACGCCCCACGGCTTGACCATCCACCTGTCGTCGTGGATGCTCACGTCGCCCTCGCACAGCCACCTGTACAGCGTGCGCTGGGCGTTGCCGCCCCTGAAGAATCCCGGCCCGCCCGAGTCCGCGAGCGCTTCGTTGGCCTCGATGATCACGGGGAAGTACAGCTCGATGTTCTCCGCGGGGATGGATTTGATCGCGGGGAACAGACAGTGGCAGTCTGGGCCGTCGCCGATGGGGCGCGCGGGCACGCCGCCGAACCCGATCTGGTACAGCAGGTAGAATTCGCCCGAGGGCTTGAAGCCAGAGTAGAACAGGTGCGGGCTGTCGGAGAAGCCGGCGGCGCACCGGTAGGCGGGGTTTCGCTGCCCGAACAGCGCTTGCATCACGTCCATCACCCGGCCGAGCAGGTGCGTGCGGCAGGAGACGGCGGCGGGGCGGACGGGGCGCAGGATGGTGCCGTCTGGGATGCGGATGTCGAGGAGGTCGTGGAAGCCGTCGTTGACGGTGACGTGGGGGTCGTAGATGGCGAGGAGGTAGTAGCCGATGAAGATTTTGAACATGGTTTTGCTGAGGTAGAAGTTCATCGAGGTGTTGGACTGCGGCGATGTGCCGTCCCAGTCGAAGACCAGTTTGTCGCCTTCTTTCTGCATCGAGCAGGTGATGGCGTATGGCCCAACGCCCTGCCCGTCGTCGTCGATGAAGTCGGTGAAGGTCGATTTCTCCGGCCCAATCTTCGTGTCGATGATGGTCTTGATGGCCATCTTGTTCTGCTCCAGGAGGTAATCCGTTGCCGCTTCGTACACCTCGACGCCGTACCGTTCGCAGAGCTCGTTGACGCGCGAGGCCGCCGTCTTGCACGACGTCACGAGTGCTGTCAGGTCACTCTGGAACCAGTTCGGCATGCGCGAGTTGCGGAACAGGACCGTGGCGAGGGCGTCGTTGTACACCCCCTTGTCCCACAGTTTGACGATAGGAATCTGTAACCCATCTTCGAAGATGGTGCTCGCGTTGATGCTCATGGACCCGGGTACCTTGCCCTGGACATCTGTCAAGTGGCCGAAGTTAGCAGCCCACCCGACGAGTCGGTGTTCAAAGTGGATGGGCAGTAGGATGATAACATCGTTGAGATGCGACACGGCTCCGTCGATCTGGTACACATCATTGGTCACGAAAACATCCCCCTCTTCTACGGTGCCCGTCCAACCGTCCAGAAACTGTTTGATGAAGCTCCCGAACTGCCCAACGAGCATCTGCCCGCGGGTATTCGTGATGACGTTGAACTCATCCTGCTGCTCTCTTATCGCCGGACTCATAGCGCACCGCAACATCAGCGTGTCCATCTCGCGACGGATCGAAGCGAGCGCCGAACCGACCAGCGCAGGCAACAGAGGCTGCTCGCGGACAAGCTTCTCTGCAGACTCTTTGGTGTGTTGCTCCTTCTCGCGCGTCGTCCGTGTCTCGGGCCAGATAAGGATGTTGCCCATCTCGTCCACCTCGCCGAAGTAGCCAGGCAGAATGAGCGTGTTCGAGTCCATCTCCGAAACTACAGCAGGTCCGGCGATCTTGATGCCAGCTTTGGTGACCTTTGCCCGATCCCAGAATATAGCCGTGACCTTCTTACCTTCATACACGATGGACTGTTCACTGATTTTTGCATCTTCAGGCGGTGCTGACGTTTCCGCTTTCTCGACAGGCTTGATAGCGACTTCTTCCGACGCATCAGTCACCCTGACGCGAAGCCGCATGATCTCCAGCTCAACCTTGGCGTGCGAGAAGGCGAACTGGTGCTCATGCGCTTCGTTGAATTTAGTCCGCAGGTGTTCTAGGAGGTGCGCTGTATCTCTCGCGTCGTCTTCACTGAAGTCTACTGTGAGCGTCATAGCCTGACCTTGATACCGCATGTCGGCCTGATACACGATCCGCAGCGCAGCGCGTTCATCTGCAAGCGACTCCTTCATCGTCTGCACGCAACTGTCTTTGAGATCGTCCAGCGTGCTCGTGAGATCTTGCGGCTCAATCTCAGCGAAGAGTTTGATGTACGTACGGCTGGCTTCGTGAGACATCTTTGTGATGGCGTCGCCCTGCGCGCACAGCACACCAGGGCTCGGCGGAACGATGACGGGCCAGGAGCCCAGCAGCTTACCCAGAGAGTTTCCGTGCATGGGTCCTGCTCCGCCCAGCGCGACGAGTGCAAAGTCACGGGGGTCGTATCCTTGCTCGACAGAGACGAGTCGCAGAGCGCCGTGCATGGACTCGTTGACCAGATTGATGATGCCTTCCGCTGCTGATAATGTTTCCATGCCCATCTGTTTCGCGATCGATTCGACGGCGGTGGCGGAGGCAGCCACATCCAGCTCGAACTTACCGCCGAGCAATTTCGAGGGCAGATAACCTAGTGTGAGATTCGCATCCGTGACGGTTGCTTGTGTCCCTCCTTTGCCGTACGCCGCAGGCCCAGGAGTCGCACCACTGGACTCAGGCCCCACGCGGAAGTTCTTCGTGAACTCGTTGTAGATGGCTATGGAGCCGCCGCCCGCGCCTACTGTCTTGACATCGACAGATGGTGCTCGCACGGTCAAAGACCCGACCTCTGTCTCGCGTCGAATGATAGCTTCACTCCCAGATAGAAGCGCACAGTCCGTACTTGTACCGCCCATGTCAAACGTAATCAGATTCTTGTACGGCGTATTCCTCGCGACTAGATGCGAAACAGCCTTCACACCCCCGGCAGGCCCACTCATAAGTATACGCACGGGCGCTTCGCCCGCGAGGTCGACCGTCGTTAGATCGCCATCCGACTTGAGGATGCGCAGCGTATCCGTATCCTTTGCCAGTTTCTTCTGCAAGTTCCTCATATACCTCTTCACAATGGGCTTGACGATGGCATTCGCAGCCGTGGTGACGGTGCGCTCGTACTCCTGGATCTCAGGTAGGACATCGGTGGACGTGACGACCTCGACGTCGGGGCCGAACTCGTCTTGGATGATCTGCCGGATGCGCTCCTCGTGAATGTTATTACTGAACGAGTTCAGCAGCGACACGGCGATGGACTGCGGGTCCTGGCGCTTCAAGTCCTGCAGGCCCTCTCGGAAGTCTGCTTCGTCGAGCTCGTGGAACACATCGCCGTTGATCTGGATGCGCTCCTTCGCCTCGACGGTGCGCTCCAGCGGCACCAGAGGCTCGGGCTGGACGTAGTTGATCCACGCTCCCAGACCGCCTGAGATCTGGCTCCGCCGGACGGTGAGGATGTCCTTGTGCCCTTTGGTGACTATGAGGCCAGCTCTTGCGCCCTTGCCCTCGAGCACGGCATTGGTGCCTGTCGTGGTGCCATGGTGGATGTAGTCGAACTTGCCGCTCCAGCTGTACCTGTCTTGCAGGACGCGGCGCACTTGCTCGACGCCTTCCTGCACGCCGATAGACTGGTCGGTTGTGTTTGTGGGCACTTTGGCGCGTATCGCCTCGCCGTCAGGGGTGATCACGCAGACATCAGTGAAGGTGCTGTCACGACGTTAGTCGTAATGTACGGAGGGATAGATAGAGGGTCGCATCGACCACCAGCCCGGCTATAACCCAGCGTGGTGGTACAGCAGGGGAGGAGCGCCACATACCCGCCAACATCAACGCCCAATCTGTACCCTGTCGCCATACCATTAGAAGTCTGTCACGGAAGAGTCGTCGTTGCTACAGCTTCGAGCGCAGCTCTTTGCGCCATCAAACGGCGGCGCATGCGTCATGCTACATTTAAAGCAGATAGGCTCACAAAACTGGAGCCACCAGCCAGAGCTTCCAGCTAAGCCTTACGCCCGGCCGAGCCAAAATGTCAGCAAGACCGAACGGCTACGGCTCCGTCTCCAGATGCCACTATTTGGCGCGCTCGCGATATGTCACTCAAAGAGCGCCGCCTGCGTGCTTCTCTCCGATTTGTTACTCAGGATGCCATTATTGGCTCGAAGCAATACGAGGCGAACGAAGCGTCGATCTGCCATTGTCCCAGTGAGCGGGATCTTTGCCCGCCCAATTGAGGGGTCGGTCGATCATTTTATCGTCGCGACCAAAGTCATCAGAGCAATAGGTAGCATGTCTGCATGTATGTCGGAGCTGCTGCCCAAACACAGCGCAATCTTCTCCTGTAGTAATCGATACTCTCGCTCGATAACGCTTCTTCCACGCGCAGAAACCCGTCGAGCAGCAACCCAGCTTGCCGCAATCGCTCAAGCGGACGCGCTCGATAACACTGCTATCAGACCCCTCGCCACCCCAACTGCGCGTTCGGCCGTTTGTGTAACGCCCACATGCGCGTCTCCCTCCCACTCCCGCGGAACGGAATACGGATATAAAGCGCTCGTTCGCTCGCTCCCAAGAAACATGCATGTCCCCGGTAAAAAAAACATTGCGATGTGCTCCACCATGGGATTGTTGCAGTGCTTGCAGGTCATTAGAAGGTTAGAAGGTAAGTAGTGCGGCTCGACGGACCTGCCTGCGTTGCCTGGTACAGCAGGTATCTCGAGTACAAAACAAGCCGGTTTGTTGTTGAAGTGGTCGGTCCCGTGGGAAAGCGATCGTGGTGCGGGTAGCTGAGGGTGATGGGAAATGGTGGATTCAAGATGGGTTTGTGGATGTCATTTTCTATATTGTAATGGGCCTTTGATATGGTACTACCCGTTATTGTAGTCCTCTACTGTAGATGGCGGCTTTGCATAGAGCTACAACCCCCCAACCCCACCCGCGCGCATCTCTCTACCTACAGGAGTCAAGCCATCCACGTCCCCTGCAAATCCTCGCAAGAGCTCTAGACTACCCAATTGCCGTTTACAGAAGCTCCCGATACCAGACCAGCAGCACCCAACGAGCCATGCATCTCTACGCCCCTCGTGTCCCCTTGCTGTCCGCCCCACCGCCTCGCCTCGTTCTTGCCCCGCCCCAGACAATTCACCTACCTACCCACGGAACACCTCAAAGCAAACCCCTCCCTAGGCCCTTCCGTCTAACCATCTCTGATATCACTCAATCGCTCCCTCACACAAGCATAACATGTTTCAGCAGCCACGCGACACGCAACATTTGTGAACATGATAATATTAACTTCGTCGTCTCCCACTCATCTCCTCATCATCATCTCATCGTCTTCATCTCTCGCGTCCACTTGCTACCACCCACATCACTCTCGCACCGCAGCGCGCTCTCCCCACAGTCTCTCACACACACTCTCTCTCTCTGTCACTCTCTCACACTCACACACACACACACACACACATTGATTTCCCTTTTCGCCCATCGAGGTATCCATCCATCATCATCATCAGCGGTCACCGGCCCTGATCCAAAAAAGCGCCGGAAGGAGTTTGTTGTCGTAAGCAAGAAAAGTAGTGCCCAACTAATAAACTAGAAAAAGAAAAACAGAAGAAGAAGAAAAAAACCCCGCGGAAGGAAAGGGAATAGCAACAGCAGCAGCAGTACAACTACACTGCGGTCGTGGCTCTCTCTCTCTCTCGCTCGCTCGCAGGTAAAATGCAGACCCACACCACCACTTGGTGGCTCGAAGGTGGGTGAAGCTTCTCTTGAGCTCGCTCGCTCACTCGCTCGCTCGCAGGCGGGAGAAAGGAAGTTGGAAAGATAGAGTGAGTGAGTCTCTGTAGGGACAGCGTACTGCGTAGAGAGAAACAACATGCTAGCTCAAGGTGTGACGCCCGGTAAATGCAAGGCAAGGCAGGGCAAGGCAAGGTCGCGGGATCAGGAAAAAAGAACAAGTGGCTTTGGTTTAAAACATGGAGGCGAAGCGAATGTCGTGAAGGAGCATGTGGAGGTGTTACCTTCAAGGTCATGAACTCTGATGCTTGGACTGCGGTTCAGGCGTCGTCTCGATGCCCTCCATTGGGCCGCCGCCGTTGCCGCCTTCTCTTGCCTTGCCGAAGCTTCCTCCCTCGGGGTTCGTTGGGGTGGCCAGGCGGTCTTTGGGGTACGGCTCGAGGTCCTTGTGGCTTGTTGAGAAGGTCGAGATGACGGGCGTGTATGAAGCGTGGTCGGCTTGGGTGGGTGTCTTGGCCTCGGGTCCTGCCGAGATAGGGCTGAGCAAGCTGTCGAGGCCGGGGTTGGCTTCCTGTGCTTGTACAGCACCGTTCATGAGGCCGTTCCAACCCCCTTCGATGTCTCGTAGCAGGCGCACATACTCCTCGGGTACCAAGCCGCTTTCCCCTGTCTTCGGATCTTGCGCCACCAACCAGCCTTGCCCGTGTCGGTAGGATACCAATATGACCTGGCCCTCGACAAGTGGCAGCTCGTTGTCGTTCTCTCTTGCAAAGTCGAACAGCGCCACTGCCTTGCCGTGCATTTCCTCATCTGGTGATGCAATGGTGAACTGGTAGTCGCGGGAGAAGCGGTTGTCGTCTTGGATGTAATCGCCAGGCTCCGACATTTCCTCGTCCGAGTCGTACGGCGGCCCTTCTTCGTGGGCGTAGGAGCGCTGTGGGAGTATCGCGGCAAAGTGTGAGTCTCGGCGGGAGGCGCCTTCTGGGACATCGAGGTTGGATGAGGAGCTGGGAGGATACGTGATGTACTCGCCGCCGATGCCGTTGGCAGCATCGTTGACGTGGCTGGGGTAGTAGCTTCCTTCCCCGTTCACGCCGGTGACGGAGCTCCGCCTATGCTCCTCAGGACCGCGCCGCCCCCGTGTCTGGTCGAAATCTACCTGGTTCGATTTCTGCTTCTTGTGGCGGGCGCTGTGGTGGCTCGTGACGACAGGACTGGCGAGGTCTTCGTCTTCGCTGTAGGGCGGGCCGTCACCAAACGAGGTCATGGGCAGCTGCTCGCCGAGACCCAGATGCTGCGGGCCAGGCGCCCGTGGGCCGCGGTCGGTGCGCCAGGCGACGGGCGGCGGGTCAGAGAGTCTGCGGTTGGCCTCGCTGGCGGGCGTCGAGGCGCCAGAGCGGTGTTCCTGGGGCAGAGGCCCGTAGTAAAGCGGGTGCTCGGGCTCGTAGGCGAAGTCGCGCACCAAGGCGTACGGCAGACTCGAGTGGAAGGCGGGGAAGGCGACCGACTGCGGGCGCGAGCGCGGGCCGGGTGGCAGTGTGTTGGACGAGGTGGAAAATGCGGACATGCGCTTGCTGGCGTAGGAGCTGGCGCGCTCCAGCTTTGCGTGCGAAGGCGGCGAGGTGACGAGCGGCGGCAGCGATGTGCGGTTGGAGCCCATATAGGCGGCCGACGAGGCATCGCCGCCGCGGGGAGACATGACCTCAGCCGCCATCCCTCCAACGACAAAGCCCTCGGTGATGTCGTCAGCCCGCTGCGAGTCGGCGGGCGCGTTTGCGGAGGGCGTGCGAGCGGTCATGCGCGGTAGCAAGCCTTATATGAGGGGGGTGGAAGTCCTGCGCGGTCAGCGGGGGCACTGGCACTGGCACTGGCACTGGCAAGGCGGTATCGGGGCGCGACGGGGCGCAACGAGGCACTGCTGGGCCCAATGTTTCGGGCGCGGCTGGTGCAGCGCAACACAGCGCAACAGAGGAGGGCAGGGCAGCGGGCGCGCGAGGGCGGTGGGGGGAGGCACGGCTGGCGCCCAGCGATTGGGACGCTCGCAGGCGTCTGCAGAACCGGCGGCAGACTGGCGGCAGACTGGCGGCGGCGTCTGGCGAAGCGCCTTCGCTGGAGGGGGGCTGTTGTTGTGCAGTGCAGTGGTGCAGTTGTGGGGGAGGCAGGCCTGGCGCTAACACTTACCCAGTGACAGACAGCCAGCCAGCCAGAGAGAGGCACAGGGCGGCGCAGGGTGCGAGGTCGAGTGCAAGGCCGGGCGGGCACGGTGGCCGAGGACGGCGAAGGCGATGGCTAGAGCGCGGGCGCAATGCTGGTGGACAGGAAGGTGTTGTGGGTGCGGTGCGTTGCTGTTGCTGTTGCTGTTGCGGTGCGGTCGCTGGAGCCCGCTGTGGTGGTTGTGCTCTGGATGCGCGCCGGGCCAAATTTAGCATGCGCGGGGGTCATGAAACGGCTGCTGTCAGTCGCGGGCCTCGAGGGAACAGCTCTCTTGGGGCTTGCGTGAGGCTGCCAGCGGATGCTCCACGGTCAACGGTCAACGATACGAAGAGCGCACTCGTAAAAGGCACTCGCGGGCAAAGACGAGGGGCTGCGTCTGACCGAGCGGCTCTGCCCTCAGCGACATCCCGCCTGCTGGTGAGGCCTGAACGGCTTTGGATTAGTTCTCACGTGTCCGTTTCAGAAGAGTGAAGACTAGCTGCTTGGGGCGAAGGGCTCGTCCGCGTTGATCGGGGACGTTCCCTGCTGCCCGTTGCGAATGGCCCATCACGAGGCCCGCGTGCATAATGGAAAGCTGCTCGTCATAACAGACAGACGCGTCTTGGGTTCCTGAACCGCCTCCCCTGGCTACGCCTTCGCTTCGAAGCCGGGGATGGGCGGACTGCAGAAATGAGAGCCACGTCTTGACCCCATCAACACGCCCGCTTGCACATGGGCATTGCAATTTCTTCCTTGCTGGTCGAGCAGGACAGCAGCACGCAATGACTGCCATGGCAACCGATCTGACCTCGGTCGAGCGACAGCCACTGCCGTCTTGTCCGGAGCAGCAGAGAATCATGCCGTGCTCGCTGGGCTTCAACATGCTGAGATTCGAGTACACAGTAGTACTGGATCAGTCTAGCGCGGACTTGGCGTTGCTTCAAAAACACAACCCATGCACCAACTTCTTTGACACGCACTTTACACGCCTCACCATCCGGACATACGCTTCCAGGTCAACGTCAACGTCAAGGCCAGCGTCAAGGCTAGCGTCATCACCGCGTCAGCTGTCGATTGATGCATCGTCAGCAGCGCTGCGCCGAGCCTCCTCGTCCCATGTAAGTACCACTGTGCATAGATAGCTTGCTGCCGTGATGATGAACACTATTATTGGAGCTGTCCTAGGCAATAGTCTTTGAGGACTCACTAATATACACTGAAAATTCTGAATACACGTATTCGGCAAGCTATCTTTGTTGCAATAAATTGGCAAAAACAGAGCACTGCTGACAGCGTGAAGAAATCTGCAGATTCGAGCTTGAGACCCACCTCGACGATCGTCCACCGCCAAGCTGCGGCTACCCGGTCAAGTCACGTGATCTCGCCGTCGCGTACGCGAGTGCCCGCGGGCTTCACCTCACCTCTAGCTTGCGTGCCGATCTATATCGTGACTTCATACACATACACCACCACCACCACCTGTGCCTCTTCGTGTCTTTGCTTCTTGCTTCCCTGACCATGTCCGACCCACGCCTGCGCGGCCGTCAATCGCAGCAGCAGACAACTCCCCAGTCTGCGCCAGCACCTCCGCCGCCGCCGCCGCCAATGGAGCCCCAGCCCATGGGTATGGACGGCGCAAACGACGCGCCCACGCCCGCGCCCACCAATCCAGCCGCAGTCTCCGACGACAAATTCAAGCTGAAATTCTGCACCGTCTGCGCCAGTAATCAAAACCGGTACGTCATCCTCTTTCACTCTCCCATCCACAAACTAACTTACACCCCGCAGCTCCATGGAAGCACACCTGCAACTCGCCTCCGCGAACCTGCCCACCATCTCCTTCGGCACCGGCTCCCTCGTGCGCCTGCCCGGCCCAACCATCACCCAACCCAACGTCTACCACTTCAACAGCACCACTTACCGCGCAATCCACGACGAGCTCGCCGCCCAAAACACCGCCCTGTACACCCACAACGGCCTGCTCAACATGCTCGGCCGCAACCTCAACATCAAATCCTTCCCGGAGCGCTTCCAAGACTGGGTCCCCGGGCAACCGCGGCTCTCGCACGACGGCGACAAGGGATTCGCAGGGACCGAAGCCGGCGTCGCCGACGTAGTCATAACGTGCGAGGAGCGCTGCTTCGACGCCGTGCTGGAAGACCTGCACAACAAGGGCGGCAAGCTCAACAGGCCCGTGCACGTGTTCAATGTCGACATCAGGGATAACCACGAGGAGGCGCTGGTGGGCGGCAAGGCGATTCTCGACTTGGCGCTGAGTCTGAACGAGGCCGCGGGGAAGGAGAGAGAGGCCCATGGAGGGGGAGGGTGGGAAGGCGGAGGTGGCGCCGCGAGGGACGGGTTCGATGAGAAGGTGCCTGAGATTCTGGCCAGTTGGCAGGAGAGATGGCCGCAGATGCCGGCGTTGTGGAGTCTGGCGTGGTTCTGAAAGGAGTACCGCAGGTAGAGACAAGTGCAGTGCGAGACCACTGGCTGGTGGAGGGAGGGCAGAGACAGAGACGGAGACGGAGACAAGTGCAGTGCGAGACCACTGACGAGGGGAGGAATGGGAGGGAACGGAGATGGAGATGAGTGATATGATACCCACGAGGCATAGCGCGGCGTTTTGATTCATCTACATCCAACAAACACAGTTGCTGGCACAGCATATGCTCACTACACACAACCCTTTTCTTTCGTTTCACTTCCTATCCTATCGCGCATCAACATTCCCTCATCCTGCATCAGTGCACTTCCTCTCTCTCTCTCTCTTTCTCTCTCTGCGAACACACACCACGACTCAGCACCACCACACATATACACACAACAACCCGTCCGTCCGTCCCCCTCCCACCCTGTACTACACTCTTCTTCCACGCACCCCATCCGCATCCGCATCCGCATCCACTTCGCAAACAAGCATGCAAGCAAGCAAACAAGCACACTACAACGTCTCTCAGAAACTTGCCGTTCGACTGAGACCCAGATGATCATGCACACACGTCCCCGTACTAGTGTGAACTGCCAGGCACCACCTACTCACGGTGGAAAATCCCACACCACACCACGTACACGCACACATCTGCGTTTCGAAGATGCGTTTGAGGAAAGTATAATGCATGATTTCCTGTGTGAAACAAGTCGCTCGCTTGCTGGGGTGGGTTGGTGAGCGGGTTGATGCGAGCAAATGCTCACACACACACACCACTCATGACGAATGCACGCGCGACCTTGGAACGAGAAGCGCACGAGTAGCGCACCAGCACGAACACAGCGAGTTCAGTAACATCTCGACCTAGCAAACCACAGCATTGCGATCTCGCACGAGAGAGAGAGAGAAAACGGGATGATAGGATAGTGTAGAAGGCGAGGAGGGAGAGCACCACCCATTCCTTGGGTTGTGTTGTATTGTGTTGTATTGTACCGTACTACCACTCCGTCTACCAGATAGAAAGGATGGATAGATAGCTAGTGTCGAAGAGAGAAGACAGCTCCTCGCGAGTTGACCAAGATGAAACTAAACTAAACTAAACGCCTGAACGCGTCGCTAAGAAAAATGCCCGGGAGAAATATGAATAAGGGATGATGTGATATGATACACCGAATGAGAAAGGACAAGGAGACACAGAGAGACACAGAGAGACGCGCGCGCACTGCGTGAGGTGAATGACACTCGGCGCCTGCACAGCCATCCATCCACCTCAGTCGACTCGACTCCACCACCGCCGTCCCTCGCCCCCGGCGAGACTACCTCGCCAAGACACGACACGACACGACACGACACGACACAGCGGACGCCATCATCTACAGCGTCGGCGCGCGCCTCAGCCCGTCGCAGTACCGCACGTGCAGCTCGTCGATGAAATGCGAGTGCCTGATGCCCGGCGGCCGGGCGACGCGGAACTCCTCGATGGCGTCTTCGAGCCGGTAGCCCAGACGCTCGACGAGGTAGCACACGAGGAAGAAGCCGGTGCGGTTGAACCCGTAGTGGCAGTGGACTGCGATCTGTTTCTTCCCCTGTCCCTGCTTCTCGCCCTCTTTCCCATCCTGCTCCTCCTCCTCCGACGGGGAATGCGAAGTCTGCTCGCGCACGCGGTCCACCAACTCGATGAACGCGCGCACCTCGTCGCGCAGCGGGGGCTGCTTCGAGACAGTGGGGAACTTGTAGTACGGGATGCCGTTGGCCTCGAGGCCCGCGGGGTCGTAGACGGGGCTGTCGTGGCTGATGTCGATGACGGCGGCGATGTGGGCGCGCCAGTCGCGGGCGAGCAGTTTGGGCGCGTGCTGCGGGTCGACTTCGCGGAGGGTTTTCATGGCGCGGAAGGTGTGCGCGATGGGGGCGGAGACGGGGCGCACGGCTTGCCATTTGGCGAGGTTCTTCACGTCCCATTTGCCTTCGGTCGAGAGGTATTGCAGTTGCCATGCGAGGGAGAGGCGTGGGTCGATGTGGTCTGAGAGGAAGCTGCCGATCAGGCCGGAGAGGATGCGCGATGTGGATGGGGCGAAGAGCATCGAGTGCGCGGCGGGGGCGGGCATGATGGTGGTTTTGACGACGAGTCGGCGCGGGTGGGGGGATGGGGTGTGGGGAGATGGTGACGGGGTGGGGGAGTCGGGAGGTGGGTTGGCGATGACGATGCTGCCTTCGGTGGTGCGGCTTTCGGTCTCGATCAGGCTTGAGCCGATGGTGGAAGTGGCCGCTGTGCTGGAGGATTTCGTGTCGTTGTCTAGCTTTGGGATGTCGTTGGCATCGATGCCGGAGTCCTGGTGCTTGCGCTCTTCGAAGGCGGGGTCGATAACAGCAGGGTCGAAGGGCGCAGCTGCGATGGGCAGGCTTGCTTTTTCACTGGGTGGTTCGATCGCTGCCACGTCCCGCCCGAGAAAGTCGACAATGCGCTTGACGTTGTCTGCTGGAGTGACAGAGTCGGCTTCGCCAGCAGTGAGGAAGACGGGAATCTGCAGGCCCTGCCAGGTTTGCCGCCCGGGAAGACCACCTCGAGGAGGGTTAGTCGTATAGTCTGGACACATGCCAAGCGCCATGCGCTGCCACACACTGGTACGGCTCTGCCTGTTGAATCGTAATTGTAGTTTCTTGGTGTCTTCCTCGGCATCTGGTCCTGCCATGCGAAGCACGCTTGCGCTGTCGGTACCTCCACGACGATCCCATTTCCTATACAGGTCAAACAAAACTGCAGGTACTGAAGTGAGTCGACGCAAGAGCTTTGTCTGGTGTTCAGTCGGGGGGTCTGCTTTCGGGCAAATAGCAATCAGTCCACTGACGTGCTTGGAGAGCAGATCAGCATGCGGTGACGTTGGGGAGGCCAGGAGTGCAGCAAGTGAACATCCCATGCTATGGCCGATCAAGACGACAGTCTGACCCTCATCCTCGGCACGATGCTGCTCAATAACGACCGCCAGAAGTTGAACCAGTGCATCCGTCGTGTATGCATCAGCACCTCTTGGGCTGAATCCGGACAGACCGCATCCCGGAAGATCGATCGCCAGACATGATGCGAGATTGGTCAGACTCAGCAAGATGGGATGGAACTGTGCTATTGTTCCGCCAAGGCCATGGATAAACACTAATAAGGGCACAGGAGTGGGTTTTCTGGGAAATTTGCTCTCCTGGGGATGTGGCCTGTAGAAGGTGCGAATAGCAGGATAGGTCAAGTTGGTGGACGGTACTGTATACGAGTTGATGGTGGAGTGCTTCCTCAGGAGCCCCGGATCGTTAGTGGCGGCGTCGTCTACTATAGTCAGCCCCCTAGTCCAACACGAGAACAACTGATGCAGGCCAAACACGTGCGGGGAGAAGGGTGGTGCAGATCATACGGAGCTCTCTTACCCTCAGTGGCGTCCTCCGCGTGCTGGGAGTTGATAGACGGAGCGATCTTTCCTCTCTTGCTCTGCCGATCCCACACCCAGTAAGCAGAGCCGCACAGCGCCGTCAACTTGACCATGCCCACGATAGCTGAAGTGACAAAGTTGCCTCGGTTCACGAAGGGGTTGATGAGAAGGATCAGGCGGTAAACAGAAAGTCTTATAGTGTCCCACAGGGTAAGGTCGGCGAGACCTTGTGTGCCCTGATCATTGGCCGACTGGGCCAAAGCGGACTTGAGCAGCAGGACGAGAGCCTGTGGAAGGCGCAACGTGCCAGCCTGAGACGAGAGGGATCGCGAATGAGGCTCCATGGTTGTTCGCGTGCTCCAGGCCTGGATATGTGTTCAACGGCGCTTGAAGGAACCGGCTTTCAGGAGGTTGATGCGCGGATCCTCGCGCGATGCGCGACCAATGGAAGCTGGAAATGCGAACACGGTGCGCTTCACCGCAGGTCAGAGGCCACTTTGCGAGAACGTCTCTTCTGCTGCCGATGGCGCACGTTGGGGTCACAACGAATCTGCTGCTACGAGCAGTGCGATCTGATGTGTAATCTACCGAAAGGTGCAACGCGGGACGCCAGCATGGTGAAGAGACGACAAAGAGAGCGGAACGCCAGCAGGTAGTGACAAGATGCGCGCGATGCCGTGCAAACGCAACGACATGCAGTAGGTCCAGTGAATGGTAATGGCGTGGATGAGTCAGTCGCGATATGGCACCGCGAGATTGTGTCGATAGATAAAAAATGTGAGTTGCGTCATCCTAGTGATTTCTCCTAGTGACTTCAGGCGGGCCGCCCCCATGACAGGGCTGAAGAACAAACGATGGAAGCCACACCCGCATCATCGCAGGCACTTCCCCTGAGCAACACGATGCTGCCGTGTGATGTTCAGATCTCGCGAATATAGAACTTGGTGGTCTCGTAATACTGTTGAATCCTGTCGTGCGCCATGTCTGCTGCTGCACGTAGTCAGATACAAGACGATTATCCAGCAGATACGGCATGCTGAATGATTCGATCACGGCATCAATCGAGGAAAGCAAGGCATGACATGTACGTTTATCGGCCTCAAAGGTGATGCCCATGTGGTGTGACTGTAGGCCATCACGTGTCGCTAGGTGATTTACACAACGACAGCCTTACACCCAGCACTCGGATGCGCTACTGCACCTCGGTTAGCAAAGACATCATTCGTTGACCAGGTACCTTGGTGGTGCCCAGTATCGAGATGATTTTGATTCTGCGGCGAAGGAGTGGTTGGCCTAGGCTCAATGCGCCGTCCCATCTACGCAGAATACATATACTTCTTCACGCAATGCCAATCGCTGGTGTCCACGAACTCGCGATACAATGACCCGTCGTGCGCCTTGCGCCGTTGACGCTATCGTACCCCGGTTTTCTCTCCGACGTGTGCATATCGGAGGCCTCAGCGGTTCCGCGAAACAATTTTTGACCGTCACGGCGCCAGCACCACAGCGCACGCTAGAAGACGGCAACCTCCAATCGCCACAATTCGGCTTGCAACACGTTATCTCGCATTGGCTCCTCTCCACAGACTAAACTCCACGTAGTGTCGCGCTCGTGGAGGGGCTCTCCTCACCCCTCTTTCCTTGGAGCTTGGAGAAGACAACGACATCAGGACTGCCCCACTTGGGAGCTTCTTTCATCTGTCGGTATGCTTCATACAGCTAGCCTGGGCTCTCCCGAGCTGCTTTCCGACGCGCCCTGGTTGCGGGTGCGGCTAGCTGGATGTCGGTATCTGCTTGCGTATCGTGCATATCTACGCCTAAGATCCAGCTTTGTCGTTTCGGCTTTTCTTCCCCTCGTCTGCCCTGACTGATCTTGCCCTTGTCCTTGCCCTTGCATTGTCTGGACAGAGCTTCATCCGTGACTACGCCAATTGAGCTCGCAAGCACTCACTGATAGTTGTCACACTGGTCACGCACGCACTATGGACCCCAGGAACCTCGAGAAGCAGCGCGAGCCGGAGGAGCCGCGATTCCTCAGCTTCCCCCACTTGCCTGAAGGCGCAAAGAAGGAAGATGGCACGCCCGCCCTGAACAGGTGGTCGTCCACCCTCACCACAGGCCACAACTTCCCCGGTGCCCAGGCCATGCTGTATGCTGCCGGCGTTCCCAACAAGGAAGCCATGAAGAACTACCCCCAAGTGGGCATTGCGAGTGTGTGGTGGGAAGGCAACCCGTGCAACACGCATCTGCTCGGACTGGGCAAGGAGATTAAGAAGCACATTGAGCAGGACAACATGCTGGCATGGCAGTACAACACGGTTGGAGTGTCAGACGGAATCACGATGGGTGGAGAAGGTGCGAAGAAGATGTCTACAGATTCAACAAATCCATAGAACTGACACAACCAGGCATGCGTTTCTCGCTCCAGACCCGCGAGATAATAGCAGACAGCATCGAAACCGTCACCTGCGCCCAACACCACGATGCGTGTATTGCGCTGCCCGGATGTGACAAGAACATGCCTGGAGTAATCATGGCCTTTGCCCGACACAACCGGCCCTCGATCATGGTGTACGGTGGCTCCATCATGCCCGGCTACTCAGAGACACTGCGCAGACCCATCAACATCTCGACGTGCTACGAGAAGCACGGCGCGTACATCTACAAGAGCCTCGACAGCGCAGAGCCAGGCAAGTTCTCGCCCGACGAGATCATGGAGGACATTGAGAAGCACGCCTGTCCCGGCGCTGGAGCGTGTGGCGGCATGTACACTGCAAACACCATGTCCACATCCATCGAAGGCAGGTCCCCAACAGAACCCCCCAATTCACACATACACACACACTAACCTTCCCACAGCCATGGGCCTCACACTCCCCAACTCGTCCACCACCCCCGCCGAATCCCCCGCCAAGATGCGCGAATGCGTCAAAGCCGCCGCCGCCATCCGGGTCTGCATGGAGAAGAACATCACGCCGCGCAAACTCCTCACCAAAGCATCCTTTGAAAACGCGCTCGTCATGATGATGGTGCTGGGCGGCTCCACCAACGCGGTCCTGCACCTGCTCGCCATGGCGGGCACCGCAGGCGTGCCCCTAACCCTCGACGACTTCCAACGCGTCAGCAACAAGATCCCCTTCCTGGCGGACCTCGCTCCCTCAGGCCAATTCATGGCAGCCGACCTATTCGACATCGGCGGGATGCCCGCCGTCATGAAACTGCTCATCGCAGCGAACCTGCTCGACGGGTCCATCCCCACGGTGACCGGCAAGACCCTCGCGGAGAACGTCGCCCCCTACCCCTCCCTCCCACAAGACCAGGTCCTGATCCGCCCGCTGTCCAACCCCATCAAACCCACCGGCCACATCGAGATCCTCCGCGGCAACCTCGCGCCCGCGGGCGCGGTCGCCAAGATCACGGGCAAAGAAGGGCTCACGTTCACGGGCAAAGCGCTCGTCTTCAACAAAGAGCACGAGCTCGACGCCGCGCTCAACGCGGGCCAGATCCCGCACGGCGAGAACGTCGTCGTCGTCGTCCGCTACGAAGGGCCCAAGGGCGGGCCCGGTATGCCCGAGCAGCTCAAAGCGTCGGCGGCTATCATGGGCGCGGGGCTCACTAACGTCGCGCTCATCACTGACGGCCGGTACAGCGGCGCGAGCCACGGGTTCATCGTCGGGCACATGTGTCCCGAGGCGGCGGTGGGTGGGCCCATTGCCGTCGTCCGCGATGGCGATGTGATTACGATTGATGCCGAGAAGCATCGGATTGATATGCATGTTGAGGAGGAGGAGATTGCGAGGAGGTTGAGCGAGTGGAAGGAACCCAGTATGCCGGTGACGAGGGGCGTGTTGGCCAAGTATGCGAGGTTGGTCGGGGATGCGAGTCATGGTGCGATGACGGATTTGTTTTGAGGTGAGGTGAGGTGGGGTGAGAGGGTGATGGTGATGTACGTAGTTGGGTAGTGGGCAGGGAAGTGAAGTGTAAAAGAACGGGTGAGTAAAATCGAATGAAGGAATGAATGAACGAATGATCGATGATCAATTGATTAGCCGGCATCGTGTATGTTGAAGTAGAGTAGGTCGCTGGTTAGTTGCTCGTCCTCGATTGAACATCACAGTTCGTGGATGAGAGTGGCAAGGCACGGGCGTTTGAAGAAAAAATAGGGTATCAAGTTGCTTTTCAGGCAGTGCCTGTCTCCATTGTCAATCAAAGGATATAACCTAGGCTACCGCGCCTCAGCGAAACGCCACAAGCCGTAAACCATGCGACAGACAGACAAACCCCAGCCGCGAGACACACACGCGCACTATTCAAAGCGCGCGCGAGCGCTGCACGGCTTCCCTTGCCGTCGTGTCATATCATACCGTATCATGACTCCAACTCCTCATGTCGAAGGTTGTTGAAGATGTCGGTTGTCGGTTGATGGGGAACAGACGATATTTACTCGTCGTCCTCCTCCTCGGCCTCGAGGGTGGTCTGGGCGATACGGTCCAAATCACGCTGGCCGGACTGGGTGATGCGGCGGCCACCCTTGTCCTCGTCGATCTCTACGACGCCGATCTTCTCGAGGGCCTGGAGGACCTTGCGGTCGACGGAGCCGGAGGCATCGACGTGGTGGGAGGGGCGGGAGCCGCGGTTCTTGGTGGAGCTGTGGGAGAAATCATCAGTATCGTGCCTGTGTGCGTGCGCGCGTGCGCAGTGCGTGTGAGAGAGGGCTGGCGTACCCGTGGACCTTGCGGAGACGGCCAACACCGACGGTCTTGCGCATGTAGACGTGGCGGGCGACGGCGGCGGCGCGGACGTAGAACCAGTCGATGTCCTGGGGAGGCAGCTCGTTGGAGTCTATCATCATATTAGTATGGTTGCGCGCAAAGGGTTTTTTCTTTGCAGGGCAGAACTTACGCGATGTCTTGACGGTATCAACCCAACCTGTAGATAAGACGGTCAGCAAGCTGATCGTACGATTATCCCCCAGCGACGGGATTCAGGTTTTATCCTTCACCCGCTGGAATAGTACGAACCTGGGCTGTCCAACTATTAGCACTTGTTCCGATGGCGCAAATTCTTGATTCTTGCGTGTGCAGCGCAACTTACATGGGGAGCTTTCCCTGCCTCTTCAAGAAGGCGGCATAGGAAGTGATGAACTTCTGCGCCTCGACGTCCTTAACGGTAACACCACCCATTTTGTCGGTTGTTGGTTGCTGGGGAGAGAAGGGGGTTAGTGGGATGGAGTGTTGGAGTCTTGTCGTGTGCGGTCGTCGAGGTTGAGCGCCCGAGATGCCAGTTCGATTTTCGTTCACTCGTGGCGAGCTAACGCCCGCTAGGATGCTGCTAAGCGAGCACCTGCCAAGTTTGCACGGAGAGGTGATTGGTGGAACTATCGAATGTGGGGCGGCGCAGGAACATCACTCATCACGAAAACTATTCTTGCAGGCGCCGAAATGCAATGTGGTCGTTCTGTCTTGTAGTGCTGCGTGTTTGCAGCAATGCTAAAGCTGAAGGTCTACGGCCTTGATTTGCTTAGAGTCAAGGTCTCGCCACGCGTTGTCAAGATAAATCGTCCTGAACATCGAGCACGTAGGCATGCCACTCTCGGCACTGGATTCACCCGGGCGACCTTCAAATGTTGCATGCAGACCTGGATCTGCTATTTCGATATTTTATTGCAAGTGGAACTGAACAGGACATCTTCCTTATCATCTTGAAATCGATTGTTCATCACAGAGAGGCAGTCGTTTTTGATGGAACTGAACTGAACATTTTCCTTATCAACTTGAAATCGATTGTTCATCACAAAGAGGCAGTCGTTTTTGAGAGTCATGTTGCAAAAGTATATGTTTATTATCTCATATTATCACCATCTTTAAAGCGATGTGATTACTACATCCTTGAGCCATCACATCATACGTTTGCACAATTACACACGTACTCGTCCTAAGCCTTAGGAAGCTTGGTAATATCCAGGACAGTAAGCTCCACCTGGTTAGCAGTAGCAGGGGGGAGGATACCACCGCCCATGATCAGCAGCTTCTTGTTGCCCTTCAGCACGCGGAGGTGGCGCGTGTACGCCGCCTTCTCGGGAGTAGGCACCCTGAGCCAGGGCGTACCCTTCTCACCAAGACCACGGTTGATGTAGATATCGCCGCTGGTGCCGCAGCTGACAATGATTGTGCCGTTCTTGCCGCCTTCGGGAGTCCAGACGTTGTAGGGCGAGCCCTCGGGCATCACGCCGTCGGTCGTGATCAGCTGGTGGTCCTCGGCCGAGTCGAACTTCTCAGGGTCGGCGGAAAGACGGTAGAAGACGGGGAAGTGGTAGCCGGAGGACGTGAATGGGCCACCGCCGTTCTCGTAGGTCATGATGTACTTGCCGTTGGGAAGCTTGGTTACGGTAGGCATGCCGGGGCGATCGGTGTATTCGGGCTGGCGGATGTCGTTCACGACTGGGCCCCAGGTCTTGCCGTCGGTGGTGGTCTGGTGTACCATCTTCTGGCCGTACGTGGCGTTGTCGCGCTGGTCCGAGTAGTAGCAGATGAGCTTGCCCTTGTGGAGCATCAGGAAGGGCTCCCAAACAGGAGTGAGGCCGTTGTTGGGGATGGCCTCGCCACCAGAGGCGATGTGCGAGACGAACTGCCAGGTGTAGCCCTTGTCGGTGGAAACATACAACTCGATCTGAGTGGTGGACAGGTCGGACGGGATGGAGCTTCCCGAAAGCAGAACGGTACCAGCAGGCCATTGGCCAAATCGCTCGGGGAGGACATAGAGGAATGGCTGGTAGCGAAGACCATTCTGAGGCTGCGCCTGATCGTGGACACGGGCAATCTCCTTCCAGTTGTAACCGCCATCGGTCGATTTGTAGATGGGGAAGTAGACCTTGGAAGCAGGGTCGCTGCCCTCAGGGCTGTAGTTCTCCCATGTTGCGAGGAGGTTCCCGTTGGAGAACTCAGCAGTACGAGCGTACAAGGTGCGAGGGTCCCTGTAGTCCGATGGAGGAGTGAAGATCACACGCTGATCGAAGAAGTCAGGGACCTTCGATGAGCCGGAAGGGGCCGCCGCGACCGTCAGCGACAGGAGGGAAGTGTAGAGAAAGGTGGAGAGCTTCATCTTGCCGACTGCTTGAGGTGCTGGAGAAATTCACATCTGATCGGCGCCGGCCTTTTTATAGAGATCTCGTCTATCAGGAAAAACGAGCCTCATGCTCGATTTCACGCCAGACCTCACGTCACCTTCCTACCAGCCGTTCCTGACGCTTACCAGAAATGCATGTAGAATCTCCGCATCCGCTCATGTCCACGAGCGTTCATTTGCGGGGATTTCTGGCTCCGGAGAAATTGTGGGGATCGTCCACGGTGATGTTGCGGGGGATAGGTGCAACGATGCTGTTAGCTCTTGCTGCCGCAGGCATTCCCGCTCGCTGTTAAGCCGAGGCGTCGGTGCACTGTGCTGAATCCAGGTACAGCTGCGGCGATCAGACCATGTGATGCGCAGCTGCACGAGGTTCCAACGACAGCGTCGGAGATTCTCCGAGCATTGTAGATGTCGCTGTACGAGAGCTTTGGTGTTGGTACCGGACGCAAGTCGGAGGTGATGGCGAAGCTTGCGGGACCCAGCGCCACCACTGCGCGAACATCGGGAAGGAGTTTCTGGGCAACCGTTGGCGTTGCTTGCTTCCACCAACCTGGTTACATACAAAAGCGCCGCCTTTGACGCCGCCGAATCTTAACATGCATGGCAGTGACATACCAGAGGAAATTCTCTCCACCATGGACGGCGTAGTTGCGTGTTTGTACGCTTGCGATGACATGCTCAAACGGCTTGCTGGCGAGTGTGGGTCAGCATAGGCAACATAAGCATGTAAGTTGAGAAGATGCAAATGCCGTCACGAAGAGGCTGTGTTGCACCGCAAGGGAAGTTCGCCTTTGCTGGATTGCTCATTCTTCCTTGTTGTCTTTGCACCAGCACCACTACAGTAGTGCACAGAGTCAAGAAAGATTTGACAGGTGCAATCTTCGTGCATGGGGTGTAGAACAACACTTCCTTCGTCTGGCTCAGGAGGAGCAGATGGAGATAGACTATACTTAGACGGAATGACTGCGCTAGAGCTGCTTACGTCATATATCCGACCCTCTCTCCGCAAGAGCCTGAGAAGCTACCTCAGACGCCTGCCAACACCGGCTTCATCTGTTTCCTCCTAGCGCAGCACGATGTCACTGGCTTGCTGAAGCGGCTCGCTACGGGGCACTCCACGGCTGTTCGCATCCGGGGGTTGTATGTGTAGGTATTTCGGATTTACACCTGATCCCCGAGTTTGACGTTGTTCCGGAGCATCATGTCATCCCAGACAGCGCAAGATGGCAGCTCTCGAGCCGTGAGAGACTCTGGCAAGTCTCGCCTCCTACATGTTCACAAGAAGTAGCTGTTCGAGACAGTACTTACTGACCGGCCCAGTCACCCCAAGTAGAGTTTCGAAGAACCCAAAGGCGTGCGAGGGTAAGATTCGGACTGTCTTTACGCAAAGTTTGGATTAACCGTTCCCAGAATGCAGACGCAGGAAGCAAAAATGTGACGGCAAAAGTCCGTGTGGGTTATGTACGAAGCGTGATAGCCCATGTTCATACCGATCGTACATCCGCCATCGTGCCGGGAGGGCATCGTCAACGAATCAAGACACCTCAAAGGCACCAAACATCATTGGCCAGACACGCAGCCCAAGCCATGTCTCTGCAGTTGTTCCGGTAGAAGAGACCGCTAGCCTCTCCTCAAACGGCCTGCCGCGGGCTATGCCGCCTCGACTTGCGATATTCAATAACATCCGAGCGACACAAGACACATCACGAGGGAGAACTGAGCTCTTCTACGGGGCTTCATCGCCGTTCTCTGTTCTACAACATCTCGATGCTCATCTTCCGACACAGGGTGTCCCGGCCGTGTATCCGGATCCGGATCTGGAAGAAGTACAGGATGGTGACCGGAGTATCAGAAGTTACAACTACCAGAACATAGTATTCGACCACCTGTCTGAACCCGGCCCGTATCTTTCTGGTTTTGACAGTGCCAGCTATGCCTCAGCAACGATCGCGTTGCGCAATTTCCTAGTAACGGCTTGTCCTCGACTTCCCTTCCTAGACGCGAAAAGTCTCTGCGCGGACTTCGAGAACCTCTACAGCACGAGAGGAGCTGCTACTCTTCCCGCTGCAAATGTATCTCTCGTGAGAGCGGCGCTAGGATGGGGCGCCATTCCGCTCATCGACCTCCCGTACAGATCACTCTTTACCTCACAAGCCCATGCAGAAGCATCAAATATAATGTACGACATCAACACCAAGACCGTGCAAGCAACCTTGATCCTAGCGCAGTTCGAGTTTGATGCCGGCAGCCCCAACATCAGCTACCTGCATCTTGGGGCTGCAATCCGCAAAGCCTTCGCAGCAGGTGTTCACCGAAGCAAGACCACCGAGTCCAAGCAAACAATGTGGACATTGTACTGCCACGAGAGTCTCATCTGCTTCCTTCTGGGCAAAACACCCAATCTTCACGACGAGGACATTTCATTCCCCCACGCCCAAGACCCATCGTACATCGCGTCTTTCGTCCGCTTGTGCGCCATCATCCGCTCAGCGCACCGCCTATACCGTCTCGACAGCGACAACACCGTCGTGGCCGACCTGACAGCAGCCGGAGCCGTCCAACAGAAGCTCCACGAATACTCCGCCACTCTCAAAGAGACGTGTAGTCTGCAGATCGGGGGCCAACTGTACGCTCTCGCCGGCGACAGTCTCGCCTGGCACATCACCATCTCCTACGGTACCTCCCTACCTACCCACCCACCTACCCATTCTCACTCGAAAAAGCCAACTAACTCACCTCACCAACAGCATACCATGTAACCTACCTCCTCCTCTTCCGCCCCACGCTCCTCCTGTGCCTAGAGCTCAAACGCCGGGGCGTGACCTCGATCCTGCGCGAGCGCAACGGCGGCGTCGAAATGCCCGTGCTGTACAGCGCGGCCGGCCACTGCATCAGCGCAGCGAAAGCGATCGTCTCGTTCTGCGACGAGCTGTTCGCGCTGGGGATAGGTGTTGATGTACGTACTACCACCCAGCCAGTTCCCCCACCCGTTCATCCAGCCCTGGAAACAGGGTTGCTCTTGTTAGCCGGCTGGCACAGGCACGTTATCGCAGACTGGTTCGTTAATTTTTTGGTGACCCAGGGCATATACAACCACGGTTTCCACCTCGAATCCGCGTCTTTCGTCCTCGCTCTCGCGGCTCTGCATCCCCTCCCCTCCTTGTCGGCTGGCTGCTTCGACGCCCTCAACAAAGCGCGTCGACTGCTGAGCCGGCTCGCTACGCACGAGCCGTGTAAGAGCGTGAGTAGGGCGGTGGAGCAGGTGGTTGAGAGGATTGGCGCTGCCGTGGCGGGGCGAGGGACTGAAGTTGCTGTGGGTGGGATGGATATGGGGGTAGGGGTTGAGGGGGGCGGTGGTGAAGCGTCGCGGGCTGTGGGTGTAGGCGCCATGGAGGACGTTGCTGCTGGTGAAGGCGATGCTTTAGCCGATGTGATGCAGCAGTCTGTGGGGTTGCAGGGGGAGCTTTCGCTGGACGAGCTGTGGGCCATGGTGGATTGGAACGTGGGGTTTTCTTCGATGGACAACAATGGGGTTGCAGGGTTTTCGGGCGTGTGATGAGGGTCTCTCGGGCAGGGGTGGAGTTGAATGCAGGCCTCGAGTGGACATCTCCTCCCACGATGCGTGAGAGAGAATATCTCCCGCTAGTTCTAACGTAGAATCCAGTCAGTCTATAACAGAGTCCTGCGGGTATAAGTGTATTGTAGCGTGCGTGCGATGTTCCACCTTATGAACCTAATCGTATACATAACAAGCGTTTCTAGTAATACCAGAAGCGCAATCCTGTCTCTCATAACCTCCATGTCCACTGTTGTCAAGAAGGATAGATAACTGTGTTGCTTGGATGAAAGCTAACTGATACTTCCACGCACGTGATTTCGACGGCTCGGAGCTCTTGAGAGGTTTCACAGGGGATGCAGACCTGGCTTCGAGGGAGATGTAGACCGGGGCCTGATTTGAAGGGAGATGGACATCGGCCCAGTGTAGCAAGCGGACGTGTGTCGTGGGAATGTCGTGGTCTGCTTGTGAGGACTCTGCGATGGGTTCTTAGGGTATGGGATTCATATTGAATGATGAATTGCTTGTCGTCGCAGTCTTGAGCGTGGTGACTTGGCCGGCACCTATTATCTCCCGATATTCGACAGCGGTAGGAGGGAAGTCTGTGTGGCTTTGACTCACAGACCCACGACTTCAGTCTCGAAGCAGAACCAGTCGCAGCAACATCGTGAGAACCCATCCTTGTCGATTTACCGGATCCTGCGTCATCGCCGTGGCGTTGGCGACGCTTGCATCTTTGTCTTGGACGACTTCGTCAACTACATCTTCCAGACTGAAAAAGGGACAAGGCTATGCGTCCTTCAGGGGGTCGTTCCGCTTGACCAATGCCCCGCGGATTTCAGCCATGTTCTTTTCCACGATCTCATCTTCGCCTGTGGAATTCCCAGCGCCGCACGATCTTCTACAGTGTCTCTGTGGCGATGCGGTGGGTGGTAGGTTCGTTACAGTCTGAAGCGGTGGCTGGAGAAGGACTGGGGGATTTGAGTTTATTGGAGCTGGACCGGGATAGAGGGGTTGAAGAGGGGTTGGCTGGGAGGGAGTCGATGGCAGAGGTTGGTGCATTCGAGCAGTTTGCGTGTGTTGTAGAGCGCGTTTGCGGGGTTGGAGGTGGAGGGGGAAGTGTGGACCGATGAGATCACGGCTCGCCGTGTTCTTTGTAGGGAATGCTTGGCTGCATGGGTGGGACGAGTGCTGGCGATGTTGTGATGTTGGGGTGTTGGGGTGTTGCTGAGTCCTATGCGGGTTTGCGCTTGTCTATCGCGTTGGGTCACCGTGGAAGGAAATTTGGTTAATCTAAAGATCTGCGCAGAACAAATGTGCAAGGCTGCTTGCGCATTGTAGCTGCTTCTTTCGCTTGTATTGGCGCCTTGTTGACTTTTCAATTCTTCGGCCGCGCCGTCGACACATCGCACACCCGCAGTGACGCACCTGACATCTTCTTGGGCTCGACATCTCACCATGTCAGGCAGAGATGTTTGAAGGAGCGCTATGTTTGTCAGTGTCGTGGCAGAAGAAGTTGGTTCAGATACTGAACAAGCTGAATTGGCCACCTACCGATGGTTTTGAACATGCCACTGGAGTTTTCATCTTGAGATAGCATGAAATCTTAGGTTTCGTAAAAGAAGTCCAACGTCGTAGTCTTTGAAGATCCCATCTGCTCATTCACACAATGGAGCTGACAGACAACACGTTGCGTGGTGCCAACTAGCCAGCTCTGACACGCTGTCACGAAAGATATAGGAACTCTGTTTGCGAGCCCGATGGCTGGAATTTTCTCGTGGTCCACGCATGTAGATGGATCTTTGGAGTTCGTCGAGACGTTTAAGCAGCTTACTCTCCCAGGGTCTAAATGGGTTGTATCCTTCAACAGCGCCTAGTGGCTGGCTTGTCAGAACTGGGAAGTCTCAGTACAACACACATCACAGAACTCTCCTCAGCACATTCAAATTTTGCAAGGTTACAACTTCCATTCCTGAAAGGTGCTATGCTATGCTATGCTACAAAAAAGGTATAATGTGTATACACAAAGAATCGAAAGACGTGTCTAACCCATCATAACGACACAGTTCATCCCATCCATCCCCAACAACAATCCATCATCTAGAAAAGAGCACGGGCGTGACGGCGGGTGTTGCTAGTCTTGCTGGTCGCCTCCTCGAGCCACGCAATGAAGGTCTCGATGGTGAAGGTCTTGGGCAGGGCCGCGCCACCGGTGGGCTGGGGAGTGGTCTCGGCGGCGACAGAGGTGGCGGCGGGAGCGGAGGCAGCGGCGGAGGTGGCAGCGGGAGCAGTGGGAGTGGGCGTGGTGGTGTTACCAGAGCCGGAGCCAGAGCCGGAGCCGGAGCCCGAAGCGCCAGACCAGAGAGCGGGGCCGGGGATGTTGTACTTGAGCTCGGCGGCGTAGGGGTTGAAGATGATGCCGTCCTCGTCGACCTTGTAGAGGCTGGTGCCGACGACACCGTCGGGCTTGGCGGTTCCGGAGCCGGTGACCTGGAGTGAGGTTAGTATGTTTGATATGTGGTAAAGAGGGTGGAATTCTAAAATACCTCAATGTTCAAGCACTGGGGGTAGTTCTGGGCACCGTTGGCGGAGCCGGCGCCGTGCAGAGCAATGATCTCGTGGCGGAAGACGTACTTGCCAGCGGCAAGAGTCTCAGGGACAGTGACGGGCCAGGTGTTGTTCTGGCCGATCATCTTGACAGCAGCCCACTCGCCGTTCTCGTAGCCGTTGGCCTGAATCTTGGTCCACTTGAGCGAGGTCTTGTCGACGGAAGTGACGTCGCCCTCGTAGGGAGCAACGTAGGTGATGACGGGGCCAACGTGGGACTCGGGCCAGGTGCTCCAGTGGAACTCGACGGTTCCGCCGGCGGCAACCTTGGCCATGGTGTCGGAGGAGCCCTTGGGGGAACCGGCCTTGTGGCAGATGATGTCGGCCGTGCCGAAGGCGTTGGGCTCGACGAAGCCGTTGTCGAGGTTCTCGGCGTACCAGCCCATGTGGTCAGGGGCGCTGGCGGCGTTGTAGTAGTAGTCGAGGAGGAAACCCTGCTCGTACTTGCCGTCGATGGTGACACCGCTGACGGTACCGTGGGCGAGGGCGCCAGCAGCGAAGGCGGCGACGGTGGCAATCTTGGAGAGCATGGTGATTGGAGTGTTGGGTTTTGTTTGGAAAGGGTGGTTGTGGAAGGGTGAAGACTGTCGTTACAAACGATGGTGTATGTCTGAAAAGAACGTGGAGCCGACTAGCGGACAGCGAGTGAATGAACGAAGGTAGGTGGAAAGAAGGTTACTGAACTGTAGCGATGAAGTTCGACCAGACCTGCAAACCTACGATACCTTATACTTCAGCCCCAAGTCCTCTAAGATGAAAGCCCAGTCCACACTGATTCAAGCCGCGCGCAAAACAGCCCCCCACCGACCTCCCGATCCCTGAGACCCGCATCGCACAATACTTCATCGAGCAGCGGAAGCGATATTGACGGATCTCATTAAGCCCCGTGCTTATCACTGCCGGGCGTCAAAACGAAACTTCGGGACGCGCTCGCATGGGATGACAGGGAGTGCAGTCGCAACGGCTGTGTCCCCGGCAGCCAAAATCCAGGTACGAAGTGGTTCCTGCAGCAAAATCGTGGTTCTGGGCTTCACGATCGGGTCTAGCGAGGTGTATGAAACGAGCATCCTGCGTCCCCTGCTAATCTCGCGCAGACCGCCAAGACCATGGTTGTTTCTGTCAGATGCCGTACCAAGCGCCCGTACAGCGTGCAACGTAGAAGCGGCTGTCAGATTTAGCTGGCGCCGAGCTGCATGACGCGATGAGAGCGGGTGGGTGTTTGTTCAAACATCATGCGTTGTCGACGTCGTTCATGCGCAAAGCAGCTGCGCCAAGGGACCACATCGACAGAATCCAGTGTGCCGACCAATATTTTCATCTCCGACACCCGCTATTCATTCGCCTCGCATCCTACAGCATCTCCCTCCGTGCCCAATATCTTCAGCACCCACCTCGCATTCTTCCTCCCGAAGCGCCCGTGCGAAGCTGGCTGGCGAAAGTTCGCTTTCGCAAGTAAGTGGGGCACAAACCGCTTCCCGCTCCTCCTCAATCCCACCAATGCACGTCACCACCATGCAATGCCCTCGTTTCAAGTATGAAACGCAAATAATCCTCCTCAATAGCGCGACCGGAGCAGTTTCCTGCTTGGAGGTTGGCTTGCATGATGGGGCTCCGCTTCTAATTTCGCGACGTGTGCAGGACGGATGACGGCAGCGAGGCGAAGATAGGGGAGGAGAGGTGAGTGAGGCGAGGCGGGTCGAGGTGGTTGAGGGAGAGCGCGCGGACGGTGGGAGGGTGGGACGTCGGGTTGTGAGACTGTTCGCTGGGGTAAGTAGGTAAGTAGGGAGTGGAACAGGCGAGGAGTTTGGAAGTATAAATGGTACGGAAGCTTGCGGCGGGCCGCTTCGGACTCGGTGTCGGTGTCGGTGTCGCTTTCCAACTCTCCGGCTCGCTCTGTGACCTGTCGAAGTTCGAGCAGTAGAACACTTGACCGTCCGTTCCAGCCAGCCAGCCAGCCAGCCAGCCAGGCACGAAGGATAGTGGAATAGGTTTCTGAGGTGCGAGACCGATTTCCACTCATTGCTCATCGCGCCTGTGTCTTCCTGCGTCTTCCATCTCTTCTTGCACCCATTTGCTCAATCGCCATCTCCACTCCAGACCTTACCTGGGGAAACCACTCCTTCATCCACCTGCTTCCCACAGCATAACGTAGTAGATTCACTGCACGAGGGCAAATCCCTCAAAAACCTCACAACAAACTTACCCGGGTGCCCACCTCTCTTATACCCCATCGCCCAGGTCCTCGGAACCAAGCAAGCGACGCGGAAGCAGACATGCGACCCATGCCACACATCCCACCCCTTCACTTAAACTCACCGTGTGTAGAAGACCCGGTGGGAGATCTAGTTTCTACGATGTAGGTACAAACTACCGCCCGTTGGGTCCGCGGATCTGGGGTTCTCGTATCGTGTAATATATGTGCGGCATGATTGCAGCTCACTCGGCCTTATTTGCTCGTTCTTCTTCTTTTTCTTTCCTGACAAGCAGTTTTCGAGGATGCTTTGAGCGCAGCGGAAGCTTACTGCACCTTACCAGCTTCGAGCAGCCACTTGCATAGAATATAAGACGTTGGTGTCGCCGTTGGTGCTCTTTGATGGCTACGACTCTGTTGGCAACTACTCATTTGTCTGCCCTGTGTAATTTGGACTTGAATTTGATCAAATGGAACGTCCGAGCTGGCGACACGCCATAAGTTAGTTGGCACTCTGAAAAGCCTCGTGGTTTAACATTCAGAGGTAACAGTAAGGGCGGCAACCCAAAATTTGCAGAAGTCATAGATTCAACTCATCCTAAAGCCCTTACAACTACGGTCAAGCCAAGCGATCCCCTCAAAAGGCCCACAGGCCAACCACCGAACCCGGTCACTGGATCAGACCATCTATTTCGGTGTGGTGCACTTCTTCCACTGAACGTAAACGACTTGCTTGAACTTGAGATCGGTAGAGTCGGTGGTGAGCAAACCGGTAGCCTTAGAGTTAGTCGAGGTCAGGCGGACTTGGGAGTTGATGTTGAGCAGGTTGCCCTTGCTGCCGCAGGGAGACATGACGGTGGACGTGCTGTCGGCCTCGTCGTGCTTGACGTAGTCGCCGGTGACGGGGCCCTGGAAGGTGTACTCGGTGCTGCCCTGCGGTAGGGTATTAGCAAATTAATGTATGTGTGAGATGGGGATGATGTGTGTACCTGAGGAGCAAGGCCGGCGAAGTAGTAGGTCGACTTCAGGGTACCGGTGACACCCTTCTCGATGTTGGCGTAGCCGCGGTAGTCGGCGCTGAGGATGGAGTACTGGAAGCCGCCGGGATATTCGAGCTCGAGAGTGAGCTGGCAGTTCTTGCGTTGTTCCGTGACGGCGACGTTGGGGCCGATGGAGGCAACGTAGGTGTCGTAGATGAGAGTCACGACGCTGCGGTCTTCGGACAAGATGGTGCTGACGGTCCCTGAGGGACATCCGGTACCACCAGTCTTGACCTGGAGGATTTTGACCTAAACTTGTCAGCGACGGGGAAAGCTGTTAGAAGGGCTGTGAGCTACCTGTCCGGGAGCGGGAGCCTCATCCTGGTAGGAAGGGAGGGCGGGTGCCGCAGCAACGAGGGGAACGAAAGCGAGAAGCCACTTCATGGTGATGATTCTGGTTTGAGTAGAGAAGATCGGACTAACTGAGCAAAGATGATCGAGTGCAGTAGGATGATGGTCGATCAACAGGAGATACGGACATCTTAAGTACTGCGCTCAAGCAACTTGATCACCTGCAACCTTCTCAGCTCGGTCAAACCTACACTCCTGTGTCCGCGGCTACGGCAAGCTGCCAAGCACTGTAGTAATATTGAAAGCTCGTGGACCGGCGGTCCGCTTGCATACAGAAGTCCAGAGCCTTCTGTATTGCGGAGGCGTTCTCGTATAGACACCGTTGACAGCTGCACCCGACTATGAACGGTCGGGAGTAAGCGTGTCACAAAACGTTCAGCTGTCGGCGGAGAGAGCAAGTCTAAGCGGAGGGCTAGACGCCAAGAGATGCAAGCGATTCGAGCCTAGATGTATTTGGGACTGGAAGCAGGGACAACTGTACCTGGTGCTCGTCAGTCCGATCTCCCGTGATAAGAATCCAGATGACAAGAAGGGAATCAGCCAGTCTGGTAACACCGTGCACGTAGATAGATGAGCTGTTTCTTCAAATAGCTCATAGCTATAATAGAACAGTTATACAGGAGCGATGCAAGGTACTCGCAGCATGAGAGTCTTCTATTCTGACACCGACTTCCGCATGGCTTACTTGCAGTCTGTACAGTACGAGTGTATATTGCATTGGGCATGTAATTCGCGTTGCAACTCTGGAAGCGAGGCAACTGAGATGAATAGTTCGCATGCTGGTCAATAGCGACCCTCCGCGACAGGTACTCAGCGGCTGAGCAGGCGTATCAAGCGGGACGACAAGCTGGTCTGATCTTCCCGGGAAGATGGCAATCGTGTCCCCACATGATACCGACAACCGTGAGCACAAGAGGTAGGGTCGTGTCGGATAGACTGCAGAGGAAAGAGATGAGGTTGGTTTGCAAGGCTGACCCATGTCGTAGATCCTGGTAGGGTATGCAGACATCGACGGGATATTAACCGCATATTAATGCTTGTCACTACGAGCTTCCAGATGAACCACTTGGCGACGGTCTAGCCGTACGGAAAATACAGAAGCGCCCGGGTGGTGAAGTGACAGACGATAGCCCGCTCTTCCTGTTCGTGTGAGATTCTGTCCCTCTCGGCAAATCTTGCGTTCCAGGAAGGTGCATATCCAGATGAATACAACCGAGTCCAGGCCGAATCTTTATTCTTCAGTGCGGAGACCACATTCACCCGGTAGCAAGGCTTAAGCGCACGAGATTGAAGTTTTATTACACAAGTGTGTAATAGAAACCATCCTTCTACAAGGTGAAGCGAGGCGCGGATGCAACAGCGAGGAAGACTTGCCGTGCTCATACGATCACGGTGACAGGTCAGGGAGAATAAAAATGCGCGGAATACGAGATTCGTAGCACAAGAGTAGACTCTGCTGAATGGGTGAGAGGTCTGCCGTCCGCTGATTAGTGAGAATCAGAACGAAGGACGAAACGGATCGCAACTGGTCGCACACGAGCTACTTAGGATCCTAAAACTTCGAGCTGAAATTCACTTCTGTGCTCACCGCCGGTGCTTCTAAGTAAAGATGATCGAAGACCTCGCGAGGTCGCGAATTCGCTGCAGGCGGCGCACTTGCAGGATGCAGGGCGTATGCGACGCAACTCAAAATCGTCATGTGATGTTGCTGTGCCTTTTGGCCAAAGTTTGTGCATCTGATATGGGGGCTCTAAGTACTGGATACGGTAATGGTTCGAAATGAGAACATGGAGGTCTTGTTGAGTTCAGTTGATGGTGGTGCAGGGCGCGCCGCTCGCGCATTCTGCCCCGCAACGCACGGCCTCACAAACAAGGTCTACTCTGGCTGGACGTGACACAAAGGGTCTTCGTAGGCTAAAGTCTGACCATGTCACTCCGAAAGGACCACTTCCAGTGACAAACATAGGCGATGTCCCGGCCTTGCACTTTGTTTTCTCGCTGTCCGGAAAGAAGTCCAGACATGGAATACTGACGAGTTCGTACAAGTAGTCGCTCCTACTTGCAACTTGTGATACCCACTGGGCGCATCTTGTATTTGGAACTCGCAACCTACTACGCCAAAAGCAATTTCTGGACCTCGAATACGCCAGACTGAGCCGAGACCAATCATCATCACTCTCATCTTTTTACGGAAATTTCACGTCCAGGGTCCATCCAGGCTGTACCACGGTTCCAAACAGATCGTATAAGGACCATGATCGATAAGATGACCGTCTACCAACAAACCAGGACCAGGACCAGGACCAGGATCAGAACGTCAAGATCTTGCGCAGCGCCAAAGCTTTCCCTAGCAACGGAAATCCATGCTGTAGATCTGGGGTTTCGCGTCACCACGTTGCGATGACTCGTTCGAGCATTTCTTTTTGGCTCATTCATGCCAGCATGGTAGCTTGGGGCCTTTCAATCATAATGAGGTCTCACTGTAACATACAGGTCGGCATTGGGCACATACGCGCGGAATGTTGGCCCGGCCGACCAGTTCGACAAAGTTGCCATGTGCTCCTGAAATGTGTCAGGATGCAATCTCTGCCGTGCGTGAAGTGCAGGCAGGTCGTGTACCTTAGCCTGATCGGTAAGAATAGTAAGACCGGTTTCGGTATCCTTGTATACCGCTTCGTTGATATGCAACGGCCAATGGCACTCGATATGGGTCGCAAGGTCATCGAGCCATTCCGTTCTCTCCTGCATGAGCGGCGTTGAGATAGCGAATTCTCGAAGCTTTGGCCATACCACGAAGTCTAGTATGGCGATGTGGGGTATCAATAATTGGTTTGGCCTGGACAGAGTCAATACTTTCTCTTTGCTGACAATCGACCAGGGAGGAACAATACGTGGGTCTTATCCATTCTGGTATCGCTTCGTACGTTTGTTGGGATGGTGTGATCATCCATCGCATCAAATACCAGAATACGCACATAGATGCAAAGCAGGTAAAGTCGTCGCCTGTTTCGGATATCAACGGCCACGTAATTAGAGAGGGTTAGCAAGAGACAGACCTTTGAGTTTCACACTGTGTACCATACTGGCTGCCCATTGCGACAGTACAGGAGATTCATTGTGCTGCTTTTCATCGAGCAGAGCGGCAATGTCAGGATGACTGCCAAAGATCTCTTCTGCAGTGATTCCCCTCTCGATAAATTGTGTGGCTGTGTCTTGAATCCCGCTGAAGGCCAAATTCATGGAGTTCGAGCGGGACTCGACGTTTTTAACCTTCATTGCCCAGGACGGGATGATGAGGCTGCCGACCGGGTTCGTAGGAGGAAGATAGATTAATGCATTCTGTTCGTGGAGCTGAACTAATGGACATGCGACGATCCCGTCTCTCACCTTTGGGTATGGAGCCCACATCGCATGCGGCATTTGAATAGCATCTGAATCCGTCCGACGAGCCCTCTTTCGTGGTGTTATACATGATTCAAGCAGGTGATCGTTTCTCACTGCTGGTATCGGGTTAGAGCTCGAGCTCACCCCAGCGGTATTCGACGTGAAGTATGAACTCGTAGATGTGCCATCATCTTCCAATGTACATAGGAATTTGAGCTCATTGCGCTCGAATAACACAGATAGAAAGGGCTCGTGTGTGTTTGATATGGTTGAAACCTTTATATCAACGGGGACAACAAAGTCCTCTGCCGCACGATCCACCCTGGGCACCAAATCTGAAGGGTTGGAAATACCTGCTGCAGGTGAAGACAGCTCGGTCGCATCTGACAATAATGGTAGAGCCGCAGATGAAGTCAAATCTTGTATGATCTCGGCCAGTGGCTCCCCAAGCCTCAAGCGAGCTAACAAGATTGACGCCTCAAGATCGCTTCCTGACCGTAGTGCGTCAACTAGTGTCGTCAGATTGTTGGTTGTGCTCATCTGGCGTTGCTTCTGCAATTGAAATCTCTCGGCTCGAGACACTCCTGACGTGACGTCATATTCGCAGTTCAGCTGGAGGTTCTGACATCGCGTACACATAGGTCTAGCCGCATCACACTGAACCCTCTTAGTAGGCTCTACTTGATGGAGATGCCCCTCGTACCTTGGTCTTCTTGAGTCTGCAATGAAGACACGCAACAGGAACAGTCGAACGACCTGATGGCTTATTGTCAGAGGGTGGATGTTGTACGTCTACTGCAGGGGCGAGAGGACGCCAACGAGCATTAGACATGATTGGGATGTATGGGGTTTGAAATGTGGTACGCAACAGAAAGAGAGAGAGGTTTTCGATAGACTTGTACAACCTCTGATTGGCGCGGCGAGGATTTCCACACTTTAAATCATTATGAGCTGGAAAACTCAACTACGAATGGTATGTTGAAGGAAAAGATAATCCAAACCCAAAGAGCTCATTAAACTTTTGACACCCTTCAAGATGTGCGCTGCAGCTGGCATAAGTATTCTGGCGGGTGCGCCTGTGATCTCAGGTCGCCCTGACGTATGCGCTGTGCATGGGACTAAGCTCGATTACAACTGCTGATTGGCAGGAATGTCACTGGCATTCAGATGAAGACGCGTGCGTCTTTTGCTTTTGTATTACGATACCATTGTCAAGCAGTAGCTTTCACAAACCCGAGATACGATGATTGGTGAAATCAGTGCTGTCTCATCAAAGACTCAGCGGAGTCTTCCAGATCAGCGAGCACGATTTGGCCCATCATGGCGAGCATTGTTATTGCTTGTGGACTACGGAAGGAAGGCGCTCGCAAAATGCCATAGCGAGTCGGGAATTTTCACTGAAAGGTCAATGCTGTAGTCACCACAGAAACGACGGCGGTTCGTAAACCAGACATATATCTGTACTACCTTAGTATATGCATTGACCTCGCAAAAGGAGAGCGTCTTCCTAGACAACAAACTATTGAGAAGAGACATGCACCAACGACTCTTGGATTCGAAAAGCGACAGTAGCCATAAGTAGCAATCAACAAAGGTATGAATGGAGCGGAGAACGCTTTCATTGATCAGCGATCAGGAATGAGCCAGGCAGACCTGCGTGCCCATTTTCAGACCGTAAGAGTCAATGTTCTCGAGAGTGATTGATCTGTGTAGCATCGTCACCTCCCGCCTCTGCGATATCAGCCACGCCTGCCTCTGCAATCTGTGCCTGCATTCCCTGACACCACATGTTCATCTCTAGCGTCTCGAATTGGCGCCTTGAGTCTGTATACTTATTGCACTTTGTCCATCCAGCTGCAATGCTATCCTGTAAAGACCCGTTTTGATCTCTCCCAGCTACTCCCGATTCGCACCTGCCGTCTTGGGCATGTACCACCTGCCACATTGAGCAAAATTCGCGGATCGAACAAAATCAATTGAATACCACGTTTGACTCACGACGCGCTCGCAGCAGTTCAGACGAACTGCATCCCAACACAGGTAATAGAACAGTGCATGCTTGATGCTTCAAAAGCTATCAAGCATGCGCCACAAAATCTATCAGATACGCTTGCTCGACGACATTCGAGCCTAGTCTGCGCCACGCGATTTGTCAGATACTGATGGCATCATCGAACCCTCGTGGGGCGAAACCGCGCGACCCATAAAAACAGTCCCGTTCAGACATTATCGCGCCCAAATCATTACCGAGCCGCGAGTCGCGAGTCGCAAAACTGAAGCTCATCTACGCACTACTCCCCTTTCTCCTCTACCTCTCTATGTCCTTTCTCACAAAGTTCTTCCGCCCATTCACAAGCATGTCCTCCGCTCCCGCACAACCGATGAACATGCCCGAGGGCGCCAAGGCTGCGACCGTCGCCGCAGGGTGCTTCTGGGGCGTCGAGCACATGTATAGACGCGAGTTTGGCAAGAAGGGGCTGTATGATGCGCGCGTCGGCTACATTGGTGGCGACACAGACAACCCGGGATATCGCGCTGTGTGCAGCGGGCGGACAGGACGTAAGTAACACCACCACAGCCAGCGTGCCATGCTCTTTGCGCCGTGCATCGTGCGCTCGAGAGTTGATGCGACTGCACCCGGCGCAAAGAGCGCGCATATCCGGCCCGTATCGCGCTGACTCTGAATAGACGCCGAAGCCCTGCAAGTCGTGTACGACCCCACCAAGATCGAATACCGCTCGCTGCTCGAGTTCTTCTACAAGATGCACGACCCCACCACCGAAAACCGCCAGGGCCCGGACGTCGGCACACAGTACCGCAGCGCGATTTTCTACCACGATGACGAGCAGGAGAAGATCGCAAAGGAGATCACCAAGAAGGTCGACGAGCAGTGGTGGAAGGGAGGTGTCAGCACTGAGGTTCTGCCTGCAGGCCAGTGGTGGGATGCTGAGGCGTACCACCAGAAGTATTTGGATGTGAACCCTGGCGGCTACGAGTGCCCTAGCCACTTCCTCCGAAGCTTTCCCCCTCTCTCTTAGACAATTGAGGGAGTCTTGATGAGACCGATGGGACGGTGACGGGTGGGAGTCAGGTTTGCACAGCAGATTTCTAGACATTAAGTGCGCATTGGTCGCATGAACATGTTACGGGGACGAAGAGACGGAACGAGACGCATATATCAGACATTATTGCTAGCTAGCATGAACATGTTATTTCACCTTGACCCAGCGTTCAATGCATTCGCATCGTGATACCCGAGCGACATTTCGATTCAGTCCTTACCAGCCAAACCTCAACACTCCCAGCACGAGCACACATCAGTCAGCCCTAAACCACAGCATCATAATCCCCCAACCCAAGCACAGACCCAAATCTCAAAAGCACACGTCCAACAGCACCAGCCAAGCAATCTCCCATCCAGCCGGGTACCGGTAGGTAGGGTAGGTACCCAAACCGCACACGCACCAGCCACACCTCCTCAGCTCCATCCCCACCACACTCACTCACCGCACGCCTCCCAGCCCCGCCCGGCCGTACCTAACCTAATCCAAAACAAAATCCCCGAACACCGGCAGTACCCAAGGAGTACGCTCGGCAATAACCCGCTCCCCTTCCTATCCTCTCTAGCTAGCTCGCCCGCAACCGGATCCGCAGCAAGCTCGAGCTCAAGCTCCAGCGTTGACGCGCCAGATTCGTCATGGCCCGGTGCTTGCCAGTTCAGCTCTGTTTGCCCCACCTTACCTACGATACCTACCCCTCACTAGCTAATCGCACCGCACCGCACAGCACAGCACAGCGCAGCTCGAAGTGGAATCGCAAAGAGCTCGCTCCTAACAGCGCAATTGGGCGGGTGCTGTATTTATCAGTGCCAAATGCCGTGATGCGATGCGACGTGGCCAGTGAGATCTGGAGCCGTGCAACGCTGGGGATTCGTACTTCTGCGTGCGTAGTGTGCAAACGCGGCAACAATCGAGCTCACTTGCCTGCCTGCCTGCTTGCCTGCTGTAAGTAACTATTACTGCACAGCCGTGACATGCGGCTGCGAATAGCCTAGCCAGCTCCTCTCCCCTCTCTTACCTAGCTAGGTGGTTAGGGTAGGTTAGGTCAGTTTACCCAGCCGATTTGGAATCCCCCCAACGTCACACCCAGCTCCCACTCCACCGTACCCGCTCGCTGGCAAATCAGCGCCCGCGTGGCCGTGGGGTAAGGTAGGTAGCGCACCTAGTCTGATCTGCGTTGCGGTCCGCGGGCGCATTTGGAATGCAAATCAAATCAGCGCTGTGCTGGGTAGGTTAGCGGGAAGAGGGAAAGGCGAGCATATCCACCATAGACTAGTCAGCTAGCTGAGTAGTCCAGCAAGCGGAGGGACCAGAGGGTATAAGTAGGCGGGCTGAGGACCTTGTTGTCCACATATACGCTCGCAACCATACGCTTTCTCACCATTTAGCCTTAGCCAGCCAATCAGATTAAAAGAACGGTTTCCAGTTTCGAACAAAACATCATCATGTCTGGATTCCAGGGCTCGTGCCACTGCGGCCAGACGAAGTGGACGGCGACGCTGGAGAAGGATCAGCAGGGTCATATTCTGTGGTATGTGGATGCTCTCGTCTGGCCCGTCCCTCTTTCCCTCCCCGAGATGGGATGCCTTTGCCATGTCGCCTCCAGTGCTACATGCTCCTCTCTTCTACCCTCTTCCACCCCTCTTCTCTACCCCGATGATCATCAGGGGTCTGAGATCCAGCTAGACGGCCTTCTTTCTTCCAATCAGACCGAGCTAACGCAACTGACCCACCCAGCCACTGCGACACCTGCAAGCAGCTCTCCGGCGGCACCTACACGCTCAACCAGATCATCCCCAAGGCGAACCTGAACATCACTCAGGGAAGCGATCTGGGAAAGTACACATACAAGGGAGATTCTGGTACGTGTTGCCCTCCAACAACCACCACCCTCACCACTCCCAATCATTACCCCCTCCCCCCCAATCCCTCCTCTACTCTCTATTCCACCCCTTCTCTCTCCGTCCTTTTTAACGTTTGATTCCACAGGTAAGGGCGTCCACTGCTACTACTGCAAGAACTGCACCTCGCACGTGTACCACCTGCAAGAAGCACTCGGCGAGGACAAGATCGTGCTGCGGACCGGGTTGCTGGAGCAGGGAATCAAGGATTTCAAGCCTGCGGCGGAGATCTTCTGTAAGGACAGGTTGGGCTGGGAGAAGGAGGTTGCGCATAGCTTTGATGTTATGCCGCCTTCGTAGAGAAGGATGGTTAGTTGTGATGAGGATTGAGAGATAGGGCCATGAGTGAATGGAAGGAGGTTTTATTTTGTTTTGTTTGTTTTGATTTGATTTGTTTGGTGTTGACTATGGTTTGATGTGTGGGGGAGATGTTCAGTCGACCTCTAGTAATGTATACCGCCCTCCGTGCCTGTCCAAGGCGTCCTCGCAGCGCTCCATGACGGCGAGGACTTTCTCTTCTTGCAGTCGCCGACCCACGACTTGTACGCCTACGGGGAGACCGGCCATCTTTGCTGCGTCGTAGTGCTTGTACGCGCCTTGAGCGATGCCGTTGAGGGACTTGAAATTGAAGGATGCGGGGAGGGCATCGGCGGAGGCGTCGACGTGGGTTACGGGGATGACGCCGGCGGAGTAGTCGAGCTGTGTTGAGTGATGAGTTAGTCGGTGTGTCTGAAGGCGAGGAGAAGGTGTGGATGCAACCTACCAGGTTGAAGAGGAAAGTGTACCCGCAGCTGCTGACCGCGTCGTGCATACCGCCGTGCGGCACGGCGGGCGTGGCGTTCGGCGGCACAAGCATGACATCCATCGCGTCGTCGCCCTTGCCCTGCGCGTCCCACCAGTCGTAGAACCGCGCCTTGTATGCCTCGCGGCCGCCTGCGAGCTGCCAGTACTCGTATGCGCTCTTGGGGTGCCAGTCCTTGATCAGCCCGGCCCAGACGTCGTCGCGCCGCACGTACTTGACCCACCAGTAGTGCAGCTTCTTGACAAAGCGCGGGAGGTTCATGTACTTGACCATGACGGCGGCGCCGAGGTCGTTCCACTCGCCACTGCGGAAGAACGACATGAACGTCTGACCGCCGTCGGAGAGGAGCAAGTGCGAGGCCAGCTTGAGGGCTTCGTAGGGTGAGGGTGGGGAGACGTCAAAGACTTGGTGGCCTTCGGCGCGCAGGGCATCGGCGACGAGAGAAAGTGCGCGGGCACAGGCAGGACTGGGGTCAACGACGCCGTCAGTTCGGAGGACGCCCACGCGGAGGACTTTCTTGTCGCGGTACTCGTCCTCGATGGACTGGCGCCACTCGAGCGGGTGGACGGTGTAGTCGTATTCCCAGGGTTTGCACTGGATCAGGGAGCGTGTGAAGTAGGTGAGGTCGTTGAGTGTGCGCGCCATAGGGCTGAAGACGGAGGGAATGGCTTCTTGGCCGGGCATAGCTGTGTTCATGCCCATTTTGGGCCAGCGCCCAGTGCTGCACCTGATAGAGTAGCATCCGCTGAAGTGCGCGGGCACACGTACGCTGCCTGCCACATCGCTGCCGACTCCGATGCGTGAGCCACCGAATGCCAGCAGAGCCGACTCGCCGCCTGTAGAGCCACCGGGCGAGTAGTCTGTGTTGTGTGGGTTCTTGCTCCTTCCCCAGACATCGTTGGTCGATTCGAAGGAGAGCAGGGTGGTTGGCAGGTTGGTCTTGACAAAGGGGACCGCGCCTGCATCTTTCAGCAGGCGCACCATTGGCCCATCTTCAGCGTATGGTTTCCCAGTGTGCGTCGAGAAGCCGACGGTGATGTCGAAGCCCTTCACTTGAATGGTGTCCTTGAGCGAGACGGGAATGCCGGCCAGCGGCCCCTTCAGGTTGCACTCCTTGGTCGCCCATTCCTCGGCTTCGGGAAAGAGGATCTCGGTCGCGCAGTTGGTCTTCTCTTGCGCTTTCAGAGTGACCTTGCCGTAAGTGCGCAAGATGTCGATGGGGCTGGTGACGCTCTTCTGCACATCCTGCACGAGGTCTTGTATGGGCTTGCCGAGGATCGTGCGCTCTTGTGGCGTCAGAGGATAGCTGTAGGATGCAGGTAGGTTCGCGATTTTCGACGCGCGCTCCTGCTGCTTGCGCTGGCTAGTTGGTGTAAGCTTCGAGAATGGCTGTGGATAGCTATGTGGGGAGAGCTTAAGCTCGGATCACCTACCAGTCGGCCTTGTGCTGTCTGTAGTCCAAGAGACCCATCTTGTAGTTCTGAACGAGATAGAGGAAAGAAGAATGGCCCTCGAACGCGAGAGATATCCCAGGCGTGTCTCGTGACACCTGACTTCGGCATTGTCCAAGGAGTGAGTGGTTATCTCCCCAGCTTTCGGTATCTCGCGGTTGTACCTGCCTTAACCGCGTCTAGAGCGCCGCAGAGGCGGGGAGACGCGCTGCGCGCTTCAAGACCGGAACATCATCATCTTGCACGCCCTGCATTACTGTAATCACGAACTCCGTCAAGGTGACTTATTCCGTGCGAGGCTCACAACTGGTAGACGATAGAAAGATGTTTGTCTGGTGACGTCACCCTCGGAGCGATCAGTGGTGCAATGTGTTTCTTAAGAGGCAGGAGCGCGGCGCGTCAAGCACACGCACTCATGCACTGCACCACGACTTGAGACCTGCGCCTCAATTGTGCAAGGTGTGCAGCCTCACCGTTCAACTTTATCCTCCACCTCTGACCAATACGTGTGGACAGCTTCGCTCCCATTGCGTGAGGGCTAGGCTCCTCCTTTACAGCTCGACGTGTGTTACTCCACCAACATCATGAGGGCCCCACATGAAGCCGCTATGGAGATGGAGCTCATGCTCTGATGGGTCTGATTGAGCCTCAACAGATCTAAGCATAGCTCCCGCGCGCGAGGCTGGTCGGAGGTGGGTCTGGGACCGGGGAAGCACAGCGACAGCCGCACCATCACTTCTCATCCACTCATTATCGCAAGCGAGCGAGTGCCTGTCTTGATGCAGACTTGCATACTGACGTCTCGGCGTGAGTGGTTGCTGCTGAACTGGTGTTTGCCGAAACAGGTGTTACTTTGCTGTAGCCGCCGCCATGCATCAAAGCGGCAGCTCGGACATTTTGTGCTGCACGGCGCTTCTGGCTTCTCATTGGTACCACCAGCGACTACTCAAGATCTCCTGAAACAGCAGCGGCCTAGACTGTCGACGCGCAAGAATAGCAACCTCAATTTCGAGACTCTGGATAATTTTGTGAAAAGTGTTGCTGAGGATGACTTGGTATATAAGACTGCAGTCGTTGGGTGGTGGAGGAAGCATCAAACACATCATCATCCAGCCTAGCATCTCAGTTTCTTTCCTCTTTTCCTTTGCGATTCCATTGTTTCCTTGGTCAATCTACTTCTCTCCTCTTTCCAATTGTTACGAATAGCGTTGATCGCGTCCCATCCTTCTTACGACGTTCCAACCTTCCGCGCTTTCAGCACCTCTTCCAATCAACAAACTACCGCAAACATGTCTATCCCCAGCTACGGTGCTATGCCCTTGAGCAAGATGTTCCTTCTTGTTCGCATCCTTCAAGCTCTCTGCATGATCATCGTCATCGGTATCTGCAGCAACTTCGTCCAGATGATCGTCGTCACAGGCGCAGAACCACCCAAAGAGTTTGTCGGTACCCTCAGTGTCGTAAGTGCCTCACTCTTTGCCCCGTTTCGATTCACAACTGACCACTTGAAGACATGCATTGCAACACTCTACATCATGGTCAGTGTGGGCTACTACTGGTCTTTTGCCAACCTTGGCCTCCTCGTCATGGCCGGCGTGGACTCATTGCTCCTCATCGCCTTCATTGTCTGTGCCGTCACACTCGGCAAGCCAATGAGCTACCTCAACTGCTACGTGATCGGAAAGTCCTCGTATGAGACAGACGCAGCCAACGCCTATGCATTCGTCGCTTCTGCGAGCCAGAACATGGTGGAGAACATGAAGAACTGGAGCGGCTCGAGTGTGTGGAACTGGGCTGGTGCTACCAAGGCCAATTGCTTCCAGGGCAAGACTATCTGGGGTCTCAGCATCGCTCTTTGGTATGTGTTGCTGTCCGCTACATCGAGGTTTCCGAGACAAGTACTGACTCAAGTAGCATCCTCTTCACCACCTCCTGTGCTCTGCTGCCTACCCTCTGGTACAAGAACAAGAAGGCCACTCCTGCGCCCAAGTCTGTCGAAGAAGCTTAAACGGATCTGTCCCTCTATTACAGATGCGATCTACACACCCTTCTGTAATAACCAAAACATCCATGCATTGCGAGGCGTCCGGGTTGTCTTTTTTTACACTGTCGCTACAGAATGAACTTGTCTCTTCTTGAAAGGACACGAAATGGGACTATTGCAGGTCGATAATCATAATCAATAAAAACTTTGATGGGTAGATTTGCGCTTACCTGATGCTTGCACAACTGCCCGACCTCTCTCAACTTCCAGATAACCCACCTCCAGACCCCACTCCTACAGCGACAAAGTGCATCTCTCTCTCCCACCGATGATACCCCCCGCCCCCATCCTCACCACCGCGTCGCCAACTGCAACACAAGCCACTGCACCCACACAATCACACGCGTGGAGAAATACTGCTTCCTCAAACCCACTAGTCAGCTCCAAACCCAGGCTCAAGTACGGGGGGCTTCACACCAGCTAGGTAGGTAGGCGGGTGCGCTCACTCAAACACAATCTCATTCCTCAACACCCCGACCCCGTCCATCTCCACCTCGACCACATCCCCATCCTGCAAGAAGCGCTTCGGCTTCATAAACGCGCCCACCCCGGCCGGAGTCCCCGTCATAACCGCCGTGCCCGCTGGAATCGTAGTCCCTGAGTGCGGTCAGATCAGCCCGACTCCCCCCCTGCTCTCCATCATGAACGCGCAAAGCAAAGGAGCAAACATACCCTGACTCATGTGACTCAAAACCTCCCCCACCCCAAAAACCATATCCGCTTTCACATCCACACTCTGCCGCACCTCCCCATTCACCCTCGTCGTCAACACCCCTCCTCTCTCCCTACACTTCTGCGCGAACAGCTCCGGGCTGACCAGCACGGGCCCGATCGGCGCGAAGCGGTCGAATGCTTTGGCGTAGAAGAATTGACCACCGCTGTTTTGCGGGAGTTGGAAGAGTCGGCAGGATAGATCGTTGCCGAGCGTGTAGCCGAGGATGTGGGTGAGAGCGGTGGAGGGGGTGAGGTTTTTGCTAGGGCGGGAGGTGAGGAAGACGAGTTCGCCCTGGGGAGGGGGTTCAGTTTGTTTCTTCGATTTTTGGTTGTTGTTGTTGTTGGGGGGGGGGGGGGGGTTATGGGATGGGATGGGTCCTTCTTGCTTTAGGGGTGGCGGTGGGAAGGAATGAATACCTCGTAGTCGAGTAGCGATTTGGCGCAGTAGTCATTGATGGGGATCGGTTCGGAGGGGTTGGCGAGGGAGGTTGAGGGTTTGGTCCAGAGAGGGGGGTATGCGGGGATTTTGAGCTAGGTGGGCGTAAGAAAGTTCTTAGAAACCGGTTGCTTTAGGCGAGGATCTGGAGACGTACGTCTGCTTCTTTGGCATGGGAATGGTAGTTCAGTCCGACGCAGTAGATGGGGATGTTTTCGTAAGGGAGAGGTGCGAGAAGCTTGGGGTGTATGGTCAGTGTCGTTTTTGGTTTGAGGTGGTGGGGGTTGAGTACTCGCGACACGGTCACTTTGTGACTCTCGGTCTTTTTGGTGAGATTTTCGAAGGTGGGGAAGCCTTCGACTTGTGTGCCGGCTGGTGGTGGCCCGTTGGCATCGGGCCCTAGGTCTGCGAAGTAGTTTTTGCCGTCTTCAGCAACGAAATGTACCATCTGGGAGAACGAAGACATCCTTGAGCTAGCCAGTTGATGATATAAAGTGGTCTGGTCAAGATTTGAGACTTGGAATTCTGTTTCAAGTGCGGACGAGCCTACATTATAAGGAAAGTTGATCTGTCAGTTCTCATACATCTAGGCGTAGTCAATAGGAAGTATTGCCCGAATGATTTCGTCCGAGCGGGATTTGCAGTTGCCAACGAAGGATTCGTTTTCTCGCCCCTGGACCTACCGTCCATCTCTGTGCGAGACATTTGTCCTGTACGAGGAGCGAGAGATCGTCGAACGACCGGATGAAGACTAGCGTCATGTGGGGTACGAGATCCTCCGAGCTTGCCCTCGGAGCAACTCAATCACTCCTCTACCACACTACTCAGGTCATTGTTCCCTTTTCAAGGGACCACCCTTGAAATTCTACGTGATTCCGACGTTCAAACAACTTACCCCGAGCAGATATGACCTCCGAAGAGGAAAGCCCACCTGCTCAACCGCCGAGGGTTTGCGATACTTGCATCAGGTAAACCATTCGTTGCGCGCATGCAGGAGCAGTCACACTTACAAATCACTCGCAGACGTAAGCTAAAATGTAAATATTGATTGTGCTCGAGGCCTGGCCTTCGGTTGAGACTGATTTCCACAAGGCGACCAACAGCGACCCGCATGTTCTCGATGTGTTGCTCGTGAAGACACTTGTACGTATACTCTGGGTCGGCGGAAGCCTGGGCCCACTCGGAGGCTACCTAGTTCGCAACGTTGGAAAAGACGGATTGATCAACCCGGTAAGTCGTTAGCCTTGAGGCGTCTGTCGGTTGTCAGACGAAAGCAGGTGCCTGGATCTGACTCGTACCTGACCGGTCTATCGGGACAGAGCGACGTCGTGATGCTACTCCAGGACAAACAAATGCATGCACATTATTGCAAGGCTCTTGGAACGAAACTGAACAACCGACACCTGTCACCGAATCCAGCTCCACGCTTTCCGACTCAGATTGGCGGTCGAAAAGTGCCTGGCAGTATCCAGATCGATCGGGCATTAGCAGAAAGGAAGAAGAGGACTTGTATGCCTTCTTACCCTTTGTTCATACGGGGGCTAATTGGTTGTCGATTGCAGATTAGGGAAATTCTTCGACATCATCAAAGATGTGAATCCTATTTACTCCAAAAGCAAGTTTCTAGAGGCGCACCGGTATTCTATCTGCAATCGTGATCTCGTCCTGACCATGGTTACGATCACGGCGAAACTGACTGGTTATGTGTCGAATGACGAGACGTTCAAACCGGATACCTGTATGGATCGTCTGCTGAGTTCGACTCTGCTAGATGACGAGACATTCCATGATTCTCTGACCCTTGACCAATTCCGCAAGAATTGTTTGCTGGCCTTCTATGACTTCCACCAAAACCCGGGAAATCAATCATGGACGCGAATAAGTAGACTCACTCGCTTGGCTTATCGGCAAGGCCTTGATCGACTGGAAAAACTACGCTCGCTCTATTCGGAGTGGGCTGTTATCACGGTGGATGATATCGACGAATGGCGTGCTATTTGGTGGTGCATTTATAAGATGGACTCATATTCGAATCTTGGATCTGGAACCCCGTATCTGATCGATGAAACCCTGGTGAACACCTCACTAATGGCTACCATTGAGGGCATCTCCCTTCCATCGCGACCTGCAGAGCTGTGGCAAATACTTCCTTCAATCCTCTCAAACAAAGAGTCGTCCCTAAGAAACATACACATGGTCACGATCACAGTCTTGCGCCAGGCTGGACGGACCAATCGCGCATATCCTTTGCGGTCCGCCGACGACAATCAAACTCACGTGACCAATACCGAAAGATCCCTCTCGAAGACCTGTCTCGCACTTCCATCCGGCTGGCTCAATCCCCGACGCAATGTCTTTTCAAACGAGTCTTCCGTCGATCATCACGCAAGGCTAGTTACTGTATTACACTTGAGGCTGGCTCGGCTTCTGCTCTCGCTGACACATTGTGGCGAAAGGGATGGAACTATCTGGGTACAACACTGGGAGACCATTCTAGAGGTTTGTCAAGATATCGTAGCTGTGGCAGAACACTGGGACAGTACTTCTACCATAGAGATTGATCCGGCAGTTTCTTTCATCTTCTTTACCGCACTTACCTTCCTGACATTGCATAAAAAATCTACACCAAGCACACGAACCGAGCTCATCCCAAGCTTGGATCATGGCATTACGATTCTTTGCCTACAGTTAGAGCAATTCGGCCGGACCTGGACAATGGCAAGACTGCTACTTCGTGAGTAAACTTTTGTTCAGACTACTATCTTGGCTGACAGGCAGATAAGTGGCATACAAGAGTTACGACGCAATCCTTGCCAGCGGACTATCGAGACGTCATATAGGCTTGATTTTGGCTCGATTTGAGGCACCCCTTCATCCTCGGTGGCTTCAGTCTCTCTCGTCAACTATAAGTGATTTGGAAGCAATGGGATAGGAGAAAATCTACACTAACGAACAACTATCAATTTGAGATCATATAAAAAACAAGACTACGCCTGGTACACAATCCGTTACAAAAACTCTCTATGAAGAAGAGGGAAATGTTGAAGCTGTAACAGTAGAAATAGCGTTTCACACATATGCAGTCGTCTCGACGCCAGCGATCGTAAGCTTCTCACCAAAATCCTTGGGCACCTCTGGGCCCCAAACCGAGATTGGCCCTACAACTTCTCTCCTCGTCGGTGTATTCTTATTCACAATATCGCCATCCGCATAATGCTCGATCTTGAACCCACTCGGATCCGCCCAATAATCGAAGATCTGACTCCCCAGCACATGGCGGCCGACGCCCCAAACACAGTGCCATCCTTGCTTTGCCAACCAATCATGTCCCAAGAGCTGCGTATCGAAGTCAGCCACTTCGAACGAGGTGTGGTGGACGAAGGCTTTCTTGATGTGTGGCGCCGCGCGCTGCATGAAGAAGCAATGGTGATCAGAAAACTCTTCACCGAGATCGAGATGCATGAACGTGAGAACGTCCATGTTTGAGAAGTCCCAGTGGTGTAGGATATCAGTGGGGACGAAGTTGAAGTTGTCAGTGTACCACTTCAGCTCAGCGTCGAAATCGGGGACGACATAGCCCAAATGACCGAGCTTGTGCACGAGTGCTGGTCCGGCGTGGAAGCGTTGGAACTCTCCTGATGCAAGTTTAGCCAGCGTTTGAGGTATCTTGTGAGCTTTACAATACGAACCTTTCCTGCCTTTCTCGAAAGGTCTGTTTGCCGGGCCGACCGACTCGTGAGTAGCTGTGGGCTCTTGCTTCACAACTTCTCGCTCCTCCTGCCCCCAGATAATATGCATAAACGTCTTATCCACCCGCTCAAACGTGACTTGCTGGCCCCCACCAGGAGCATCATTTAGATCACTGATAGTAGCACCAGGAATCCTCTTGGCCTTCTCGAACTCCTCCTCATTCTTCGCAACCCACGATGGGCCTTTGAATCTCTGCACACCATCCTTACTCCTCGACGCAACGTAGATGAAAGGTTCCCTTCCGTACCCGCGGTAGTAGATCATATCTTCAGTGCTGTATTCTTCGACCTCGACGAATCCAAAGTCAACCGCAAATTTCTTGAACTGCTCCAAGTCTGGGTGTTCGAAGTGGACGTGACCCAGACGCGCTAGTTGCACTTTGGAGGGGTTGTTGGTGATCGGTGGAATCAGCATGTCGCCCATGATGCGCTCGCGGAGGGATTTGGGTAACTTGGGTAGAATGTGTAGGAGCGTGTCGAATATAAGAGACATTTTGGGGGACAGCTATGTACTTTCAATGGCTTATATGGTCGTTTGGTGCGATATGTGATATTCATGTTTGGTCCGAGTAAGGGGATATCTTGGAATGGGTGTGGCCATTCTGTGCATGCTACGCGTGGGCTTGCATGATCTGAATGCGGAGGTGAGGCTTCGGAGCCTCGGAGGATCTCCGCTGTCCAAGCATACAAGTGAATAGTTCCTCCGAGGTTGGACAAAACGGGGTTAGTGCCGTATTACGCGAATTAGGCAACTGGCAGTTGCCGATGCATCTAGTAACGCGGAGGGGGGGAATTCGTAATTCAACTAATTGCAGCTTGGACTGTGGATCCCCATGGTCAGGTCGAAATGGACAAAAATACGGATGAAGATCGATTTATCGTGTAGCTTCGAGTGTTCCACCGAGGACGAGTGACGTTAATAACTTCCAGACTCAACTTTACGGATGCATGCACTTGTGCGAGGATCCGGACGAGCAGGATAGGTCTGGAGATAACTCGGTTCTTTCTGCTCCATGCAGTGGATCTGTTCTGGACTGTGGCTTCCCATCATTGACCTTCGTCTATTGATTTTCTTCGCAATCAAGCTCGGAAGATCAGCAGAGCGCACGAAGGTCGTATGCAGTCAGTTGCATATTTGCAGTGGCCAAGATGTGATCTGGAGCAGTCTGATTCGAGCCGGATAACTAGCTGGTGCTGCGATACTACTTAATACTATCATCCTCGAGCACTTCAGCCCAGTATCTCACGAAGTCGGTAGAACTGTGCACTCAGAAAATATGGATAAGACTCAAGTAATCATTATTGGAGCTGGTCCTGCGGGGCTTACACTTGGCCTAGCTTTGTCGCAGTATGAGATATCGGTAAATTGTTCCTACCTATTGGCATTACGGCGGAGGGCTGACGCGTATGGATGTAGTCAGTCATTCTTGAGAAGGAAACAGAGGTCACCGAAGATCCACGCGGAGTGTATCTTACTGGCGATGCAGTGAGGATTTTCTACAACAACGGGCTCGGATCGGATATGCGAAAAATCGGACATGGTAAGATCTGCCACCAGCTGTGGCCCTCTCAGGAATTTATGTGTTCTAACCCGAAGATATTGATAGAAGTGAAGAACGTGAATTTCCACAAGACATCGATTACTCAGCCGCCTTTCCACAAGATCGACAATACCAAAGACAATATCAATCAGTCCTTGCCAAACGGCGTTCTGCAAATCCAGCCAGAACTCGGTTCGTTGCCTCCTTCTTCTCATAGTTCATAGTAAGCGCATGTGTTGATTGATACAGAACGTGCGCTAAGGCGTCGCATCGAGGCCTCAAGATTCTGCACTCTCCGAACGGGCTGCAAAGTAGTCGGACAAATCAGCGACGACCCGCCAATAGTCGAGTACACAACCGGAAGCGAAGGACAGCACCATATCCAAGGGGACTGGCTTATTGGCGCCGACGGAAAGACTGGTATCGTTCGAAAGCATTTCCTCGAGAAGAAGGCAGAAATTAGGCAAGTCGAAGGAGCCTACAAATACTCTGGCGTTTGGGTTGCTGCCAACCTGAAAATCACACTGCCAACATCAGAGTCGCACCCTGACTTGCCCGTATGGCATGCCGGATACACGCCTGAGGATGTGTACGATCTCTTCTGGCCGCAAGGCTGGCACTTTGCCAGCCCGCCGGGCAAAGCCACGGCATCTGGGCGGTTCGGACCGTTCGAGAGAAGACTCTGGCGCCATGAATTCCGCCAGGAAGATTGGGACGAGTCGATGAATGCCGACGAGCTGCTCTGGGAACATCTCACCCCTATGATCACGCACACGCACGGGAAAAATGGGGAAGACTTCGGCCGAGCTGTTGCATTTCCCCGCGACTGCATAGAGATCATCCGCTGCCGCCCATTCGCATTCGTACACAAAGTCGTCAACAAGTGGTATGATAACAAAACGATCCTCATCGGCGATGCCGCGCACGTGTTCCCTCCCTTCGCCGGCCAAGGGATAGGGAGCGGCGTGCGCGACGCGCATCAACTCGCGTGGCGGCTTGCCATGCTTCTCAACATGAGGAGTCAGTCACAAGCCATACGAGCAAGAACGCTAGATGAATGGGCTCTCGAGCGCCGCAAAAGTGTAGACGATGCAGCGTTGTTGTCCATGCTGAACGGACGCTTGTGCAATGATGTGCCCTCGATATTTCTCCTGGCTCTTTTGCGCATCATGACGTTCCTCAGTACCGTCCCGTTTCTCCGTAGCGCGACGGATGTCATGGTGAAGAAAGAGCGCGAGGGCATGTCCACTGTGGATGGAGGGTTCTTCCTCAAAGAGCGTAATGGTGGAGGCAGAGTTGCTCAGATCATGATGCAGTCGCTCAAGGAGAGGCCGTTCCTGTCGGATAACATGTTCAAGCCGAGTAGTGGCGTTTTGACATTGCTTGTGATCGGGGCAAGCGATCACGATAGGAATAGGAAAGATGCACAGGCTGCTATCGAGGCGATCAACATTGATCCTGCGGTGCTGTCGACGGAGTCAGTCGTCAACTTCAGCCCTATTCCGGTGGTTAAGCAGCAAGGTCGATCGACTGTGTGTTGGCCTGCGACAGCCTCGGATTTCGACGGCTCGGCTAGGCTGGGCTATGATGAGACATCGTTCGTCAGGCGCCTCGGAGGTTCCACAAAGTTTGCGATCGTACGACCGGATTTCTTCATCTATTGCTGCGAGAGCAACATAGAGGGGCTGATAAAGGCATTGACGTCTCTACAGAGGCGTTTGATCTACTTTGATAAGGGTGCATAGACTGTCCGATATCTACTTAGCTGAAATGATCTTATTATGGCTCCAGGCTTTCAGCACTTCGTAACCATGACTGTGAGTAGACGAAGTCCGATATAGAGTGAACTCTGTACGCCATTGCCTTTCTATATCCGCCTACTTCCAGTGGATTCGGGAAATCTACGAAATGACGAAAGTCTGTGTAGCAATCGGCTTTGTCTCTTGCTTCTCACCCCCTTTCAGCTTGTTGATAAAGCTCTTTCTCCTCGACGGATCTTTCGCCACACAACTATCTGGGAAAGGCCCGTACATCCATCCGAAGACATAGCAATCACTCACGATTTTACTCGTGCTCGTCTTTTCATCTTCGCTGTCCCGCAGCAGAAAAGGCGTTGTATCGCCATTGAAAACAACCACCTCGTCTCCCGCTTGCATATGACACGTTCCCAACCCGATGTACCCGTTCTTGGTCCAGAAGAGACTCCGCTCAGCCAGGAGCTCGCGTCGAGCACGGTGCAAGTGCGCGTCTGTTCTGATGGTACCTTTGGTAGACACCCAGTCGTAGTCGGCGTTGAGATCCGTTCGAATGACGCGGACGAGAACATCAAAGAGACTGTTGTGAGGGTAAGGCGACCTCGAGAACTGCGGGGACAGGCGATTCTCTTCATAGTCTTTGCGCCAGCGAGCGATCTCCACGGGATCTGTGATAAGCTGTGTCATGATAGCTTGGTAGATAGCTCCCCAGGTTCCGCGCAATGGCAGATCTGCAGCGGTGGAGCCCTTTTTGGAGTACTGTGTGAGGTTGTCTTGGGATCCATAGTCAAGGCTAATTTCGGCATCTTCTGCAAAGTCTAATTTCTGCTGCACCGTATCGACGAGGAACCCTTGGAGCGAGATATGATTGTCGTCGTCCACATTGACCGAGGATGGGAGATGTAGCCCAGCGCTATAGGTTGCACCTAATGGGTCCGCGAAAGGGATGTACTTCTTTTGACCACGTGACTGGCCAAAGAATGGCACGTAAGATTGCTCGTCGGCATTGGGGATGCCAATGCAACACTCATGAAGGATGGAAAATTCACCGGCCTCCAGGTGTTTGGCGACAAAATCCTGATACACCTGCCTTGTGGCTAACGTGTAATCGGGTATGATGTTGGTGTTATCGAACATCCCCAATATACCGTATATGCGATCGCGACTGTCTTTGCATAGCCTCGAGCGAGTGAGATCGAGAAAGGTGCGAACGAAGGTCAATCGTGGATCCTTGTTGCCTGCTTTGCGCTCTTGCACTAGTTTGCGAAGCTCGAAGAGCAATATCATAGCCCTCCATTGGTCTTGAAGCTTCTTGTCGCCCTCAATATATGTTCCTGTTCTTGTGATGACAGTCTCTACATGACCTGCTGTTATCGACAAAGACCCCAATTGGTAGGAGACTTCACGAGGAAGTACGTATTCCTGGACTGCCCAAACTCGGGTAAACCTGTCATCAAAACCGATCAGCTTGGCGAACGGATGCACAATGACCATTAATTTCCCACTTACCATGGAACTGTCACCAGCTCCCCGAGATCATTCTCGGGCACAGTCAATGGCCACCGATTCTTTCCGTCCTGTTCAAGCAACGCCGCAGTTCTAGGGTATCTTCGATCCTCCCCTAGCCAGACAACAACACAAGATGCATTGCGGTATATGTGACCCATATGTGCCACCTGGCGACCTTTCTCCTCCAAGTCATCTTGATTGATACAAAGCGCATCTACCCACAAAGTTCTGGGTCCGTCCGATCGCAAGCGTCGCAGGGCTTCGAACAAACTCTTAGTGATTGGGATTGTTCGATTGATCTCACCCTCACCAATCATCCCACGAATTTCAATGTCCTCTGGAACTGCATCATCTGCCCATGCGTAAGACAGTGCTTCATACTGAGTTTTTGAAGTATCATCGACCTCAAAAACTTCACATCTCAGCGGCGTTTCGCTTTCACCGGGCAGGAGTTTCACTAATCGGATTGAGGACTTGTTCTTCAGCGGAGGATGTACATATGTTTGAGTCGAACGCGACATCATGACGCGATTGGGGCAAGTACCTTGCTCTCAGATCAGAACGCCAGGTATTGCAACGTGACTTGAGCAAAAAACGAACTGAGTAGCACCGAAGCTGACCCTACCTTGAGAGTGAGGGTTGCACTCGATATCTGTGGTTATCGCGTGATGAAGAAAGTTCTTCGCAACGCGTCAGTCATCCGTTGTGCTGACAGCCTTGGCAGGATGCTGACACGAGATGCAGGCGCGGCCCGATCATGCCGTGTCTCGTCCGATGCCCGCCTTATACCTCGCCAAGCAACGCTCTCTCGCGAATTTGTGTTCAACGATGGGTTTGGGGTACCCGTTCTTTTCGGCGACCTTTGCCGCGTTGGTTCCGCTTTTCGCGTACGGGTTGTGGATCTCTTTCCCCTCAATGCCCTTCAATTCAGGCACCCAAAGCCGAATGAACTCACCAGCTTCATCGAACTTTTCGCTCTGCAGCCACGGATTGAACACTCTGAAATATGGCTGTGGATCGACGCCTGTGCTACTCGCGAAGCCCCAACCACCATTGTTGGCGCTGAAGTCACCGTCGATGAACTTCAACATGAAGTACTGCTCACCTAGACGCCAGTCTAGGAGCAGATGTTTTGCGAGGAAGGAGGCAGTCACCATGCGCAACCGATTATGCATGTATGCCGTAGTATTCATGCAGCGCATTGCAGCGTCCACGATGGGATAACCTGTGCGACCGGTTTTCCAGGCTTCCAGGTTCGGGTCGCTGTACTCCCACGCGACATTGGTGTACTCGAATTTGAACGGCTTGTGCATGCTGTCGAAGTATCAGTATAGTTGAGCTAACGAAAGGATTCGAAGGAACATACCAAACATACGGCCAATGGCAAAGCACATGCCGGTAGAAATCGCGCCAAGCTACTTCGGAGATCCAGCTCTGAATGCCTTGTATCCCGCCATCGAGCTTCTTAGTCTTATTTACGTCTCTCGCCAGTCTCACGCTGGTCCTTGCAGCAAGTGTGCCAGCTGCATGATGCACGCTTAGTCTCGCCGTGCTGTTCTTACTTGGGAAGTTCCGTGTATCTTTGTACATTCCAATCTTCTCCTTCAGAAATCTCTCCAGGCGCTCCAGGGCCGCGGCCTCACCGGCAGGATAGAGGTGATGTAAGCGCTCCTTGTCCTCATCCGATAGTCTCTTACTCTCCGGCGCCTCCGGTATAGCCGCGTCGAAAAGCTCCTTGTACTTGGCACGGAAGCCTGCCGGGTTCTTGCTGGGCACGGGTCGCTCGTCGAGGACATGCGGATGCGAGTGTAGGTAGCCGACCCAGTTGCGATACCACGGACTGTACACTGCATATTGCTTCCCTCCGCCTGTCTTTAGCATGCCGGGTGGAACAACGCAGTCATCATGTTGGGGATCAAAGTTGACGCCCTCCTTCAACATGAGTCTGACAAGCTTTTCTTCCCGTCTCAGCTCGTCCGGCTCATACTCAAGATTGCAGAAAATGTTCTTTGCATTCCACTGTTTCGCCATCTCGACGAGACGTCTCGGTAAATCCCTCCGTGTTTCGATGACCTCGATGTGTAATGGTATATCCAGTTCCGCAAGTTCATCTCGCAGGGTCTCCACAGAGCGTAATTCAAAGTCACACTTTGCAGGGCTCACTAGGTGGGCCTCCCAATCCTGTGGACTCATGATCCAGAGGCCTATCACGCCCTTGCTCATTTGCTTTGCCAGGACGCTGGCCTTGCTCAGGCCAGTATTATCGCGGATGCGCAGATCCCGCTTGAACCAGTGTATCACCGCATCTCCTTGCTGGCCATCTCGAATCTTCGTACGCGCCGTAGTTGTTTCTTCGACGGCCGTGCTCAATAGCTCGATGGGTCGAGGGATCTCATTGCCGTTGTACTGTGCGCAGCGTTCGTTGCTCATCTCAGCTGGATAGTATCGACGATCGACGATGCCACTGCGCTCTTCAGGACGGGAGTGGTCGAAGGTAGGTTCAGGGTCGGCAACGTTGGTCTCGGCTACTACGGCCTCTGCAGGGCCACCATTTTCGTCATTTTTAGCTGTTAACTCTTCCGGTGGCACCTCCTTCATGAAGTTGTTGACTACAGGCTTGGAGACGCGTGAGCGCTTGTTCGCGCGGTCACCCGCCGAGTCGGTATAGTTGTTCGCTGAGGCAGCGTTAGAGGGAATTCCAGCTTTGCGCTTCGGCGGCATTGTCGCATATGATCTGCGCTCAAATCGTTTCAAGAAGGAGTAAATGAGTCTCGAGTTGCGGAAAGTGTATCTGACATGAGCACCTTTATGTTGGGTGCAAAAGGCCAGTTGGAGAATGTTGTGCATACACAAACGTTCCTCTTGATGCTTAGTTTCGAATACTGAAGATGTCAAGGTGGGAAGAGCTCTGAAGAGAAGCTGAGATCTGCTCGTCGCGTCGCGTTCGCGCGATCCGATCCATGACGCAAGTGGTCCCTGGATCGCCGGGTTCCAGATCGATTATAGATTAGCGAGAGACCCCTGCTAACTCTACTCCTGCCAACTCATGGAGTCAGAATTGAATGACAGTTCGAACAATGTGCCTCAATTTACGTGTTGTACAGGCTCGATGTCCATACCTTCAACTATTGCAGGTGATGGTGGCTGAGGTGGGGCTCGACTGCTTCAGCCTTGTCCAACCCACCAACTTCACAGCCCTCCATTCCTGATCCTTAGAGGTGTTCTTTTCCACGTAACAGACGATGATATTTTGTTCTATCTAAAGACCATGGGGATTCCGGAAAGTCTTGTGTATCAGCATTCGCCTCTGGATAGACGTAGCTCCATTCGCTTGCTTGAGCTGTTCTTTGGCGTGATGTACAGCCTCTGCGCTGCTGCGTAACGCACGTCCTTTCCGGCCACAACACCGCATACACGCTTTGTCTTACACCTGGGAAGTCTGAATCCCCAGAGTGTATCTACGTCGGCACTGGCCATGCATCTCCATGCATCCAAATTACCCAGAACCTCTATAACTTGCGGTATAAGATGAGCCGCGCTTGTTCTGGATCGATGCCTTATGTATTAATCAAATGGACAACGGAGAGAACGGCCATCAAGTCGTGCACAAGGGACCAATCTATAGCGGCGCAAAACGGGTTATTGTTTGGTTGGGAGTTTCACGTGGTGAAAGATCTGGAGATACTCTCAGAGAGTTAAAAACAATTGACGCGCCCAAGAACGTTCAGAGGAAAAGAAGTTCCGATCGTGTTGGCGCAACCACCAAATGTGTTTGCATGACGACAGTGCTTGGCGCGGCAAAGTTCTTTGGGACGTCGTGGTATGAGAGTCTCGTGAATGGCGAAAACTGCCTACATGCTCAAACGGCTGATCATAGCCCTCAAGGTTTCACCGCGTCCGAACCGTTCAGTAGTTTGTGCTTGGGAAACGCGTCATCTTCCATGCCAGAATGTACCAAGTCTCAGAAGCCACAATGAGCGCTGCTCTTGACTCAATTTATGAACGGATAGACACTGAAGGCATATGACGGACTTTGCATCAACAACAGATGCAGGATCTCCATCCATTAAGCTTTTTCGGGAGGCTATTCAAGATGAGACAACACCTTTGACTTCGGAAAGATGCAGTGTTCAGTTTCGTTGACACCACTCCCGCTGAGTCTATGTGTGGCATCGACTGCAAGGGACCGCTTCTGTGCCGACATACCATTGTGGACGAGGAGGACAAGATGGTAACTCATCGTATCAAGCTCCATGGTAGATTAGGCTACGTTATGGATGGTTCTTCACCACTGGGTGAGCCGAGGTACATGCGCAAAAGAGAAGGACACTTCGGAACAGAAAATCACCGTCCGTTGATTATATCGGAAATACTGAGATCGGGAAGACAGAATAAGGAGAATCCCTTTTTCCATCGTTGCGGTGCATGTCAGTCTTCCCCAGATGCGCTTTGTCCTGATCTCAAAGCAAGATACTATGATGCACCGAGCGCTTGTCAAAGGAGAGCAGACTCGGGCCAAGTACTTAACGGATCTGACATTAGTTGTATGAGAAGATGAACGTCAGCAACAATGGCGTTGTACACAACATGCTGCGTTCCTGTTGAAAGAGCTTTTGCATCCACGTACCACCCACACAAAGCGTAGGCAGCGCACAAGAGGCGACATGATCGACTTGCGCCATACCGCGCTGCATGGTGATGTAGATAACTTGTCGGAGTAAGCGTGTTAGCAGCCATGTCACGATCATGTCGAATCTTGCTGGTATGTTCAAAAGTCTTTGCCATATTGTGACCGTCGACAATGGGGTATATCTAATCCCTCATCCTGGCCATACTTGAAGAAGCCGACACTTGAAGTATAGTTCCTCGAACGTGCTTCGGTCTGAAACAACGACACATAAATTCCATGACAACGTCAGTCTAACTCCGTGGTAATGCCAGTCCAAGCTCCCTCTCAACGCCTGGTGTCTCCCCAATCAATCCGTGGTATCTCCCAAATGAACGCCTGGTGTCTTCTATGATAAACTGAACGCCGATTTAATGCAAACTCAACGTCAGCTGGTGTCGCCCAAGTGTGTACAAGACGCTGCACTCATGCCACCCGGTAAGTCGCTCCAGTGTGTGCAAGGTGCTGCACTCATGCCACCTGGTAATTGGTTCCAGTGTGTACAAAGTGCTGCACTCATTCCACCCGGTAGGTCGCTCCAGTGCGTGCAAGGCGCTGCTATCATGTCACCCAGTGAGTCGCGCCAGTCTACGTTAGTTGTATACTCCAGCGATTCCATCACCTCTCAACACGGCCGTTACCGGGCTTCTCCACCCGAGGACGTTTCTTCCGAGGCGTATTTTCGTACTCGTTTTCCTCGTCGTAACCACGTTTCCTGCCACCATCTTCCTTGACATGGTCAGCGTTGTTGTTGGCCTGGCTCGAAGCCTCACCCTCAGGCTGTTCGAGTCGAATACGCTTTCTTGGAGAAGCATGTTCGTACTCATTGTCGTCGTCGCGACCGCGTTTTCTTCCCCGATCTTCGATGGCGTGGTTGTCATCGTTGTTGACCGGGCCGGAAGCCCCACTCTCCACATCGTCAACGCTCTCTGCAACGAGCCCCTTGCAACCCAAGCTATCGTCCGCGGCATATTGATCGAAGTCGAAGTAATCGTCGAAGACAACTTGATCGGAGTCCGGCACCATCGGCATGGCAAGCTGGTTCTCACCCCCCGTCTCGGGGTTCCAGGCCGCAGCTGGAGCACTGGCGTCAAAGGCGTCATCGCTGAAGCCGCTGGGAACGAAGCCTTCGTTGAAGCTGTTGAGGCTGAAGTTGTTGTTGAAGCCGTTGTGACTGGCACTGTTGTTGTCCGGGAGAGCATGGTTGTCCTGCAGCATGGGGTGTGCAGTAGCCAGCAAGGCGTTGTCGTTGATGACTGCTGCCTCCCGATCCAAGATGGATCCGTCAAGCAGCGCCGGATTGGAAGTAACTGGACTGAACCCTTGTTGGTTGTTGTGAAGGGATTCGTCATCAAAGAGCGGTCCAAGATGTAGATTATGGGAAGCGTCTTCTTTGAAGCTACCTCCTTCACCTTCAACTTTGTCAGAACCGTATGCCTGAGGCATATCCTCTTCAGAATCATCTTCAGCCAACTCAGTATGCTTTGAGACATCCTGTAAGGAAGGCTGATCTTCGCTGGGATCGCTGTCTCCCCCAAAGCTCTCCTCTTTGTATTCGGGTTCCTCAAAGCTATCGCTCTCGTCCTCGTCCTCTCCTTCTTCTTCAGCATCACCTTCTTGCTCGTGCTCGTCGCGATCGAGACCTGCGGTGTTTTGCGCTGGCTGGGCATTCGAAGCTGAGGAGGCTTGAGTACCATGATCTACACCATTGCTGGCTTGCTGAATACCTGCAACCTGATGGTACTTGACCGAGCGGGTGGCATTATTCTTGGAGTTGGATCGGTGAGCGGTAAGCTTGTCTGCAACAAGGGCAACAGTGTCCTCCTGTGTGTTGCCGATCATGAAGTCGTTGCACCGAGCTTTGGACTTCCGCATCAGAGCTGCAAGGCACTCGATACGCTGCTGGAATGTCAGTGCTTTGGCCTCTAGCACCTTCTTGACAGTTCGTGGGCAGAAGATCTCTGTCGCCCCAACGCCATGCCTATGTAGGCCTTCGGCAACGGAGACGAGCTTACGACAGACTTGCTCCATATGCACCTCGTCGAATCCAAAGGTTTGTGCGTGCGCATTCTCAAGCCACACATGTACAAAGTCTGTTGTAGATGCGACTTTATCTTCCGCTTCACGGACGTCCCTCATGGCATGGACAAGAACGGTCGTCCAGTGTTGGCGTTCGTTGTCATTCTTTGGGAGGGTATGGTCGGCAGAAACCAATTTGATCGGCAAGTTACGGTTGGTGATGTTGCCACGCGGCGGAAGACTGGGCAGCTGTAGATTGTAGGGAGGTGGTGCTGGGCGGGGAAGCCTCTGGAGCTGCTCAGCTTGTTGAACCCTCTGTGCTTTCTCGTCCTCCTTCCTGGCCTTCTCCTTCTGCTTTGCAGTCTGCTTTGTTGTTGGAGCTGCCGATGTACGTTTACTCCTCGCAGCTTGCAGATTCTGGGTGGATGACTTTGGGGGCCGACCCCTGCGTCGAACTGGTGGCTTGACCTGCTCTACTTCTGTCGAGGATGTTAGCAAGATGAGCTCCCTGCTCAGCACAGAGGACATACCGCTGTCTTGAGAGTCTTCATTCTGTTGAAAGGCGCTTGGGACATGTGGGGTGGTACCTAAGCGCTCGGTTTTAGTGAAGGTATATCGAGCCGCATTCAGTGCTTGCTTACTCTCTGTGGACAGCGACGCTTGGCTAGGGGCTGCTTGATGGAAGTTAGAAGAAGTGAGATTAGTGCGGGAATCTTAGCTGACCAAGGATAATCGATCCATTGTGTGGCGCTTCGCTACCACTCGTTGTTGGCAATTGCTTGCTTGCGGCTTGGCGCGCCATCTTGCAAGTTGTGTGGTGCCTATGAAGGAGAAGTACGAAGGGTTGAGACGCAAGACTACGACTCTGGTGTCACTATCTCACGTGTACTAGCTGAAAGATTGAATAGTAGCTCGGTTGAATACTGAACTAAAGGTGAGTTGTCGCAATGTTGCTGTCGTCGCGGTCACGGTGCAGGTGATATGTTGCGCACGGACCCGGCTGCTTTCCCTCGCATGTTCAAACGGACTCTCATCAGTGAAAGACCGGTATCATACCCTGAGCAGCATACTACTACATACTACGTCAGTGCTGTGAAGCATGTGATGGGGATGAAGGCCGCATTGGCTGTCAGCAGGGCAAAATCTATTGCCCGCCATCGTGCTGAGCCTATGTCACTATACAATCCAGAAAATTGGTCTGAGGGAGCGGCGGGGGCCTCGTTACAAAAGATGTATTGCTACATATCACAGGCTTGTCCTGGCGGGGAATATGGTTCAATTATTCGAGCTGCCCAGGATCTGGTTTTACTGTGAAGTCAACATCGATTGCTGAGCCAAACCACAAAATTTACACCCAGTATCAATTCGAATGGCAAGCCTTGTGCTTCAAGAGACGTGTTTGGTTGACTGGTAATCCGTAGATGGGCAGGCAGACCTTTGGATGGCGAGCGTCACGGGTGCAGTTCCATAGGCTCACGACAGTCCTTTTTTCTACACCACGCGCTGCTCTACCTAAGGATGCTCAATATGTAAACTAACATAGCCAAGCTTGACCTGATTATACTTAGACTTTCATTGACACAGATCTCCGACTTAGTAACATAAAATGCTCGAGCCTGTACCTGACCATTGGAAGCGGAGCTGGATTTGCTCATGTCACACTGCAGCTTTTGGTCTCAGTCGCTCGATTGAACGACAACGGGACAAAGGCATAAGAATGGTCGATTGACAATGACAAACAATCTCAGAGTTTCATTGACCGTTGAAAGAAGGTCAAGAGCACAGTGACCTAATCTAAACAAAGAGACGATGTAGCACGAGCACGGGCCATGCAACCTCGAAACTCTTCTCTCACATCTTTGCGAACCATCGGCATCCACCTCAGAACACAACGTTCATCCACCATGTCGGCTAGATTATATCCTCGCTTATGCCCCAGAGATTTTTCTTGAGTTCACTGCACTCTTATGCTCGAAGATCGCGCAATAGGTACCAAAGAAGCGATCGCCGCTCATTGCACATAGTCCATGCGAGATAGATGCGGCTGAATTAAGCTCGACGAAGCACTCTCATCAATATCGGACAATTATCACGGCCGTAAGGCGTAAATGCGTCCTCGTGCATGATTCCAGGACACTCAGATACAATGGCGAACCGTTCATACTAGATTGATGCTTCGAACAACCACATATCGCCACTTCGTAAGAGTTAAGGACTTACAAAATGTTTTTCGACCTGCAGAAGGTTTCATGGCCATCGGCAAGTTCCCCGCGTGATCGCGCAAGTTTCGCCGTCGCGAATTGAATTACAGGAGGGCAAGAGCGCAAGGATCGTCGCTGCAGATGAAGCGAGGCTAATACCCCGCATCCGTCGTGGAAACCCACCCCGATATAATAGGTCTCATTGCTGGAAAACGCTTCAGTTCTCGTGCACGCGACGAAAACAGATCCATGCCATGATCTGAGCTGCAAACCATGTACCAACCCTCGAAGTGATCAGATCAGGAGCCATCCCTAATGGGGCAGCTGATAGTTCCCTCCGGTGGGATGACCTTTCGCCCATATTGTCGGTACTGGAGTTCCTTGTTCCAGGAGATTAATTTTGGGCGAAGATTTGAGTGTTCCGGGTGTTTGGCATTTTTATCAACCCTGTCTTGCATATAAGAGCTCCGGTGGATGGTGGTACGACATGGCTTGTCTGTTGATCTGGGGAATTCGGGGGTTGATCCCCCGGATGATCTCTGGAAACAGCGTCGTATAAGATATTTCGTATTGCAGTTCAACATGTCCTTCGACAAGTACAGCACACACACAACATTTTCGCCAGAAGTCCTGCTTGAACAAGACAGTATGCATGTCCTCTTAACGGTTATTAGTGGCAGCCTTGCGCTGGCTCCTGCATTTGCCCAAGTGGCGCCTGTTGTGTCTCCAATCGGAGTATCAGCATCGTCCTTCAACATCGATGAAGTGTCACTTACAAGCAGTCGGTTCATGGATAACCAGAATCGAACGTTGAATTATATCAAATCGATTGATATTGACCGACTACTATATGTAAGTCTCCTCCCAGTTTGTGTCCGCTTCAAACTATCTAACAACAACATCAGGTTTTCCGCGCGAACCACAAGTTGTCCACTAATGGTGCGATACCGAGCAAGGGATGGGACGCACCCGACTTTCCTTTCCGCAGCCATATCCAAGGACATTTCCTCACGGCCTGGACGCAGTGCTACGCACAGCTGAAAGATGCCACCTGCCTAGACCGAGCAAAAACCTTCTCTGCAGAGCTACTCAAATGCCAGAACAACAATGCTGCTGCAGGCTTTAGTGCAGGATACCTCTCTGGCTTTCCTGAGACTGAGTTCTCAAAGCTCGAGGGTGGGGTTCTCTCCAACGGCAACGTGCCTTACTACGCAATTCATAAGACCCTAGCTGGTCTTCTTGATGTTTATCGATGGCTTGGGGATGACAACGCGAAGACTGCTCTGCTTGCTTTCGCTGACTGGGTCGACAAGCGTACGAGTAAGTTCAGCGTTGACCAGATGCAGAGGATTCTTGGGACCGAGTTCGGAGGAATGAACGAGGTTATGGCAGACATTTACCACCAGACCGGCGATAAAAAGTGGCTCACAGTCGCCCAACGCTTCGATCATGCGGCCATCTTCAACCCACTTGCTGCCAACCAAGACCAGCTGAGCGGCAAGCACGCGAATACCCAGGTTCCTAAATGGATTGGAGCCGCAAGGGAGTACAAGGCTACAGGCACTTCTAAATATGCAGATATCGCCCGCAACGCGTGGGACATTACCGTCAACGCCCACACCTATGCCATCGGTGCCAACAGTCAGGCTGAGCACTTTCGCAATCCAAACGCCATTGCCGCTTATCTTACCAATGATACCGCTGAAGGTTGCAACACCTACAACATGCTGAAGCTAACTCGAGAGTTGTTCGCCATGGACCCTTCTAACACTAAATACTTCGACTTCTACGAGCAAGCCTTGATCAACCACATGCTCGGCCAGCAAGACCCGTCAACAGCCCATGGCCACATCACATACTTCACGCCGCTAAATGCTGGAGGCAAGCGCGGTGTCGGCCCAGCATGGGGCGGAGGAACATGGAGCACAGACTATGACAGCCACTGGTGTTGTCAGGGTACCGGTCTCGAGACCAACACCAAGATGCAAGACTCCATCTACTTCAAGGACGACTCGACACTCTATGTCAACTTGTTCATCCCGTCCACTCTCAACTGGAAAGCTAAGAGCGTCTCTGTTCGCCAGTCTACAACCTTCCCAGCGAGCGAGACTACAACCTTGACCGTGACTGGTAGCGGCACCTGGGCAATGAAGATCCGCATCCCATCATGGACCAAGGGTGCTTCCATCGTCATCAACGGCGCTACACAGTCCGTCGCCGCCAACCCAGGTACCTACGCCACACTGTCGCGTGCCTGGAAGTCGGGCGACACAGTGACAATCAAGCTGCCCATGAGTCTGCGTGTAATTCAGGCCAATGACAATAAAAGTGTCGGCGCTCTTGCCTTCGGCCCGTCCATTCTCTCTGGTAACTACGGCACGACCGTCGTGTCTGCGAACCCAAAGCTCGAACTTGGATCTGTACAGCGTGTTGGTACGACAGGGTTGTCGTTCAAGGGTACTGCGGATGGCAAGGCAGTTAACATTGGACCTTTCTACGATGCGCAGGGCTTCAACTACGCAGTGTATTGGGCGACAAGTGGGTCGCTGCCCAACTAAGTGCACGACGTTATGTATGGTGGTGCGTTGTTGTCGTGGCCGGAATCCACGGTGTTTAGTCCATGTAACGAATTTCACATCACTCAATCAATGCTGGCGAGACCTTTCTGATGCTTCTTTGATTACACACTGCTCGTGTTCACCTCTGCTCATCGAGCCATAGTCACGCGATGTTTGCTCTGGCCTTGCAGCCCTACCTCGCTCTACCAATCAGGTACCGTGTCGACGAGATGAGACCTTAATTTAGAAAGTAGTGATGCGACATGTCAATTTGGGGTAATACGAGGCAAATCTAGAAGCATTGCGTGCTTCAGAGTATCGGACCTTCTTGGAAAAAACCCCCGATGTCTAGGTTTCACATGCAAGTCATTGGGCTGCGAGTCATTGTGGTGCAAGTCACTGTGAGAATAGTATGAAGAAGAGTACTTGGTGAAAACCAGAGTAGATTTTATGTAAAGAAGTAGACACAAACTGCTACGATACCTGCGAAGCTATGGCCAGCATTTTCAAGCGTCCAACACATGCCCTGTCCCTGCAGCTTAAGATAAAGAATATATACAGACGAAAAGAGGATCACAGCACTCGGATGCGAACATCCGCACTATGACCGCTCAAACTATGGCGAGTTTACGAGCCAGTGACGGTGTACTTGGAGTTGCCGGCGGCGTTGCCCCAGCCCTCAGTGGCGAGGGTCTGGTAGTTGTGCTGGCCGAGCTTGAGGCCGAGCTTGGCCCAGGCGTCGAAGTGGCACTTGGTGGTAATGGTACCGCTGCCGGGGCGCTTGTTCTGGCGGTTGCTGATGTACTGGGTGAAGGTGGTGGTGCCGACAATGGAAGGCTGGTTCACCTGGGTGTGCTTCCAGATGTCGTAGTTAGAGCCGTCGCAGTTGACGGTGCCGACCTTCTGGCCCTGAGCAGAGCCAGCGCCGTTGCTGGTGTACTCCTGGATATAGTACTCGACGAGAGGGTTGGTGGTCCAGCCGTAGGCGGAGACAAGGACGGTACCGGCCTGGGCCTGGGTGGAGCCCTGGAAGTTGATCTTCCTGGTGGTACCAGTCTTCCAGCCCTTACCGACGACGAAGTCACCGGCGTTGGAGAACTGGACGGAATAACCGTTGTTGGTGGGCTGGAAGTTGACGTTGCCGCTGGTCTTGTAGTTCTGGTTGTAGTCCTGGCGGCGGACAAGGCTGGTGGTGTTGGTGAGCTCAAAGTCGGGAAGGTCCGCAACGGGAGCGGGAGCAGCGAAGGCGCCAGCAGCGGCAGAGAGCGCGACGGCGATGGTGGAGAAGGCAACCATTTTGATGGTGGAAGAGAATGTAAAAGTGAGAGTTGGAGAGAACGTGGTAGTGGAAGAGAGTGTTGAAGTGAATGCTTGGTGAGTGCTTGATAGAACCAAGGCGTCGATCTATATATACAGAAAGCTTGGCCACCGGATAAGCTGTTGAGTACGATGAACTCCTTGGATAGATTGCTTGTATTGCGCTTGCATGCTGCCGTGGCCCCTGGGCAGTCACTTCAGATTGAAATTAACAAGCAGATATAGCCCGACCCCACACATTGTATGACCAAGGTCTTACTGTGACGGGAGCATAAACAAATCACCGATTAAATGTGGGAACCAGGACCAAAATGGTGGCGTTCGTGGACATTGACAGCCCGGTAGAGACATCGAGGTTTCGAAACATTGCCACCGGTTGAATGCTTGTCTGAGAAAACGAAGAACCAAGGCAGCTTCGTAGATCACAAGTTGGGAATAGCAAAGGGGGTGCACTGTGATCAGCCCTTCACCCATATTGCTTTGATGACGAATTGTGATCATACACTGTATGGATTTGAGCCGGTGGCATTGAAAAAGAGTTGGTGAATGGCGTCGTCTGGACTTGACGTGTTCTGGATTGTGATGAAACGAAGGGCGGGCCAACGCAGGGGAGAATTTCCCGCATCTGCACCCCGCGGCCCCATCGACTTGGCGAGGCTTGCGCTCCTCGGCGGTGCTTGACATGACCACCCCTTCGTTCCCAAATTGTCAACAAACCCCTTGTTCCGGCTGAGCTGCCTTACTCGTGGGCCGCACGCTTCTCGCATCTTGCTCATGCTGAGCAGGTAGGTTGTCGTGCACAGATAGTCTAGCGCGTTTCTGCATATGTCTCTTGAAGTTCTCGATCACTCCATCCCTTGAAACATAGCGCACGTCCTTTGAATGCCTTGACGTTATCAACGTCGTCAACCGGGTCTTCTCTTTCCGTCCCGCAAGTTCGACGTCGTATTAATCTATTGCGCCAGCCCTCGCAGGGGCGACTGGGATCATTCTCAAATTCTCCTCGAACGCACGCAGGTATGATCCAGTAGGTGCCAATAGCAGGGGCCTCGGAATGGGCCCTTTCTGGCTCCAACGTGACGTTCGTCGCATCGCGTTCCCACTCACACTCACCACCTCTTGCACTTGAGGCTGCTATCACTCGTTGGACAAAGCAACGAGGTACCGAATGTAGTTGAGTATTTAGCGAGCTTCGCGCTGGCCGCTAAGATGCAACATCTATGCCCGGAGCACACTACACAGCTGCTGATTGGAAGTCGCTGCGTGAACGTGTTTTTTGTTCCTGGGCGCCAACAGAAATCCCCGCATCCAAAGGATTGTGGGGCGCCTGATCTTCACGAGCTGAAGTACAACAGCAGCACGCAACACCGAGTGCAACCATCTGTTATGTTCTTGACCGAACACACATTGAAGACTTCAGCACTGACAATCAACCAAAACATTTAGTGCTACCATTCAGCTTTCCTCATTGAAACCGTCACGCCCAAGATGCTGGACCACTTCGGCTTGATCGCGCCTGCGACATCTTTTCCCGCAATTCTCTCGTTCTACGACGCTGCCCTCGCACCTCTGGGTTACAAGAGAAAAGACTTCATTCCGGACCAGCTGGTAGGCTATGCTGCCGATGGTATCAATTATGACTTCTGGATCCACAAGAAAGGCGAGCTGACCAGGCCACCTGTGCACTTTGCCTTTCGAGCGCAGAGCCATGAACAGGTTGACCAATTCCATATCCAAGGGCTAAAGGCTGGAGGTACGGACAACGGAAAGCCGGGCATAAGGGAGGTGTATCATCCGCATTACTATGGTGCTTTTGTGAAGGATCCATGTGGGTAGGTATTGAGTATATGAGAGGGCGCGAAGTGGTTACAAGGCTAGGGCTGACTGGCTTAGAAACAATGTTGAAGTTGTCATTCACACTCCACGGGAGGGATGATGAACCTCATGTAAAGATCAGTGTCGTACACCAACAAGCCAATGCAAGTAAGCAATAATATCAAAAATAAGCTGAGCAGTGCGCGATCTAATCATACGATGTCGTGCCAATTGTAACTCCTCGAACCGTGTGACATCTGCTCTAAGAACCGAAGAGAAGGAAGCCTGGACCACCACAAGATGTCAAGAAGACGCCGTCTAAGTAACCTTGGCCTTCTTCCAGTACGCGGCCTCAGCCTTGCAGAACTTGACCGCGGTCTTATGACCGGGGCTAGTCTTTCCACCGGAGGCAACACATGCTTTGTTGGCCTCCTCGCGCTTGATGGCGCACCTGCACACTTGTTAGTCACTGGTCGATCAAGGTATTAGCAGGGGCTGACAAACTCTGCGTAGCCCTCAGAACAGTTCTTCTTAAGCCTCTCCTTGATCTGCTTGTTGGTGCTCTTCTTTCCGAAATCAGCCTTGGCGGTTACCGGGCAGCGGGCCTCCGCAGCCTTATATTCCCTGGTCAGGACGAACATCCTCGCTTCAGCCTCCTTCTGTTTCTGCCTTTTGGCAGGGTTGTCGGAGAAGACCGGATTGCAGGTCCTATCGTAGCGGGCGAAGACCTCGTTCACGGCGCTGACACTGGCGTCGACGTTGTTGTCGCCGGCGACTGGAGCAGCAGTAACGAGTGCGGGAGCAGCCAGCAGGAGGGCGGCGAGGAAATTGGTAATCTGCATGATGAATGAAGGTGTGAATGCGAAATCGAAGGCAGTCAAGAGAGTGTTTGAGCTGGAAGATCGGCTGTGATGATGTTATTCAATGCGAGGGCACACTCTGATCTTTATACGCTCGCCATCCGGTCCGCGTAACTCTTGGGCAGGCCTTCTGATCACTGCTTTACGACACTATCGCCATACTGGTACACAGCATTGTCATCACAGAAGGCTTTGGATCCGGTCACCAGACACCGTCTGCACTGCTTAATCTCCGAGTAAAAACCGTCATCTACACAGAACTGTAGAGTAGAAGCCAAGGACTTGGATACTACACAAAGCGGTCCTTTAGGGTACTGCGTCGACGGGACTTACCATTGACCGAGGAGGCCCAACTGTAGTCGGACCTTGTGCGCTCAACCCCAGTAATGATGAGATGTCATTTTCGAAGTGTCCATTCTCCATCTCCAGTGGCATGAGGTTGCAGACGAGATACTGTGCAATTATCAACAAATTTCTTTGTTGCCTTGGTTCAACAACTTCGTCGTTCAGAGGCACTGTTGCACATGGGACTTGGATGAGGCTGAGGCACGCTCTTGAGGCTGGTGGGCCTACTGCGCCTCTTAGCGCCGTTTCACCACATCTACACTCCCGAGCGCTGTCAACCCTGGGCCTCGTAGTCCTCGCTCTTACTCAGATCCGTGCATGACGATACTCTGTACATCTCCTGACACTTTGATTCTATCACATGCTTCATGTGTTGAAGTTTCCACAACTATTCCATGATCATCACCCCATTTCTTTTCACCTTCTGATGCCTGCAAAAACCTTGCACCACAAACTGCGTCTTGACCATGATGGGGCATCGCGCTTTGTTACTGCCTGAGATAGTGGCCAAGATCTTGGAATCGGGCGCAGAGGAAACCGGGTTACTATACAACAGCCTTCAGGTCAACCACCTCTTTCTTCAAGAAGCAAGCCGCATACTCTGGTTCAAATGCGACGACTCGGACGGCGCAGGGCAGACACATCCAGACATCCACCATTTGGGCGAACTGGTGTTGCGGCAGGACGCTGGACCGGAGCGCGCACAAACCTACGCAAGTCTCGTGCGCCAAATTTCCTTCAACTACGATCTGGACCTCGGGATTGATCAGCACAGCTGGCACAGCGTGCTCAGTCGATTGAGATTTCCCCGATTAACACAAGCTTGGCTATGGGAGACCGAACGCACTGGAGACTTGGTCACCGAGACCGTGCTACTGAACTACATTAGCCCAGGACTCAACGACCTGCATGCTGCATGTGGACCGCTATCAGATGTCTTCTTTGACAGTCTGGCCGAGCGCTGCTCAAATGTGCGAGATTTCAACTTGCAGCCTACCAAGGTCATTGCCTCTGCTTCATCGATTGCACGCGCCCTATCAGCCATGACGAACGTCACGTCGCTCAATCTCGAGAGGGGCTTCCGGGCGGCAGTTTCTGCCAGCATGCTCGAAGCAATTGCCTCGCTACCCAAGGTCGAGCAATTGAGTCTTCCAGAGGTGCCGAGTGACTCCCTTTCCAAGTTGTCAATATCATCTGAAAGGAGATGGTTCCCACAGCTGAAGTATCTCTATATAGGTGCAACGGCAAGTACGTTGGAGCTCGTCCATCAGATCGTGCCGAAGCTGGAAGCGATAGGGGTGTTCAACGAGCAGCTTGGTCAGACCAACAACATCCTGTCTGCCCTCTCCCATTTCACACAACTCACTACAATCACCGTCCTGCTTCGCGCAAGCAGCACCTTCCGAGGTACCGAGCTTATACATCTCGCGCAAAGCTGTCCCAATTTGCAAGACCTGCAAATCGGTATCGACAGCTGGAGTGAGGAACTCCCCACTGCGACTGGCATCACAGACGACCTCATTCGCGACTTTGCCACTCATGCGCCGAAGCTCCAACGCCTCAACTTGACCTTCGATTCCGAGACTCGCCCAGGACTCGTCAAGACTCTGCAGACACTGGGTCGCCATTGCCCTCTACTAGAAGAACTGATGTTCTCGTGTAAAGCAGATTGGCGGTCGCATCTTGATATTCCGCGGGACGTACCGCTGGGTCAGTTCAAGCAGTTGTGTTTCCTGCCCGACGAGCACATGAGGCAATGCTTGACAAGAGATGAGAAGCGTGCGTTGCTTGATCTCTGGCACCTGAACGGGAATACGTGGCTGCCTGAGATAGAGCTGCTGCAAATTCCTCGCGAGGACGATTGGGAAACCGAGTTCATTGTGTTACTATGCCCGTCTCTAGAACCAGAAGAAGCTGAGAGTGGGGATGAGGATGATGATACGGAAGAGGATCAGTCAGAAGATGATAGTGAGGCATGAACGTTGGGAGGTCGTACAAAGTACTATATAGGTGTCGCTAGGACAGTTTGTGGGGCCGAATTATGGGGCAACATCTCCTGAGCCGTGCCACACCTCACCACCACGCACTTTGTACGCCTCGCTCTTAGAATATCAACATGGTATGAATCTGGTACTGAACGTGTGGCGACGTTCAAAATCCGCTTGAAATCATAATCCCAATCATTATCTCTCAGTGCTAACTCGCTTCTCTACACCCATCCTCCCCCCAAATACTAAACGAAACACTAAAACCTATCCCTCGTCTTGTGGTGATTGGCTGAGGAAGGAAGAGAAGGCTGCGTGAAATGACTCCTGGTGGTGACAAGTGCGAGATGAGATGAGGTGAGATTGGAGGAGGGAGGGGTTGATTGAACTGGACTGGACTGGACTGGGGTGCACATCGAATAAGGATTCTAGAGGAGGTGAAGAAGCGCTAAGCCTGGTCTAGATGGGAACCGGAAAGTTCGAACTTGATCCTTACGATACCATTACTGCTAAACTACAACGTTAACCAAACGAATGCAGACTCGGCCTATGCCTGCCGCATCTGAAGAATGTATGACGCTCTGAGGCATGTATACAATACGAATACATCTTACTCAGCCTTCTCGTTACACATCACATTGACTCCTCGGCCTGTCAATGATCTGGCTGGCAACCGTGGCAAGCCTGCCCGCCGACTTGCTCAGCGGCCATCTCTATGTAGATTGTGCCGCAGGCCTGAGAGCCTATCTTGTATCTGCCATAGCCCTCGCTGGGCCGTCCCATTGGCGCGACAGGGTCGGGAAACGGAGCGGTCGCGTGTAGTGGCACGCCAGCCTGGATGCGACCTCCGTACAACCCATTGCCAGCTTGACGAAGGCGCTGGCGGCGAGTAGGCGAGGTACCATGGCCTTGCGCGTCCTCCAATGGCACATTACGAATAGCAGTCAAATCACCCTGCGGCAGCTGCGTAGTGTTGATGTTTTGTCGGAGGGCAGTCGGTCTAGTGACCTCGTCGAGCTGCGCAGAAAAAGCGTTTCCAGAGATTGCAGCGATGTTTGTCGCATCAGATAAGTTTGCTTTGCCACTTGACCCACCTGCAGGGGCTGCAAGGTGGTCTTTACCTGGAGTTGAGGACTGGAGGTCTTTTGGAAGTCTGCTTCCAAATGCACCCTCACCAGAATCCTTGTTCTTCATGGCGTCACGCTGGGTCTGCTCACTCTCTCCTAAATTCGAGCGTTGCTTCCTTGGTTTGAACTTCCTCGGTGACCTGGATCGGCCTTTGGCGAGTGATGGGGCGACTGGCCATGGAACAGGGTACATGTGGTAGAACCATGGAATGCCATAACCGTCAAGAGAGTATAGATCGGGTAAGCCAGGCAGAAGATGGCCGTAAGGCAGGTCTGGTACTCTCGGATCAGTACGACTGTACTGACCCTCCATCTCTGCCATTGCCTTGTCCTCAGAATTCTCCTTTCGAGCTGGGACAAACTCGATTGCAGTAGCGCGTAACCCGGAGACCGTGCTAGATTGCTTTGATTTGCCGCTGGTGGTCGTCGCGCGGGGACCACTGGGTGTGTAATGGACATTGCGGCCTCGGGCGGGCGGATTGTTGGACTGATTGTGCTCTAAGCTCGGCGCCGATATAATGGAGTCGTCGTATTCGTCATCTGCATCACTCGAGTGTACGTTGCCTATGAGCCATCTCGTGAGTCACTATACAAGGGTGATGCGAAGAAGACTTAACATACCCACACCAACAGGATTGGCTGATGAGACACCTCTACTTGTCTGTGCGGCTTTCACTGTGGACGTGCTAGTTGTCCGTGACGGCGTGGATGAATTTAGGAGACTCTCCGTCAAGCCTGCAGTCTGTGCTGCCGCATCTCGGAACTCAGGGCCAGAAAAGCCAACAGCGTCGGCGTATGTGGTGCTTCTCGCATCAAGTGTCGTGATGCAGGCAGTATCGGTAGTTGCGCTTATGTCACGGTACTTGTGATCCGGCTGTACCGGTGTCGAGCCTGTGCTGTCAAGTGTTCGAACATGTCGCGTTGACTTCGTCTCGTGATATTTAGACTTGACGGTGATCGAGTTCGATCCTACTTTATCTCGTGCTGTTTTCGGGGATCGCAAGGTATGTGCCGACTTGGTCTGCTTCAAAGTCGAGCTCAATGTGGGAGCGTGTGCGCTGCTACCTGGACTAGTGGACATGCGAGGGATACAGGAGGATTGAGCGGTAGAGGTTGGCAGGTGGAGATCACCGACTTGACCATCCTCTGGGCTCTTTCGTCGACTTGCATTAGCCTTAGGTGAATTGAGGGCTGTTCCTAGTGGCGAAGAAGTTGCTGGCTCGGTAGCAAATCCAGAAGTCCGAGGGGCTGTGCTGACCGACAACGCAGCTCTCGAAGTACGCTTTCGAATGCCAGTTGCTGTATCGAAAGGGACAGGTCTGGACATACTTCCCGAATCCTCGTTCTGCTCGACAGTCACATCAGCCTCATTATCAACAATTTTGGAAGAAGATTCAGCCAGGAAACACTCAATGGTTGATTTAAAGCTGTCAGGCGATGATGCAGGACTTCTTACTGGGGAACCATGCGCAGTATGATACGATGTTGCCCCGGTGGAGATGATGCTGTTGTTACGCCTATGACTAGCAGCCACATGACTTCCGGATTGCGTGGCTCGTGAATGCGATGGGTTGGTAGGAGGACCGGCCTTGCGGCGTGGACTTCCAGCGTTTGGCGAAACAGAAGGGCTGTTCCAAGACACTTTGGTAGAAGAGACCTGAGCCTTGCTTGGAGTGCGACGAAGCGTGGGCAGCGCGATATTGTTGTCGACAGCATTGAGTGCCTCTTTCGTCAGGAAAGAAGTTCCTTTGCCAAGTTCACGTAAGCTGCGCGTCGCTTGAGCAGCGTTGCGATTAGTTGGTGAGCCTTTCGGCAGCGCTTGCGGACCCGCAGCAGAGTTCATTGACTGCGGCGTTTTGTGACCAGATGAGGAGTGCGAAGGCAGCCAGTGCGCAGGCAGAGGCTTGCGGGGGCTCGTGGAACTCGTGGAACTCGTGGGATTCACGTCGTCTGCTATGATATGTCTCTCGATAATTATGTCAACGCTTCCATCAGATGAGTCCTGAGCGGCTTCAGTACCGAATGTGCTGTTCCATGAAGCATTCTCGCGACGGAGATCTGGCAGGACTGCTGAACGAGCTGTTGGCGTACGTGTACCTTCGGCAGGAGTTACAGGAGATGACGGAAACATCAAATCACGCAAGTCGTTGCTGTCAAGAGCCCCAGAACCTTCTACCGCACAGGAAAATGTCACTTGCGACGTTTCGTTTCGAGAGCTGGATTCAGGCAGCGCCGACCGTGGAATCAGAGCAGTGCCGTGCGGCAAATGCGAGCCACGATCGATTGGAACAGGATCGCGATCAGGTGCTGCGCTACCCTTTGAAGGTGATGAGGTTGCCATGTTGTGATGATGTTGCTGCTGAGTATGCAAATGTGGAGCGCTATGACTGCTTGCAGAAGATGGTGTGAGTGGTGAAGACTGTGACGCGTCGTTTGAAAGGCTATGGCGTGAAAGACCGTCTTTGAAACTCATCAAGCACATGCAGGGGGGTGGCAGGAGGGTGACAGTGGGCCGCTTACCGTTTGGCTGCAAGTGCCTTCGCCTTGTCGCAGTAGGTGATGAGGGTAAGCTCGCCGTGTTGACAGTTGGTGAAGTAAACATAGTGATACAAACACATAATGCTGGCTGGTAATCGGCGCCGGCGCTGTATAGCAGGCGCGAGCCAAATAGTTGAAGAAACAAGGGCAAGTTGGCCGGCAGGCGCGATGCGGTGTAGGGGAAAGGTGCTTGCGCGAAATTTGGCTTATCAGGAAGGATTATGTGAAAGAGGGTATTGCGCAAACGCGTACAGCACACGTGAAAACGAGCTTTCAGGCCGTGAAGAAAAATCGTCTTGAGTTCCTTGCTTCATACCACCCTAAAAGCGCTTCTTCTTTTTGTGCTGCGCTTGCTTCTTCGCAATCTCCTCATTCCTCCGTTTGAGTTCTGCTCTTTTCCGCTCCGCCTTTTCTTCTGGTGTCTCCTCATGTGTTGTTTCTACCGGTGTCGGCTCCTTCTGCAGGCGTTGTAGCATCACCGGTGGCGAGGATCTTGGCGCTGGAGAGTGCGTCTCTTCGATTCCAGCGGGCGCTGGCAGCTGTGTCGACTCGTGCTGCGAAGATGCAACCCCTTGGCCAGATTTGTTCTTACCTCCAATCCTAAATGTCTTCCTCGGCTTTTTGGGCGATGCGTCAAGCTGTGAGTCGACCTGCGAAGGTGCCAAGAAGGCTTCATTCACTTCGTCGTCTGGCACTACTGTCCTTTCCGCAGGCTGTGAGGATTCAGGAGTCTCCTGTTTCGCCTTGCCTCCAATGCGAAAGCCCTTAGCTTTGGGCCTGGTGACAGGCGGTGGAGACGTGGCGGGTTCTGCTGGCGCCGGAAGTGAAGGCGACTTTGTGCGTTGCCGCGCGTGGTTCGAGCTACGGCTTCTCGTTTGCTTCTGACTACGAATCTGGCTTTGGGATGGCGCGTCTAGGTCATGGTCGTCTTCAGTCGACCCATCATCGTCAGCGGTAGTCTGTTGCTCGACTTGCGGAGGCTTGGGCTGGGATGGTTTGGCGGTCCTTTGATGTATATTCCGAGTCTGCAATTCTAATCAGTGTTTGTGGGAAGGTTGCGATAGATGGAAGTGCCAACCTTGAAGTTTGCATGGACCTCGAACTCGTCTTCAGTGTCCGCATCGACTGGACTTGACTCGTGACCATGTTTTGGTGGGACGAATGGCGATGCGAACTCTCTAGTCCTGATCTTGATCGCAGGCTTCGCGAAGGATAGGCGGGTTGGTACTGCGGACAGCCACTCTTCGGCGCCCTCATCCGCTCGTAGACTCGAGGGTACATCTGGAGTGCACTGCACAAGAGCCTCTTGGAACAAGCCCAAAGTTGTGACTTCTGCATCTGCCAATTGCGCCGTCTCTTCACGCCACACGGGCTGCTGGAAAGGACGGAGGGCGGGAAGATGTCGGGCGGCCTGCTCTCGTTTGATCAACTTGCGGCCTGTCTTCAGGCCTCCTATGCTTGGGAAGGCCGCAGCAAGATCGAGGTTGTTGGACTCGAACGAGTCGACGAGGCGAGTGATGGCGTTGTCCTTGTTCTCGATTGTCGTGATCAGATCGTTGATGCGCTCATACTGGATATGGGATGAGACAAGCAGCGGAAGGATGAGCTCGTTCTTGAGCGTCACTGGGCTGCGCTTCTGCAGATTGAATCTCCAAGTCAGTGAGTCTAGCGGCGCAGGGAGCCGGATGGTGGTGTGCAAAGTGATGCCATGTGCGCCGTCTCGAATTAGGCGGCACTCAGCACCGTCTGCATTGTCTAAAGACTTCCTCACGTTATCGAGAAGGATACTCAGTTGGGAGGTGTCTTGGGTGCTGACTTCGATCGGTGATTGCTGTTCTGCAGCTCGATCGACGAGACCATCCAAGTCGAGTTCCTCACTCCAGATGTTGGTCAAGCATGTAAGGAATACTGTATATGAGTCGTGGCGGAAAGCAGGCTTCACGAGCAGCTGCGGTATAGGTTCGCCATCTGGCTGCTCAGACAGCTCCAGGACGCGCCAAGACGACATGACGACGCTTGGAAGCTGGCGCAGAAGCTATGCAAGAGGAGTGCGCGAGTTGCGCGTTATATGAACATGCAAATGCTACGCGTCTCCATGTTTGCCTACAGTGATGTTGATGGGCTGGAGCGGCCGATGATAGGCGGCAGAGCAGGGGTCCGCGGCGGTAGCGGCAGTACCGATACGTCACGGCGTGCCCTGCGGCCTTTGAATTTCTCGAGCCGGCCGGCGCGTCAAGGGCTCAGCTCAGCTCTCGACATTTCTCCCTGACGACACTTCTACAACACATCATGTCCTCGCGAAATCCCCCGCCCTGGGAGCGCAACGGTCGCGACAGACCCCCGCAACGGCCGCCGCCATCGTCTACAGTTCCCGCCAAACGTTCGGCCGACTCTCGCTCACACGAGAACGCCTCGAAGCGGTCAGCCAATGCAGCAGAAGATGCGTGGGTGGCTGATGAGGACCGTTTCGTGCTGCAGCAAGCGAAGAAGAAGGCGGCTCTGCGTGTCAAGGGTGGACGCGCCAAACCCATCGACTGGCTCGCCGTCACGCTGCGCTTCATCGACCCGACCAAGTCCATCCACGACGAGGAGGTTGAGGACCACGAGCTGGACGTGCAGGATCCGGAGGGCGTGTTGGAGGGCTTGGATGCCGACGAGCTGTCAGATCTGGAGAAGGAAATTGAGCACTACTTGACCCTGGAGACACATCGTGGGAACCGGGAGTACTGGAGCGTAAGCAGACGCAACCTGGGCACGGCGAGAACACGCGGCTGACTCTCACAGGCACTCAAGACCATCTGCAAGGACCTCCGCCGCAAGACCCGCGCGTCGCGTGACTCGCGCAGCACCAGCGCCGTCTCGGCCGATATCGACAAGCTGCTCGCCCCCAAGACATACGAGCAGCTCGAGACGCTCGAAGTGCAGGTCAAGAAGAAACTGGACTCGGACGAGCCCATTGACTATGACTACTGGGAGCAGCTGCTGCGGAACCTACGCATTTGGAAGGCCAAAGCTAAGCTGCGCCGCGTGTCGCAAGAGATCGTGAAGGAGCGCCTGCAGGCTCTGCGCAAACAACAGGCAGAAGCTGCCGTGTCTGTGCAGGAGAGGCTGCGCGAGAAGCTGGGTGACACCATGCCGTCAGAAGTCGCCTACGACGCCTCCCTCGATCCACAGCCGTCACTGAAGCTGCGCACCGAAGACAAGGCCCTGGCACAGCTCGACGAGAAGACATTCTTGGACGACCTTGCAAGCGCCCGGAAGAAGACCCAGAAACTCGGCTATGTCCCATCACAAAACCCTGCCGCCAACCCAGCGTCGACTGAGAGCAACGCCTTGACCGGTCACGGCGCTGCCACTGTCAGCGCATCACGATTCGCCCCGGTTGAAAAGGAGGATTATTCGCAGGCCACCATGGCTCTCTACGAACGTGAAGTCGCCCGTGGCGTCGAGGAGGGCGAGGAGGTCTTTACGGCCGAAGAGCAGGTCACAACCGCCCGGCCCCAGTGGGCTGCCACGTACAAGCCCCGAAAGCCGCGCTACTTCAACCGCGTGCAAATGGGCTATGAGTGGAACAAGTACAACCAGACCCACTACGACCACGACAACCCCCCGCCCAAGGTCGTTCAAGGCTACAAGTTCAACATCTTCTACCCAGACCTGGTAGACAAGGCAAAGGCTCCCACCTACAAGATCGAGCGAGAGAACGGACGCCGTCGTGGCGAGTCCTTTGCGCCCGCCGGCGAGGAAGACACATGTCTGATCCGCTTCGTTGCTGGCCCGCCATATGAGGACATTGCCTTCCGCATCGTCGACAAGGAGTGGGACTACAGTGCTAGGCGAGAACGAGGCTTCAAGAGTAGTTTCGACAAGGTGAGTGCCTGACAGCTCCGTCGTGTGACACTACGCTGCGCCACTCATACCGCCATCCTGGACCATCGGCTGACATCGCGCAGGGCATCTTGCAACTACATTTTCAGTTCAAAAAGGTACATTCTCTCGAGCATTGCCACCAAACACTCGTTCTGACTTGGTGTAGGTCTACTATCGCAAATAACTGGATGGGCTCTGCCTCGCGGATCGTGTCATCACGCTTGCTACGCAAGCACCTGTCAACTATTCCATGTTGAGAACCAGTCTAGTCGCTACTCGTCCGGATCCAATGCAAGCACTCGCAACAACGTGGTAGCGGTGTCGATCGATAGAGCCGTCCTATCAGAAAGACCGCGTCAGGTACCATCTGCAACACCTCGCCAGCGGTGTGTGTGTATGTTCCGAGCGGTGACGGATTCGTCGTGACTGATGGCCAATCATACGAAACCACCGTCGTTGGCATTGCAAATAAGGCAATTCTAATGGAGTCCTCACCGGACAATCTTGTGCCACGTTTCGCCGTGCCATCACCTCAAACGGGACCTTGCTCCTGCCTACCGTCTTGCCCTCAGCTTAAACTGCAGGGTATCTGTCTCACCGTTATGCACGTCAACGGTTGCTGCATGCAGCTTTCTTGCATCAGGTTTGCACGTGACAATTGGCAGAGCCTATGATAACTGCTTGTTCGGAGCAAATGTATGCTCTGGCAAGCTCTGTCTGCATCGCTCAGGTGCACTGGAGAAAAGTGGAGTGGAATTTCACGACTGCTGTAGACCGATACTGGTTCGTCAAGGTTAAAAGCTCGCGGGGTGTTCTTTTTGAGACGCAATCTTGTCGAAGCGGTCAGACTGTAGCGCGATGCGTGGCCGTTGAAGTGTTGCATGCTGGTCTAGGTATGCAGGTTCCCGCGCCTCAGCCCTGCCGGCTCACCGTAATCGAACAATCGTTGGCTGCTTGTGTGGGACTGCATATGAGTCCACTTGTCACCGGGATAAGGTAGTGCGGCACCAGACTCAGTCTTTGCCGGGGGCCATGATTTCCACGTCCTCATCTCCGGTAGTTCAGCGCTGTGCAACCATCTCTGCGTCTGCCCATCGTCCCCATGCCCGCTTCAACTCATTGTTTGTGGAAGCCATGCATACGCGCAGCATCAAGCTATGTTGGCAGCCGTGGGGTGACAATGAGCTTTCTAACCAATGCGCAGAGTCCGCAGCAGGGCAGGTATACAAGTGTCCTGATCGCCGCTTCACTTCTTGGTCTGCTGTTCTGTGACGCTCCATCGATTCGACAGCTATCAATACTCTTGTCTCACAGATTCTGTTGGCCAGCACATCACTTCTCTCCTCCGATACTCCGCACTGCCTGACTGGCAGAGCACAAGAGCAATGCCACATTCAACTTCGCCCCATCTGCTCCCCGCCGCCGAGCTATCTGGCGACATATCATCACAACAGCAACAGAGCAACCTAATCCGTGCTCAAATTCCCATCCACACACAAATTCCAACCGCCACACCCCCTCAAATCTCTGTTGAGTCCGCTTCGATGATCGCCGCAGGATCCTTCGCGCCTGCCCGCGGTGACCTCGTTCACCAAGCAGCCATGACGATTGAATCAGAGGCCATGCAGCTGCCGGATCAAGGCCACCATGTCACTGGCCCCTTTACTCCGAACGTCAGTCCCTTCAGCACGCCTCCCAGCTGCAACCCCAGGTCGCCTTATCTCAAGTTCCCCCAGCAGTTTCGGAACGGCATGTCATGCAACCTCTTTGGCTCGCCCATGTATGCGACTGACCATACGCCTGAGCGCCCCCGTCTCTACAACAACCCTCACTTCGATGAAGCTCCCAACATGCCCACCTCCTATTCACCAACAACGTTCTTCCATACCCCGCCAAGCGTCTACCCCTCCCCTTCGCTGCCAGATGACAGTGTGCCGGAGCTCAGACATTTCAGCGACGACTATAACCTCCCCTACGGCAATCACACCAAGCAGGAGGGCCACTTCGACTACCCATCCACATGGTCGGACGCCTCCCGTGGCTCTACGCCCTACCACACTGGTTTCGAGGATGACGGTCCCATTGACAGGGACCAGCCCTATGCACAGCTTATCTACCGCGCGCTGCTTCAGGCACCCCACCACACCATGATCCTGCGCGACATCTATGAGTGGTTCAGGAGGTACACCGATAAGGCGACACACAGCGAGACGAAGGGCTGGCAGAACAGCATCAGGCACAACCTCAGCATGAACGGCGTAAGTGCACTCGCTTCCCACATCCCCTCCCACGCACCCTTCCATCTCCACACCAAACCATCACACACCATCCTCCTCTTCCCCATCCACCCACTAACCTCACCCAGGCTTTCGAGAAAGTCGATTCTCCAGACCCGACCAACAAAGGCTACATGTGGCGCCTGACCCCCTCTGCCCTTCGAGAAGGTGTCAAATCTACAACCCGCTACCGCACCAAGATGGCGCACAAGCGACGCATGAATCCCCTGCCCCAGCGCCAAATGGCCGGTGCAAAGGGTGGCCAAGCCTCGCAGCGCGCTATCGTTCTGCGCCGCTCTCACCGCACCTCCCGTCAACAGACCTACCACTCGCCCAGCTCCACGGTGCCTCGCAGCGAGCCGTACTTCGCTGGCGGCGGCCAGACGAGCGAGTGGGAAGACGCGAGCGCGTACGGCTCGTCGCCTTCGTGTCCGTCGCGTGATGCCTCGCCATTCGGCTCGCCATGGGGTACACCGTCGCTCAGTCCTGTCGGCTTGCCCACCTTCCCGTACCACGCCCAGCAACAGCACCAGCAGTACGATCAGCACTACCAGCAGGACGATAAGCACTACCAGCAATACAATCAGCGCCACCAGCAATGGGATCATCATCACCAGCAGCAGCGCCGAGATCCTACCTCCCCCATCAACCCCATCTCCCCAATGCACGGACTCGGCTCGCACCTCATCTCACCGCTGCAGAGCTCCAGCTCCCCTGTTGATATGCCCAGCTCGCCTGTATCTGAGTTCCCGGCCGAGCAGGCGCTGTTTGCGTTGCCTAGTCAGGGTGGGGAGTTGCTGGTCGGTCCTGATGGCCACGAGGAAGAGGGATTGCAGGGATGGGAGAAGTTATTCGAGGGTGCTTTGTAGAGTGGGAGCTTTGATGGTAGAGGTGTACATACTCGTACGGATACGGGACTTGGCAGTTGGGAGTTTGGGGTCAGGACCCTCATGATTGTGTTCTGGGTACGGGTTCTCTTCGTCCTCTCTCGTGTCCATCTTGGTCTCTGGCTCGATCTTCCCCTTCGACCTCCGCAACTTGGAGAAAGAATGCAGGAAGCACATCGTCACGCCTCTGCGTGACATTGCATACAACGCTTCCACATACTCGGCGCAGCATTTCACGCTCTTCATTTCCTTTACATACTTTGATAGATCACGAATACCACATCACGACACAAGTAACCACACATGGCGAACAAACGTTTCTATTAACATCTCACATCACCTCAAACCCTCTACGAGTGCCCTCCCTTATCCCCACCCGTCGTGCAGTTAACCTGCTTTTCGATCCCATCAATACTGCCGCAACTATACAAGTTGGTGCCAGACGGCGACACAACATCGATACTCTCGATATTGATGTTCTTGCACACGGTCGGGCTCGAGCACTGCAAGTACCCAATCAGCGGGTCATACTTCTTGCTCGTGGTGCCCTTGAAGTTCCTGATGGTGATATCAGAGATGGTGAGATTGGACGGCGCGGCATTGCACAGCGTGATGTTCTTCTGCCCGTAGCACTGGGTGATTTCAATCGCGTAGTCGACGTTGCTGATCTTCATCCCGTCGTACGTGATGTTCTTCACCTCGCCCAGGCCGCCGCCACCTTGCAAGTCGCCCGACAAAGCGGCCGGCGCGCCGGGCCACACTTTAATCCGCGCCCCGTCCGACGCGTTGGACATGGACACGTTCGCGACCATGATGTTGCGCACGATATCCACCTCGCCCTTGTACTGGCCCAGCGAGCCCACAGAGATGCCGTGGGACCCGTTGCACACCAGGTTCTGCACTACGATTTCCGTCGAGTTGGGCTTGAACGAGACGCAGTCGTCGCCGTTGTCGATGTTGGAGTTCTGGATCACAATGTTGCTGCTGCGGTACGTGTCCCAGCCGTCGGTGTTCTTGGCCGGGCTGGCGGATTTGCTGCTGCCGAAGATGTCGATGTTGTCGAAGAGGACTGATGTCGAGTTGGCGACCAGCGTGTACCATTGCGGGCTGTACCGGAAGTTGAGGTCTTGGATCCGGCCCCCGTGCAGCCCGATGACGCCGAACAGGATAGGGCGCAGGATGTAGATGTCCTTTGCGAAGAGGTCGTACCAGACTTGGCCGTTGCCGTCGAAGGTGCCGCCGCCGTAGACGTTGACGTCCTCGCCGCCGAGCTGGAAGAAGGTGGTGGCGTTTTGGAAGGTGTGGTAGAAGGAGTTCTTCTGCCAGTAGTCGGTGTCGTTGGTGAACTGGATGGTTCCCTGGACGTCTGCGGAGGGGCATTAGTATCAAGTCGCTGTCTGAGGTGATGTATGTTTGGAGTCACCACTCACCGAGATCAATGTGTTTGAGGTGGGTCAGGTCGAGCGCGGTGCCAACGGTGTACAGTGTGTCCTTTGCGAAGACTACGTGACCTCCGTTGTTGCACTTGTTGATCGCCTTCAGGATGTTCTTGGAGTCATCTTTGCCGCCACCGCGCGCCTTGACCTCGCAGACCTTCTTGCGCTCTGGCGACGCCGGGAATGCTTTTCCAGGGTGGTAAGGCGCGATCTCAGCACTGGGCCGCTTCGAAGGCGTGACCTTGTCGCCGCGCTCCTCGACAGGCGACGCAATCGCCGCAGAAGCGAGCGATACGATGGTGAATAGCTCGGAGAAACGCATGCTGGTAGGTATGCTTCTGCTTTTGCCGGGTTGGATGGAGCGAGCACGAGATAGATGCCGGTAACCCCCTTCCCAACAGCGGTGCCGGCTCGATACTTATATACTTATCTTGCCATCATTTCGCTTCAGCATCTCGCCCCACTCTCGTCCGGACGAGAGATGAGCGCGGAGAAACTCTCCACAAGTTGCTACCGACCTCTTCGGTGCGGTCGTGACTGGGTAGACTAGGGGCGTCCGTGGCGGGGGGTGTGGCGCTAATGCCAATTACGGCTTGACCCACGCAAGCATTGTGGACCCGCTTGGCCCAACGGTTCAATTCTTCATTCGTGGAACTTTGTACTTCCCCAGACATGTCAACTTCCCCATCTTCGTTCCCGTCGTGCAGCCATGACCAAGCCGGCAGTCTGGGGCCGCTCGACTCCTCGGCACGAAAATGCTGGAGATGCGGTGATGGACGAGATACGAAAGACGCTCATGGTGATGATTCTCACGATTACCAACAGTTGCCAAGTCGCTTGGTTTCCGCGCAGCCGCGGATTAATGCGCGCCGTGAGCGCTGTCATGTTCGTGCTTCAAGGCTAAATTGCACATGCGCTTGGTAGACCTCAAAGGAAGACATCTCCCGGGCGAACCTCGAAGAACTCGCAGCCATGCATCAGTCGTGCTGCAATGTTTCGCGCGTTTCGTTTCGCCCCAGACGAGTGATCTGCAAACTCTACGCGACAGCGCGAAATCCACCTCCCTGCACTTCCTTGTGAAACAGCATGACATGTTTTAGTGGGGAAGCCTGCAATATACAATCACACCGAGCATGCAGGTGGTGCTAATGAGCACCATGCTTCCGGTAAAAACATCAGGTCATGTACGAAGCTCATCACACCATTCAGACTCGCTATATATCAGACAAGCCGCCTTTTTACTAATAAGCTTTCTCGGCATCTCTGCTCAGTGACATGTATTTGTGACCCAAAAACTTTCACCTTTCACCACACCATAGTCAACCGACACCCTTGCTCTTGTACAAACACTGTTACATATATCGTATTTCCAGGGTTATCCCAGCGAGCGAGTCCCGGGTACCAGGTCTGGATGTAGATGGGTTTCTAGAACGCATACCTTGTAGGTTCATGCGGATAGGCAGATACGAGGGGTCGACTTAGCGTGGTTGCGTTCGTAGGTGAATCCCATCTTCGACACACCTACATAGGATTCAGCGATTTTGTAAGCCAGAGTTGAGCCTGTTCAGCTTAAAGATCTTTCATATCGATCGACGGCGGGATCGTGATAATTCTCAACGAGCGTGGCAGTAGTATCTTGGAAGAAGATGTAGCAGGCGACTTTACCGTTCGAGGAACGGAGACACTCGTACATCACCACACCATTTACATACCATAATGTGACCACCCAGCATTCAAAGAGTAGTCTATATTGGACTCCGATTCCCTCTCGAGTTCGCGCCAGAAGTCTACCTATGCAGATTCTGCAAGGCCATACATGAATGCAACCCGCGAAACTCGCAGCAACGCTCCATCGCCATCCAGTTGCAAGACCTCACCTACCAAATCTGAGGACCGACTGAACTCTCAGTCTGCAAACGAGTCGTCACGCATTGTAACCCTCACCAGCATCAGCACGCTCCCGCTTTACAGGCAAACTCCACACAAGCGCTGTCTGCACAAACATTGTCTGCGCAATCCCCCTCTGTGTAAACGCTCTCTGTATAAACACTCTCCCCATAAAGACTTACAGCTATCCATTGTGAACTCCAAAGCTAACATGCCTCCACTCGAAATCGCACTTACACTGCACTACCGCTGCTGCAGATCAAATTGCCATGCGGATAACCGAGTAGCCACGATGACGAGCCCCAACTTGACATGCCGAGCGCACGGGTTGCAACGACGGAGAGATTGGACGCTAAGTTATCGTCTTGACGAGTGTCGAGAGTGCTGGCATGTTGCGTGTAATGAGTGTCTGTTTCTGCAGGTTGAGGGAGGTGATAGCGAGGATGCTGGCGTTGAGATGTAGCAATTTGGAATTCGGTAGAACATCGATGGGGAGGCTGGCGGTGGACAAGACGATAGAACTTTGAACATAGACTCTTTGCACACACACACTGTTGCAGCGATCTACTACTCTACCAGACCCAACTTCGCCTGAGTAATGTCTACACCCCTCACTTCTTCTTATGATACACCTTCACATACCGCACATGCTCCACGCCCTGCGCATCCTCATGCCTCTGCGCGACAATTTTGTACCCGCCCAGCTTCGGCCACAGCCTAGTCCAGCACGCCCAGTACACAACACCAAGCAACAGCACGCCCACGCCCACAATCGGAAACACGTAGTACGGGTACCCGTCCGCGTTCCATGCACCCGTTGGCGGGATGAAGGGGACCAGCGCGAGGAAGATGTTGGCGGCGAGATACAGCACCGCGACGGGGAGCCAGGTGTGCCACGGGGATTCCCACCGCTCGGCCTTGTTGTAGTGCAGGTAGATGAGACCCGCGGTGACGAAGCCGTTGATCCAGGCGCCGGGATAGGTGTACAAGTCCGTGATGAAGTTGTAGGCGGGGCCGGCGGGGGGCGCGACAAGGACGATGACGGTGATGAGCCAGTGGAGGAAGAGGGCGGGGGCAGGCGCGCCGAAGGGCTTGATGGATGCCCAGAACTTGCTGTACGGAAGGAGACCCTCCTTCGCGAATTCCTGGTTCAGGCGCGAGTGGGCGAAGCTGACGGCAAGCACGTTGCCGAGATTGGACAGGGCGACGAAGGCGGGCAGACTGCGCGCGCCTGCGCTGTCGCCGAAGACGTTGCGGAAGAAGACGCCGGCTACGATGGCTTCGCTGCCCGCGAGGTCTTCTTTGGAGATCGCGGCGAAGTAGGCGATGTTGGCAAGGACGTAGAGGATGGTGGTGCCGCCGATGGCTAGGGGTGCGGCCCAGGTTAGTGTCTTTTTGGGGTTCTTGATCTCGCCGAGGACGTAGTTGGCGTTTTCCCAGCCTTTGTAAGAGTAGATGATGCGGAGCAGGGCTTGACAGTATTCGTAGGCACCGCCTCCACCGTAGCCTTCGCCGGAAGTGAGCTGGAATGCGTTGTCGAAGTTGCGAGGGTTGGGGACTCTGCGGTGACCAGCAAGAGCAGCGAAACCTGAGAAGACGATGAACAACAGGATGAAGACCTTGAAGACGCCGAGCACGTTGAATAAGCGGATGCCCCATTTTGGTGCTACGGAGTGCAGGGTCACAGCGAAAGTGATGCAGGCAATCGCAATACCACGGGCAGCCCATCCATCGACTGTGCTACCAGATGCCAGGAGGCAGTAGCGACCAAAAGCCAGAGCGTTTCCGGACGAGAAGCCGAGAAGCAGCATCTGAGCTGCCAGGACGCATGTCGCGACGTACTTGGGGCGGCGATATACACGTTCGAGATAGTTCTTTTCACCACCTGAGCGAGGAATGGCGAGACCGAACTCGATGAATACGGACAGACCAGCGAAGGTTAGGATACCACCGATGACCCAGAGGAAGAGCGAGACACCGGCTGAACCAGAGACGGCGAAGATGCCTGATGGTGTAGAGAAAACTGAGACTTTATCAGCCATGATCTGCGTGGTTTGTAGAGAAAGACTCACTTCCAGTACCGATCATCTTGTTCAAGATGACGAAGACAGTGGCGGTATAGCCCAATTTCTGACTGTCATCGTAGATGAAAGCTTGGTCCGTCTGTACGCTGACATGGTCATCCGTATACCCCGGAGCTGGACTCTCGGTTTCGTGGGCGATCTTGCGATCATCCTTCTCGAGTTCGGTAGCCATACTGCGGCAGGCACCCAAACGAAGCTTTGACAGTAGTGGTTGACTTAAGGTACAAAGCGCTAGTGCAGCCGCTGTGCAATAGCAAGAACCAGTGGAGCGGACGCGCTACACATTCTGGAAGCTCTGGAGACAGGACTGCACCCATATACATACCATGCTATGGCGTGCTCGTTTTTTGCCGGGACTCTTACATCTCGAGACAGCATTGTCCTTGCGCTGAACGCCTATAATTCGCGATCGTCATACAGATTGACGTTCCAGGTCTTGGGTTACATGGACGCCATACAATGGGAAGCTGTTCTGAACGCTGAGTGGCTAAAAGACACCCAATCAGGAAGGTCAAGCAAAACGCCTGGTGAAGCTCTCTTGGTATACGCTACGAGCGGTGCGCACAGCGACCAGCCCCGATGTCGTGATTGCTCGGCGTTATTCGTCTACCGCAAACGAGCAGGAATCATCTTGGCAACTGCAACGCATCGCATTGTCTGGCTGGAAGTCCTTGTTGGTGGCTGTGGCGATTGCTTGTCGTTCACGAAACGATGGTTTGCGATAGGAGTTTGGTACGTCTGAGGAAGGTGCGCAGGTCTTAAGGACCTCGGGAAGGCAAGGCTCGTGATATCAGGATATGATTGCGCGATCAAGTCAGCGGATGCCAACAGTCGTAAGACACCTTGCTGTGTAAATCTGGCAGCAACCCCATGCTTCTTAAGGTTCCAACGTTGTGAGTCTGCGAGGCGAGAATCGGTGTTGCTGATTGCGGGGCCGCGAAAGGCAAGTGCGCTAGGCCAGAATTTAAGGCACGTTACCCTACGATCCATGCATTGTCTGATCATCCACCTACAACGAGAAACATTATGTACGTTCCGTCAGCCAATATCAATCATGGCTTGCGATTCAAGTAGTCATGTCTTTGAACTCACCATGTGTACAAAGGTCGCTGAGTGTAAAATCTTCAGCCTCCTCCGTCCCACCCCTGAAGCGCCAATGAACATGCGCAAAGCGCACACCAATCCCGTACAGGGTTTCATCGATACTTGGAAGATGTTTTGATGGCGTCCTGCGATGTGTCAAGTCTAAGTGTACCTGGATCGCTAATTGTGCCTCAAGCTTTGCCCATGTGCTGGTGTAATGCTTGTCCACGCCACGCCGCCATGATGCGACGCGAGAGCGGACGCGTACATCAACCCGAAACTCACTTGCTGTGGTCAACAAAGTTCAGCTTTTACGGAATCAGCGAACGCACTCGGGCCGCTTAACATCATCTCCACTGAGATATTAAGACAATGCGTAGGCTAGCTGCTTATTGGTGGATCATCTTTATCCACTCTCCCCAGAGTCCCCGGATCCCACCATGTGGAGCCTCAAGCCACACCCCGCGTTCGGTAAAACCCTCGTGCTGGTCGATTGGATCACTTCTCGGGCTACAGGTCGCAAAACAATCTTCCGCGGCTCATGACGGGCTGGGTACATGCTTCCAGGAGATGATGTCTGCGTGTATGGGGATAACAGGCACGCAAGAGCCTTGCCATATTTCCCCGCGAGGTGATGATCTCGAGGTCTACTCCTAAATGGATATTTCTCGACTATATAAGAATGCGTGCCCAGACTTCTATCTGAGCCACATAGCTTGTCGTGTCTAAACAAGACTTTTCCCTGTGCCGAGCTTGAGGCCCGTCCAAGATGCGTCTAGCTTTTGCGCTTGCATGTATTCTCGAAGCATGCACTGCACTTTCAGCAGTCAACCGGAAAGCTTGTCAGCGACCTACAAAGAGCCCTCTGGATGGCTGTCCCAAAGATACGCTGCTGGTAGGACCTGGTCAGAAATTCACAACTATCCAGTCTGCGGTCTTGAGTCTGTCCAACAGCACGGATGCCGCACACATCCTGATCCTTCCCGGAAATTACACCGAGCAGGTGAATGTCACTCGCTCGGCTCCCGTGTATCTCTTCGGTCAGACGGAACACACAAAAGACCAGAGCAAGAACACAGTCAACGTTATCTGGCACAACGCCACCGGCGCTGGTATCGTGCCTAACATCGATAATGCATACACCTCCACGTTGACAGTGGCACCTACACTCAACTCCAGCCTTACAGGCGCAGGACCAACTGGCAACACTGTTCCTGCAGACACCCCCTTTGGCAATGCTGATTTCAGGGCCTACAACCTGAATTTCATCAACGACTACAAACCGTACTCTTCTGGTCCTTCCCTCGCTGTTTCAGTGAGTTACGCAAATACTGGGTTCTATTTCTGCGGATTTTACTCGTATCAAGATACGGTAAGCTCAGCCGTTACCAAAGTATATACGATAAGCTGATCCAACTTCAAGGTCTACATTGGCAAACTTGGCAATGCCTATTTCTACAAGAACGAGATTGCTGGCCAAACCGATTTCTTCTACGGCTTCGGTACAGCATGGATCCAGTCCAGCCTTGTATCGATGCGCGGCTGTGGTGGAGGCATTACTGCCTGGAAGGGAACCAACACCACTTTTGTCAACAAATACGTACGTATCGTGTGATCGCCTTTCAGCACCTCGCTCACAGGTCCTAGGGTGTCTACATCGTCGACTCCAAGGTACAAAAGGCCAACTCATCTCTCGCAATCACAGGGCAATGCGCATTGGGACGTCCTTGGAATGCACTGCATCGCTCCATCTTCGCTAAAACCTACCTGGATGACTCCATCCAGCCCAACGGCTACATCGAGTGGAACAAGAACGAGCCTCGTGTGAATGCTAACACTACTATGGCGGAGTACAAGGACTACGGGCCAGGCTTCAATGCGACTGGGCGCGCCAGCACTAACGTTACGATCGTTATGGATAAGAAGCAGTATGAACCGTACTCAACGGTTGACAAGGTTTTCCAGTATCCTTTTACGGGGAAGGGTGGGAATACGGCGTGGATCGATAAGGATCCGGAACGGTGAATGTAGGTAGTTTGAATCAGAAGCTCGCGAATCGATGGAAGTGCAGGCTTAGATAGAATCTATCGGCGATCAGGAAATGCATGCAGACATTGTTCGATAGTTCACATTCTCTCTGCTGGTTTGTTGAGATAAGAGCATTGTGCGCATGTTATCCCATACAATCGTTTGCTGTACAAGGCTGGAGGTGAGGTGCGATGATCGCTTGAGACCATCGAGACGCGACAGTTCCGCGATTGCATCCACAGCTGAGAAAATGGCGCCCTCGACTCCTTCACATCCTTCCTCATCACAAACACTATAGCATCATGGTTGCCTGTTGTACACAGCATCTCAGCCAGGCTCACCTTTGTCACACACGTATGATGCCTTGGAATGCGGTACAGCCTGGTGGCGGCTGTACAGCCACGGCGCCTTCGTATTCGAGTCAGGCCCCCAGCCCGACTCACCTTCTTGGGCAGTCCTCAGCCTTGTGCACCACGTTTATAATCCACACCACAACAACATCATGAGCTGAATCACAATGTCGGATCCACCCGTCTACTCACATACGCTGCCAGCTCGCTCCATCCGCCTGCTTACCATCGAACCCGGCGAACCAGGCTCCCCACTCCAGTGCACGCTTCAAGAAGCATGTCTCGACTCCGACATCATCGCCTACAACGCTTTGTCCTACTGCTGGGGCCAAAATGACTCTCCGGCCGAGATATTATGCAACTCACAGCCCTTTCTCGTGACGCCGAATCTGCATGCCGTTCTGCTTCAATATCGCCGCAGAGCCATTTCCACTCCACTATGGGTCGACGCAATCTGCATCAACCAATGCGACATTCCTGAACGAACAGCGCAGGTTCGCATTATGCAGAAAATCTATTCTCAAGCTGCGTGTGTGGTGGTGTGGTTAGGCGAGGCAGAGGAGACTGACGAGATGGCGCTCGAACTGTTGAAGATGATGAATGCGCCCTGGGCAACGGTAACTGACGATCGTGGAAGGAAGGTCCCACTGTTCACTGGTAGTAATGCTGAGGATCACGATGCCTACGTGGCGCAACAGGTGCCACAGCGGTATTTCGACGCGCTAGCCGCGTTCTTGATGAGGCCTTGGTTTAGTCGTATCTGGATGTACGTGAACTATGAATCGGTTGGTACCTCCTGATGAGATGGATGTTAACGAGATGTAGCGTACAGGAGCTGTTGGCCGCGCGGGAAACCGCAGTTTGGTGCGGATCCGAAACGCTCAATGAGAAATTCCCAATCCTGGAGGCGAGCGCGCGATTGTCGATCTTCACAAATTGTAGCGTCAAAACACAGCTTGCAACGACAGATATGGGAGATCTAGAAGCAGAGACCTCCGGCAGAGCGAAATTGTCATGTGCAGGACGGCTGTGGGTCGTAAAGATGGCAGCCGAAATGAAGATGGACGGTATAAAGCACCTTCTGTGCTTCACTCATTGCTTTGATGCTACAGACCCCCGGGATAAGATCTTTGCTCTCGTGGGGCTCGCGAGCGACATTGACGAAGATTTCATCGACTATTCGAAGTCATACCAAGAGATCATTGAGGACCTTAGCCGCCGATTCCTGGACGGCAGGATCGAGACCGACGGTTGCTTCACCCTGGACGTCTGGTCGTGCATCAGTAGGAGCGAGGATGATGAGCTTACAGGACCGAGTTGGGTGATTGACTGGTCGAAATTGCATCATTCCCTGTACGGCCCCCTTATGGCCAGCTATCCTTCGAAGGATAGTCTTATTAAACGCAGACCCGAAATACGCTTTGCAAAGGAAGCAGACAAAGAGGTAAGCAGGACACCTACATGATGAAATTTCCACATAAGGACACACATTTTAAGTGGCACATCAGGTCCTTGAAGTCAGAAGCGTCATCTTCGATCAAATCACACAGATCGTTCCTTCCCCACTCTGCATGCGGCAAGTGGTACCACAGTCAGATCTCGTAGCCGGAAAATATCTGCCAGATTTTGCAAGATGGCATACTGAAGCCTGCCAAAGCGCCCTTTCGACCATCGAGGAGTCAAACCCCATATATGAAGCCACCGGCGAATCACTGTACGAAGCCTTCTGGCGCACCTTGTGCTGCAATCGCGCTGGGAGTCGTGAAGACGGAACTCCCGAGAACGACAATAGTTACGAATCCTGGTGTCAACTCATCCAGATCCAACAGCAGCGTTTGCAGCACGAGACTCTATTCAGTCGGTATATGGGGATGCTGAAATGGGGCCTTTGGATTGGCTCCACGGCGTCTATCTCAGCCTTGACCTATCTTTGTCGTAGGAATAGGCTTCTGGTAGTCGCCATACCACTTGCCCTGCCGTACACGATCCGCTTCTTCGACATTGCTTGCAAGTCCGGCATGGAGACGATCAGATATAATCTAATAGTGAAATGTATTAAGGACAGCCATCAAGTGCAGATTGATCAGAGAGAGTTCGAAAGCACGTTCAGCAACATCTCGCAGGGTCGGCAGTTTGGAATCACGAAGTTGGGGCTGATGGGTTGGTTCCCAGTTCTTGCTAAGCCGGGCGATTTCATCGGCCTCTTTGGAGGATGCAGGATTCCGTATGCGCTCAGAGCTGTCGAGGGAGGCATGAAGCTTATAGGTGATGCGTATGTCCATGGTGTGATGAACGGAGAGGCTGAAGGACGACACGAAGGAATGATGATCAGAATCGTATGAGGGCGTATCGAAACTTCGATGTAATAGATCTTAAATTACCATCTTTTCTCAGCGTATGTATATCACGAGAGCGGCGACATGAAGCGGGGAGCGAATCTTCACTGCCAGAGGCGCGTCATTCCAGAAGTGCAGAGATCCAAAACTAGCGCTCTATCATCAAGAATCACCAATAGAGTAACAGCCATTGTGGAAGTGCCATATAAGTCTCGAACAAGTTTATTCTCAAGCTACTCCGTGCAACACCAGATGAATGCGACGCCATGTATGCTGTCAAGATCCTCGGTTCGACCCATTTCTCAGATGCGTAACGTCAACGCCTTTCCCTTACATAGACATCAACGCCAAACACGGCAAGAAAAGATCACTATTACCTCTACCTAACATCGTAGAACCCCAATGCTAACCAACAACAGAAGAGAGGTCAATGCCTCACGTCAGAGCAAAACAATCAGAATTCGGCAGATCCATGATCGCGAACATGTCCTCGGGACACAGACTGCACGTGCATGTCTGCATCTCTTCTGAGTGGCATAAACGCTCCTTCGGTCACAAGAAATGCCGAAAACCACGGATCATGACAACTGCAGATCGCAACCATGTCCTCGAGATGAAGACTGCACATGCATATCTTCAACACTTTAGAGTGACATGGAGGCTTTCTTGATACAATAGAGACCAAGATGCTGACACTTCCTCAGGATACAGATTGCTCGTGCATATCTGCTCCTTGGTAGATTGAGTGACGTGAACGCTTCTTTGGTACAGTGCAGAAGATGGAAGTCATGCGTCGAGCCGAAAGGGTGTCTCTCTTTTGTCGTTGCATTACTTCGCGATTTCGTTTGGTCGTGCGTTAGGTTGGGGACGATGAGTACGGTACAAGATGCCCCCTTTGCGCTATTCCAGGCGCGTGCGCTTCAACGGGGCGCACTTGTCACCTTTGGGTCCCGTGCGGCGCTTGCCCAGGATTGAGGTGGTGGAAAAGGACGGTGCCGGACTGGGAAGGGGCGGATTAGACGGTGATGGAATTGCAGAGCCTGCGGTGGTAGAGGCGAAGGGTGTTGGCGGTGCGAAGGTTGGCGCTGGGTTGATCACCGCTGGGTTGGCCACTGTTGGGTAGGCCACCGCTGGGTTGATCGCTCCTTGGTTGATCACCGCTGATCCAACCTGATGACGGTCCTCGGGCTCGTAAGGCGAGCCTTGAGTGTAAGGAGACGCAGCACCAAGGCTCAGAGTCTCGCTCCTTGGAGTCTCGGCTGGTGAAAGCATCTGCACCACTTCCTCGACACGACCACGCTTCTGAGGCGGCATTCTAGCACCGGCATAGTCTGTATAGTCCACACCTACTAGACGCTTGCGCTTGTTTGTCAGTTCTTCGCGAGGCGGCATGTCGGTGGTGGTGGGGTCGTCATCTGCCCGACGCTTAAGATTGCTTGGTGGCTGCTTAAATCGTCGGTAGCCACTCATGTCACCTTGTTGCCCCAGATCGAAGTTGGGAGACGGAGTCGGTGCAGCGGTGGGAGCTGGTGGCGGCTGGGAGCCCAGTGCGGTGACAGGTACTGGTAGAAGCGTGCGTCCTCGGGATTGCTGTCGACCTTGGAAGCCACTGAGCCTTGAGGGCGGTTGCTGCGAGCTTGTGGTGGCGGCAGTGACTGGAGGATTCGTCTGCACTTGCGGGCTTTGCTGTCGGGTGACAGCACCGTTTCCAGTTGCCTTCTTGCTCTTCTTGGCTTTAAGCGTCGATGCAGTATCCGATGTCTGCACTCCAGTACCAGTCGCACCGGCGTTGTCGGCTTCCGCAGTAGCTGCAGCAGCATCCGCAACTTTCTTCGCCTTCTCCAACTCCTCCATGCCTCGCTTGAGGGCCTTGCTCTTCTTAACGTTGTTCACGCCGTTCTGGGCCGAGTTCTTCTCGAGCTTATGAGGCGCCCCAACGAACGCATCCAGATTCTCCGCCTTCATGACGAAATCGCATCGGCTCTTGCGAGTCAACAAAAGCCGGGCCATGGTATCCATGCGCTCCTTGAAAGACCACTTCTCTGTGGCTTTGAACAGCTTCGCGTACTGCTCGTCGAAGCATTGCAAGGCAGATGGCCCATCGGTGTGCAATTTGATCGCCAACAATACCACTTGCCAGCATCGGTTCACTATCTTCTCTTTACTGTAGAACATCTTACCAGCTGGTCCCGGTATCCAGCGCCCCTTGAAGGCGTTGTTCTCGACGGAGTCTACTGCGTACTCGGTCTTGCACATGGCTTGCGACAATTCTTCAACGTGGGCTTGAATTGCGTCGGGTGTGGTCGGAATGGTAGTGTCGTTCGCCTTTGGTGTCCATGTGGTGTCGTGCGTCCTCAGGAAATCGGCTCTGGCCGCTTCTGTTGAGTACCTCTCGACGAGGCCGTGGAGCTCGTCTCGGAGAGCTTTGGTAAAGATCGTCTCCCTACGAACTTGTTCTAGCTGTGGTGAATCCGATGGAACGTCCTCAGAGTCACCTACTTGTTGGGAAGGTATCGCATCAGCCTCGAAGACTTCAGCGTAATCTCCCAGCATGGCCCCCACCAGCTGTTGCTGCTGCTGGGCTGGGATGTACTGCTTGATACGTAAGTTTTGAACGGGGTAATGATGACCATGAGCGGATGAGTGACTGACCTCTTCGCTCTCAGGGTTCAGTCCCTGAGGCCTCTCCACGCCGTGACCATCGACCATCGGGGTCTGGAGAGCAGATGGTTCAGCAGCTATGGAGTTGTTGTCTCCGGCTGATGACGGAATGGATTGCTGTACGTCAGGAAAGTAGCTGTCAAGTGAGCGCCAGTCCACAATGACATTGCGTTCCCTGAGGGTATCCATCAAGATCCTCACGTCAGTTGGATCCCATTTGTTGAAATCGTGCTGACGTGGTAGCCAATACCAGAGCCATCCACTGACTTCATTAGCATCTTCTTGAAGCATCACTTGCGCCTCCTTCCCATGCCCAATTTGTGCTGCGTAGGATGCCCAGAATAGAGGCTGATCAGGCCACCTCTGTTGAAAGGTCAGAGCCGTCGCTTCTGCCGATGCGCGATTTTGTTGAGGCTGTTGGGCAGGCCTGTTAGACCGAGCAGTTGCAGACAGCTCCTGACCAGCAGTGAGAGCTGGAGAAGGCATAGCCAACGGCGTGTTGGTAAGATGCTGCTGCTGTTCACCAGCGTAAGGTGAAGATGGCGCGGGCAATGGTGTGTCAGCAAGTTGTTGCTCACCAGCATATGCCATGTCGCTCGATGGGCCCAACAGTACCTCTCTGAAAGCGTCGGCATCATTGAGAAGGTCGTCAAAGCCAGAGGAAGTGTCTGCCGGTGCCTCAGGCGCAGGATCTTGTGGAGTGTAGTCTTGCTGACCACCGTGGGTCTCCTCATGTTGATCTTGCTCGAGATACTGGTCTTGATAGACGCCATGTCCTGGCCGCGCGAAGTACGGGGATTGGATATCTTGCGCATCATGTTCATAGGCGCTTCGCTGTTGAGGCTCATGGGAGGTAGCACGAACACCTGATGATGCTGCAGCAGACTGGTACTGAGATACAGAGTTAGCTTGTGATAAAGAGCTCCTGTCATGACTATCAACCCGTACCTGATGAGAGGTGTATGCTGGGGTACCGAAGTGGGAATATGCTCCAGCGTTCGAAGAGTTCATGCCGACCATTTGAGGTGCTTGTGACTGATCCTGAGCTTGACCATCCGCACCGCCGTCCGCAGGCATGTTGTATGTGGGGCAGGTTGCCATGACTTTTGCGATATCAACAAGACCTAAATGAAATAGGTAGAAGGTATCAAATGTTAGAGCAGTTGAACTGATGTTAAGGTGGGAAGGCTGTGTGGATGCCAATCAAGAGGATGAGATTCACGCAATACCAGTTCGTGCAGTTGAGAAGTTGCTTTCGGTTGCAGTCGTCGCGGTGGTAATCTCGAAGCAGTCGCACTGGTCCAAGAAAAAAACATATACTACACAGGTACCAGCTTCGCGGGGGCCGTGCACCACGCGCGCTCTCTACGTAATCAGCTCGTCTCGTGAACGTTCGTTTCACTGGAAAAGAAGCGGTGCGGACTTTCACTACACCGCGAGGGAAAGGATACGTCATGGCACCGCTGCATGAGGTGCAAAGAGTGAAACAGAGGGGCATGCGCACCCGCGTCGGCCAGGTAGAAGATGGTCAGGAGTAAGAACTCTCAATATGCGCTTGAAGATGAGAAGTCTCAAAAATGATATTGGGACCTACTGCACGACACTTGATTGGTTCACATGGCCATCAGCATTGGGGCGCCTCCAAAAGGCCATTGGTATCTAATTGTTGTTCTGTAATCTGTTAGACTCCGTCATCGAAGTGGATAGCGTAGGAGTCGTAGACTCACATGAGGACTTATACATACGATGATGAATACCTAAGCATACAAAAAACACCCCTCTGAAAACCATAAACCGCTCCTCTTGATCAACGCCGTCAACTTCAGGTCAATAGGTCTCCAGCTCACTGACCGCCAGCAGCTCGAGATGCGCTCACATGAGCAAACCTACCTGACAAACCGTACGCAGAAACACAAATATCGAAGCACACTCCGCAACCACCTCCTACAGCGACGAGCCATCCTCCTCAAGCACCGCCTCCATCTCTTCCGCCACGAAGATATATCATCTCGACCATTCGTCGACCCGTCTGCGATAAGTGTATTGGGTTGCCGCTGACTCGAGTTGAGATCTATGTATGCTTTCAGCCATTTTGTCACGACGCAAGCGCCAGCCGCAAACAAGCTGTGTGCAACAGCTGAACCGAGTAGAACTGACATTGCTGTGTGTTGGGCTCGATGGATATTGGTGCATTGCGAGGAGCGATGCATGACAACGGACTCGAATGGCAGATTGCAACAAAGGACTATGTGCATAGCTTCATAGGCTAAAGAGTCGCGACAAAGAGGCAAAAACAGCAGCGGATGGCAAGAGAAGAGGTGTCAGTGCAACGATGTTCATTGTTCGTTATTGTTGGGTACCAAATCTGCTACGTCTGAACGTCGGGAATATGTTAGCCAGCATTGCAAGCGTATACGAAATCTAGAAGAACGCATTGGCGAGGTAGCTTTGGAAGTTGCTGTCCCGGAAACTGGGTGTGGCAGCGCCGAAATCCTTCAAATCTGTCAGCAAAGCGAGAGCAAACATGGCACTGTACTCACCGTGTTCTCAATGGCCGACCTCGCCGCCGCGGTCATGCTATCCCACGCAATAAGAGGCTGCTGGCCGCCCAGATCGTTGGTCGCGATGAGCTGGTGGTTCACAGGGAAGTAGCTGATGTACCCAATCTTCGGGCTGGTGCCTTGGAGCGATGGCGAGGAGTTTTTCTGGTAGTCGCCGTGAGCAGAAATGGCAACGCCGGTGAGTGTGGCGGAGGTGGATTGGGCTGAGAGCCAGACAATGACGTTCTCCCAGTCGTGGCGATGGCCAAGTCCGGTGGATGGGGAGTCCTTGGGCATGTACCAGCTGTACATGATGCCGAATTTGCCGTTGTAAGTTCCGGCACGGGCGTACACTTGCCCAGTGGATGACGAGCAGCTACCATCAGAGGAGCCGGACGGGTTGAGACCACCGCTGATATCATGTAAGTGAAAAGCTCTCGGCGACGATGAAGCGACGTACCCGGTGTTTCCAGCCGCGTCAACCGCTGGGAATGGAACACAGCCATTAAAGACCTTGAGGTAAGGCTTGTACTTGAGCATCAATGTTCCCACTGTCCCAGATGGAACGGCCTGAGAGAAGCCAACGACTGCATCATGGTTGATAACCGCGCGCTTCTCAACGCCAGCGGGCAATGCCGATACGCATGTCGACGCTGCGAGGAGCCCGAACGTCAGCGACTGGAGATTGAAGAGCATTGTCGTTGATGAGACGGCGAAGGACTCGTGAGTAGGTTGTCGGCGATGATCAGAGAAGGCGTCGTGGCTCAGTGTCCAAGGGCTTGAAAGTTGTGCGGCTGAGGCTTCTCAATTCACGAGGATTGCCACAGCTCTTATACTCATACAGATCCGTTGTTGCGCATTCACGAGACAGCATCTCGTCGGCGGTATTGATTCAAAATCTAGCTGATCCTGTCTAGGTGTTGCGCCCGCTCCCGCTATGCATGTCGACGCATGCAAGGTCCGCACATGCCACTGGAAGTGTGGCTCAATTGGCTGGCTTCCCAATGCAAGAGACCAAGTATGCCAGTCGGTACAGCTAGAAAGGTGTAGCGCGACGTACGCAAGTGAGGAACAGGTCTTGATTGTCGACTTTGCATTGTCTTGACCGGGGCAATATCTGATCCAGGAAATCCCGTTAGATGATCGACATTGTTAATATCGAGACCGAGAGGTCATGTGTTTGCTTGTTGCGATGATCGAATAGGAGCTGGGGTTGTTACTGGGCGTGGGAGTAAACTGCCGAAGGATTGGTCAACGTGCCGAAGCTAGTCAAGAACAGAAAGGGAAGGTGCACAGATGCTGTATGGGTTCAGCATGTCACCTCGTCGGGCTGCGCGAACGTGAGAGATGTGGAGACGGCCATTGGAACAGCTGAAACCATGTCGCGATTGCGAGGCTGCGAAGTGTTTCGGATGCCTGACCAGCAGCACACGTTCCTGCAAACTCGTATCCGCGTATCCAGCCTCAAATACAGCATTAACAAATCATGGCTGATGCTTCTGACAAGGTTGTCAAGGCGTGGCACGTCGCGACCAATAGCAAGCAAATTGACCGACAGCGGTCAAAGATATGGCAGCCACTCACGTTGGCGGTACCGTTGCGATCAGAATGAGACTTCTGGGCACACTTTGTTCAGCCATATCTCCTCCAAATGGTGTCTCTGCTTCCTTTGGGTATCTCCGGCCCAGGCAGAATCTCGCGCAAGAGGTCGTTGATATCCAAACCTCGCTCTTGACATTCCTGCCACTGCCGTGGGTACCCTAAGCTTACTTCTTCGAATCGTGTATTATCAATCCAGTCGGTGCGTCTGATGTGCAAGTGCCCACTGACAACAACTTTGGCGTTGAACCTGTTGTGCCAATCCTCCGTCTTTTTTGTGCCGCACCAAAGGGAGAAGCGCGGAACCCGTACAAGTTTGACAAGGTCTTCGCGCAGCGGCCAATGGTTGATGATAACAAGGGGTGTGTTGGGGTCCGTAGCGATCGCGGCTTCGAGCTTCTTTTCGGTTTTCTCGACGAGTGCGTTGCACCATGCAATACGTGAAGGGTATGGATCCGGATGCAGCAGGTGCTCATCAGTCGCTTCGATGTCCTCCGCTCTTGCCCAATCAAGCGCATCCTTCAGCTCGACTTCTTTCGGTCGAAAACTGTAATCGTAAAGCGTAAAGATAGGCGCAATGAGAGCTGGACCCCCCTCACCTTCCCAGATTGTGAATTCATCCTCAGGAGTCCATATACCATATTCGCGTGCTATGTCGACACACTCCAGGTACTTCTGTTCGCCTCGCGGACCGTGGTCCTTCTGCGAGGGCAGTGTGTATAACTCATGGTTGCCGGGCACCCAAAAGACACGCCTGAAGCATGATGTCGCCTTCTCGAAGGCCTGTCTGCAATGATCGGCGCTCTCTCCTACATCGCCGCACAGAATGAGGCCGTCGTTCAGTCGCGGCTGAAGCTCCTCTAGAGCTTCTCGATTGCCCTTGAATGACAAGTGTATGTCGCTAATGGCCCAGAGTCGCCCTGGAGGATTCGGCGGAGGGGTCGGTGTGTGCGAGTGCGCAATCGCGTCGTCTGCAACGGACAGGAGAGGGTCCATGGCTGAAGGGTTTACAGAGAAGGTCTAGCTGAGATCAATGGACATACTATCAACAAAATGTACGCGTTGCATTGTCTCTGAGGGGCCGTTGTGCGCGCATGTCCGCTGCGCATACGCACATGCCGTCAGCAAAGATGCTGTCATCGAGCACGGACTGCACCACCACGGTTTCCTTCTCGTGGTAGCCTCTGCACCGCGCACCCTTTGACAGCGGTTGTCGCCATCACCAGGCTAGAGCCGCGCGAATCTCTCATCGAAATGAAGGTGAAAATGCGAGGATGATGGGTGCTTCTTCAAGTCGCGTAGCGTGATCTTGGACCCTGTTCAACCCAAGCAACTGTACCTAGCCCAGAGCGTGCCGCTTCGTGACACCGATGACGTAAGGTCAGCACTGATGGCAACAGAGAAGAGAATATATATGTATACGACGATAGTTAACAACTGATGAATGAAGTCATGATGAATGGATTGCTAATTACGTGCACTTTCTGATAAGGTAGTGACTATGTGTGTGTATGACATGGGGTATATCGAAACATGAAGAGCCAGAGGTAATCAAGGGGAGCCGATGCATCAGACGCGTTCACACTGAGTACGCCGGCGGCGCTGCATCGTAACTTGGCGGTGCACCACTGGGAGGCTGGTAGCCTTGTTGGTAGCTGGGTTGCTGCACGCCCCCATGACCCTCAAGGACCCTTTGAAATGCAGTCTCTCGCACCTCCTGCAACTCGACCCTAGCGTTCCTCAGCTGTTCGTTGGCGCTCCTCACACTTCCAAGCAGTTGTTGTTCTCGCTGCTCGCTCCTTCTGACCATATCGCCGCACTCGTGTCCAGCTTTATCGACCTGCGCCTCCGAATCCTTGATCTTGTCATGCATATCCATATCAGTGAAGATGTTATCGAAGATGACATCGCCCCAGATGCTTCCGGATGCGATGTTCAGCTGCCCCAAGCTAGGGAGGTGAGGGGCTACTTGTGACAGTTGCTGTTGCAACATTCTGACCTGTTGAATGCTACTCTCAGCTCTCTCGAGCAGGTTCCGCTTTTGCATGGAGGCCATCGTACCGCCTCCAAACATATCCCATTGCGACATGCCATGAGCATCATCAAGATGGTTGCGTGCTTCGCTGAGCTTAGTGCTGATCTGGCGCAACAGAAAAAGTACGTGGCGCTCCTTCTCAAGCTCCTGATGCACAGACTGAACGTGCTGGGACGAGGCATTGCATGCCTCTTCCTTGCGGTCTTCGTCTGGAAATTCGGGTGTCTGACCAGCAAAGATGGAGTTGTACAGCTGATCGAGCTGATGCTGGAGATACGTGTGGCGGGTTGTGTCGCCGTCAAATTTCTGTCTCTGGACTTCTGCCTCCTCCTTCAGTTGTCGGACATATGCAAGTTCGTCTTCTGCCGTCTTCTGCTCTTGGATAGCATCAAAATACTCTCGCTCTTCTTTGGCTGCTTTCTCAGCGAACCGCTCCTTACGGCCAGACGCCTTGTGCGCAAAGCGACGGAAAGTTGACTCGGAATATTTCTTGTGATCTTGAAGTTCAAGATTGGTTTTCTTCTTCAAGTCTTCTACACGTTTTGATGTGCTCGCCTCTTGAGCTTTCAGATCTCTGAGATAAGCATCCTGCTGCTGTAGCTGGGACGGTGCTTGGTCGGTTTCCGTAAGACCTTGGAGAAGCTGTGCGTGTTGAGAAGCCGCTTCGTGGACCTTAGATTGAATAGATGCCATGTGGAGTATAGTATGATATGATCTGAAGGATGAATTGGAGGATTATAAGCTTTGAGAAATGCTAGAGTGCTTGTATGGTTGGCAGGACAGGAAACTATATACCCACAGTAGCACACATAGTAGTTGTGATCTTGGCCTACGTTTCTAGGTACGCCTTACACAGCCCTACTGTTGGAGGCCTGACTTTACGACTGTGTGGTAACGATCGCCGATGCTCATGATGCTTCGACGGTAAGCCGAACGAGGCTGAGTGTTCTCGTTTAGGTATAGTCGTGGCGCAGGCAGAGTGGGGCAACAGCGCTCGGTGCCGTTCGGGTTGATCTCGTGATGATCTTTTACACTTTTCCGGGCGTAGATCTGAGTGCAGACACTCACGAATCTCGAGTCTTAGCTTAACGTGGAGTCCCGCAAAAGTATTAGGGGCACCCTGGCACAAGCAATCGCAACCGAGGTTGTGCCTATGCGATCCAGATTCATGCGATATGCGACAAAGCCCCACTTTGTGCATGCGAGGCACTTCTTCGGGATGCTTCGGTGTGACATTGGCTCGCACAACAGCTCAACGGCTTCAAAAGACTTGACCGCCCTCTTGAAACGCATATCTCTTTATCATCATTTCCACGTTCCCACCGCACTCCAACATTATGGCTACCGAGAGGCTCCAAACCTTTCCAAGCAAGCCCCGCGTCTTCATTCTGTCGGACATCTCCAATGAGCCCGATGATGCTGAGTCGCTATGCCGATACTTGTTGTATGCCAACCAGTTTGAGACTGAAGGGCTGGTAGCTTGCACGAGCACATGGATGAAGAACAAAGTGTGCCCGCAAGACATGGAGAAGATCATCGACGCCTATGCAGGGGCTGTCGAAAATTTGAATCAACACGTTCATCCAGACTGGCCATATCCAAGTGCAGAGCACTTAAGAAGTCTGATCAAGAAGGGTGCCGAGGTACGCGATTAGTCATTCAAAAGACAAACATCATGCGTATGATACTAATCGATAGATAGACGTATGGCATGTCAGCTGTAGGACAGGACATCCCGCTTTCGGTGGGCGGACAGCTGCTCTACGACCGAATCATTGCACCTTCGACACAGCCATTATGGATTCTGTGCTGGGGTGGCACAAATACACTCGCTCAGGCATTGGTCAAGATCGACGACAAGTACTCCCCCGAAGATTCTCAACGTCTTCTGTCCAGAATTCGCGTATACGCTATTTCTGATCAGGATGACACCGGTGCATGGATTCGCAACAATTTCCCAGACGTGTTCTATGTTGCCTCGGTGCACGGTTGGAACCAGTACGGCATGGCAGCGTGGACCGGTATCTCGGGAGAGAAGTACTATGGCTTTGATCAGGGCGGTCCAGATTCCACTAAGATTGAAAAACGCTGGATCAAGGAGAACATCCAGATCGGCCCACTCGGAAGCGCCTACCCGGACTACCTCTTCATACCGGAAGGTGATACTCCCACTTTCCTGTACCTCATTCAGAATGGCCTGGGTGTGCCTGAATGTCCTGAATATGGGTCTTGGGGTGGCCGCTATGGTCGAACAGATGTCAGTGCTGTTGGACTGAACAGCAATCACTACAGTGATGCTGTAGATCGCGTGCAAGGCCGCGATGGCAGGGTGCATACCTCGAATCATTCCACAATCTGGCGCTGGCGTGATGCCTTCCAAAACGATTTCGCAGCCAGGATCAGGTGGAGCATGAATGCCGACTTCAACAAGGTGAATCACCACCCTGTCATTCGTCTTAACGGCACCAAAGACCTCACGCCTGTGCGAATCGATGCTGAAGCCGGGTCCACTGTTACTCTCGATGCGAGTGGCACCTACGACCCAGATGGTGGGAGGCTGACATACAAGTGGTGGCATTATCGCGAGCCCACGGCGACACAATGGTGGGTGGATGCCGAGGTTGCAGAACTACAGATCAAGAATCTGGACGATGATGGTGTCAAGGTTGATGTCACCTTACCTCCACCGGAAAAGTGTGCAGTTGAATTGATGAGTAGGAAGCCTATACCACAAGGGCAATTACTGCACTTGATATTGGAGGTCACGGATGATGGCTTTCCCTCCCTGACGAGCTACAGGCGTGTCTTGATCCAAGCGACGAACAGAGAGCTTAGGGGAGGAGGAGATGGCGCAGATGCAATTGGCGATCTTATGAAAGATTTGTAGTTGCCGAGTGAGAAGGTGATGGCAGCCTGCGAAGTTGTATTCTTGCGGAACCCTATCCACCCATCTTTCTTCATTTGGAAAGCGACCAAGAGAGCATCAAAAGAGAGAGTTACATTGGACAACGTGGAGGCCAAGGACCTCATCGACATCACCGTGGTCACTTCTCCTCAGCCGGGTTAGTGTGCACTCTATCAGGGTATACCACCATATCCTTCTTGATACTGAGGCTTTGAAGCCGCAAACAGAGACTTTTGGACTATTGTCTTCATATATATCAAATACTGAGCACTGTTCGTGCTCTGGAAGACATTGTTACACACTTGCACGCGGCACCTCTCGGCGGAGAAGGCAGTCGCATTGTGTGAAGAAACAAAAGGACTATAACTGTGGACGCACACAGTGCGTCCATACATATTTCGAACGGACAAGGCATTGTATAGTGCGCTTTCATTATGAAGGCCCAACTCTATTCGCTCTCATATATCACCAGAAGCTTGCACTACAGCATACTCCATAGATTCTAGTCCCGTACTCTTCGACAATCGCTACGCCCATTCGCGCATCTTATGCCTATCATCATCGCCTACTGAATCTTTCCGGCATATACGCACATAGTTCGACCTCGCTGCTCATATACATATCAACAGTATCTCTTTCGCAAGCGGAAACCTTTCACTATCCGCAATAATCTGCCATAGGGTTCATCATCACTCATACTTATTGATCGACCAAATCTCACAGAATTCCCAGAAACACTGAGAACTATCTCACCTCACCTACCAACAACACTTCCACTCAACCAGAGCTGAGTCATACCAAATCATGGCTTCCAACAACGCAGAAGACTTCAACGATTTGTTCGACTTTGATGGTTTTGGAAGTGACCAAGATGTCCCCCTCATAGCGGACAACCATCTCTTCTACGGCGGACCCGACCTCTTTGCTCAACAGCCGAATGAGTCGTTAGCTAACGCTGATAGCACCTCTCAAAACGCCCAAGAGCCCACTGCACGGCCATTGCCAGACGACAGCTATGTCACCCCGGGGTCTGACCCTTTTCAGGGTATCGACTTCAGCAGCAATGAACTTTACGATTTTAATGGATTGACTATGCCTTCCTTCGGTTCCCGGCCCGAGGGTAATCCATTCGATCCGAACTTTGCCCCGGTTGCCACACCTACCAACGTACCTACACTCTCGTTACAAGCTGTTCAGTACGTTCTCAATGATCCTCAGTTTGCTCTTGCCAATGCTCAGTACGCTCCAGCTAATGCTCAGTACGCTCCAGTCATGCCATTGCCGCAACAATTCGGGCATTGGCAGATGCCAAATACTCGGCCTTTCCCGACCCCGCAGACACGATTCCAATCAGCAGCCGAGAATCACTTCTGGCCATCAACAGCTGATGTTCGTTCTTCTGGGTTTGGTCTAGGTCAGCCTTCTCAAGTACGGGACCATCTGCGCCAACAAGAAATGCTCTCTGATGAAGCCCATCAGACCCTCCATAACGCTGAGCCGGCCGGAGGTCAGACATTCAACGCTCAGCAGCCCACTCATACTGAGTCGTTGATCTCTCATGAGACTAATGAGCCGCTCGAGGATGATGATTCGTCCGAACATGATGATTTGTCCGAAGATGATGAGCCGTCCGAGGATGATGAGGAGCCGTTCGAGGATGGCGAGGCAGCCACACTCGTACATCAGTCTACTGATGGCGAGCCATCGCGTAAGACTCTGGCTAAGTGTGTTGCACACTCCAATAACCATGCAAACCAATCAGCAATAGGTTCATCCACACAGTCTTCGTCACAGACTCCATTGCCAGGTCTCGCATTCGCCAGCCTTCGCGGCGCCGAGACGGCAATGGCAACTCGCTTTTTGGAGAACGACTGGACACCTCCGACAGACGACGAGAGCATTCCCTCTACATCTGTGGAGCAATCCGAATATGTCCTGTTGATGCTCAATGCTCTGAAAGATCCTTCTAACTGCAAGGACAACAAGAAAGGCTACTCTTACGTCAAGCGCTGGACAGGCACCGGTTACTACGACATCCAAGAAATGGAGAAGGTGTGCTGGCAAATGCTCGAAGTTGCTGAGCGTTTACATGCTGAAGGTCCACGTTCACTGAACTTCTACTGCGAAGAAGCACTCAAGAAAGTGAAGGCATCTCGTAACCTGACGTTCGAGCAGCGTATTGACGCTGTCTGCGCGGTACTGCGGTTCTCCAAGAATCAGTGCGATAAATTGATGAAGAATGAGGGCATCGAGGCTCTCGTTGGAGCTCCAGTGCAAAAGATGTCAGGCGCACAGACGATGGTCAGTCAGAACAAGAAGCGACAGAAGTGGATCTTGAAAGGTCGAAAGGATGACCCGCACCATGGTACACCTAACAATGGCGATGTTCCAGAACTTCCTCAACAGAGCACATCTGACCCAACCCAGAAGAAGCCCAAGAAGAAACAGAAGCGCTCCAGCAAAGCAGCAGTGTCCAAATCCAAGGCCAAGGCTCGTTCAACATCGAAACCTACGCCTGTATCCACAACAGAAGCTGAAGATACTTCACACAACGCGCGTGAACAATCAGGAATCGAACCACCCCCCAACCACGGCTCTGTATCTGGTGTCGATGGATCGAAGCAAATTCCGATACCACGAGCGTCTATCGCTGCAGCATCGGGTAGATTTCGCCATTCCATACATCAGGTCCTACAGCCCGGACGAGTTTCGCCTGCGTCACAAGATAATGTGAACACAAAGCCGACAACAAAGGCAGACACAAAGTCTACCACGAATGTCCAGCCACCAAAGCGGAAGATTGATCTGGTTGAGTCGGACTCGAGCGAAGTACAGTCTGCCGTTTCAATAAAACGTCAGCGTACAGATCATGCCACTATGAGCTCCGGAAACATCGAATCAGAGAACGAGGCTACGTCCCCACCTACCTTGGACATTCGCCAACTCGTCACCTCGGCGATCACAAAAGCGATGGAGCTCAATTCCACATCTTTTGTGAATAAGATAAGCCAGGCTGTAGACCTGGCGTTCTTACTCTCAGAGCCACAGGCTGATTTGGAATCTGCTGATTTGGTGAAGAAGTCGGTAAGCTTGGTGAAGACCATATCTCAAGCTTTGAAGCTTAAATTCCCCAAAGTCTCACATGTCGAGCTGGATTCGGTAGATCTTGTCGAGACAATACCTCTGCGTGTGGAGGTTGCCCTTTCAAAGCTACAGATCGAATTGGATTCCGCAGCGTTGATAGGGACAATAACTCGACATGTGGAGCTTGCAATCTCAAATTTACAGGACAAAGTCCAGCGACGTGAGCTTCAAGAGAAGCGTAGCGCTCAGCCCCCAAACGTCAAGCCATCGAAGCGGAAGATCGATCTGGTTGAGTCGGACTCGAATGAAGGACAGCCTGCAGTCTCAGCCAAACGCCAGCGTACAGAGCAAACTGAGCAAATTGACTCAGAAGATAGCGAAGACGCTGGGGCTGAGAACAACGACCCAGACGATAGCGATGACGCCGGGAAGGATAACGAGTCTGAGGACGACGACCCAGACGATGTTGAAGACGCCGGGACCGAAGACGACGACTCAGACGATAGCGAAGATGCTGGGGCTACAGCGGATAGCGAGATTAGCGAGTCTGAGGACGACGACTCAGACGATGACGAAGATAGTGACGACGACTACATGCCGCCCTCTTCGTCATCCCGCAAGCGTAAGACACCCGGAGCTGCAGATAGGGGCTCTTCTCCCACCCCTCCGAAGCCGGCAACAAAGCCGTCGGGGGCCAAGAAGGCTGTACCACCCTCAGCGCCTCGGAAGCCAGTAGCGAAGTCATCAGTGACAAAGAAGGCTGTACCACCCTCAGCGCCTCAGAAGAAGCGTAAGGCTCGAGCTCAAGACTTGAACACAGACTACAAGCCTCCTCGCGCTAAGCGAACCTCCAGCTAGGCGAACAAAGGTACTTGACCGTCTGTCCTTGAGCGCTCTACTCGCACATCAACGGCGGGTGTACAAACGGGCGTGGCGGCTCCGAAATGCCACTCTTGGAGTAGTCAGTGTTGGTTGCGTGACAAGGCTATCAGACCAAACAAAGGATAAGTCTTCGTGTTTCGGACATACGATGCCTTGACACTTCTCTTTTCCTTTGTACAAGCACGGCAGCGCAGATCAAGGCCTATTAGAAACACAGTTGTAACGGGCCTCGCGTTGCCCTTGCGGAGGCTCCGGCTTCCCTGCCGATATGTTAGCATTGTAGTACATGTGTTGCGTTCGGTAATGATCGTTCGTCTTCACTACCGGCAGCGTTCTGTCGGTACCTTAGAGTTCGGGACGTTTAATTATTAGCCTGTTACAAACATTCGTCGTTTGTCCGTCAATCAAGCTGTATTTTGTTGGCTGGTGAGTCGTATATTCGTATTCGTGTCCGTGTCCGGAAAGCTGCTTGCGCGTACCAGTATGCCGCGGTACAACGGTTCAACGTGGCGACCTAGCTCGAGTTAGCGATGGCATTGCTTTCATTGTGACTATACGTCTTTTGCAAAGATGAACTCACACTTGCTGCAAGAGTTGTCAAAAAATTGCTGTCAAACAGAAAAAGTAACATGTTGTTGTTGAGTAGACAAATGAAATCGCTATCTATCACAAAGCATTCTGTATCATCGCGATCCTAACCTCCCTTCATCCCTCCGCAACGACCCCGTAAGACTAATCTGACTCTCACTGTCCATTTGCCGTTCTGCAGCAATCTCAGACGGTAATGCAACAGTCCTCGTCACGAATTTTGGTCTCTGCTCTTCCATCTCCGTGACATGCTGCGCAAAGTTCCCTTCCCCTATCATCATACCATCATCCACACGTACACCTCTACGCTGAACAAGCGGACCCAACATAACCAGATTGGCTGCAACCATGACTATGCCAACCTCCACCGCAGCCCAAAGCGTAAGGTGAATAGTGTCGTACCCAAAGTCGTCAGACCTGAACGACGCAAAATACGGCATCCGCGCCAACGCAGCGAACGCAGCAAGAAAACCCAGTCCCAGTAACGGCGCGACAAGTAATACCAGTCTTCGATTCATATTCGCCTGCCACGTGAGCACCACTGCGAGGACGCCGAAGCCCGCGTTCGTTATGGCTGTGACTGAGCCGTATCCGTAGGCTACTCGGATCATGGCTTCCACGTTGATGCATCTCCCAACCGAGCCCTGCTGGAGCGCCCAGAAGAAACGGACAGGTGCGCATTGGAAAAGGAAAACGAAGAAGTAAGTGATGCCAATGAGAGCGGCGGAGGCGGTGATAACGAGCGTGGTGATACGGTGTGGTATACTCGAAAAGGAGACGCGGAAGAAGAAGAATCCCAAGGAGAGTTTGGCGAGCGTGATGGTGGAGATGTAGGCAAGGGTGGAGAGCCACAGGCAGTGCAGTGCGGAGATGGAGTCGTTTGTGGTAATATCTGCAGTGGAATGGCTGGTATCGTAGTGTAACCCCGTAAGAAGCGTGATAGAGAACCAGATATGTGTGATCTCGAATAGTCAGTGAGAAAGCTCACTCTGCTCGAGGTAGACCATATACTCACAAACGCAGCGCCCATGAACCAATCATCCCAACCCCAAGTACTTCCAAATCCCACGCGCACATAGCACCTCAGCGCCATCGCCACCACACTCAACACACCCAAAACACCCACTATCCATCTCAATTGATCGGGTTGTAAAGTAGCCATGGTTTTTAATTGAGCGACCAAACCCATTATTGGAGCGGGTCTCCATCCTCTTAACCAGCAAGTCTTCACTCACCCCCAACGCCAACGCCCAGCCCACATTGGATTCTCCTAGCATACCTAAACCCACTATACCTGCACCATCCCACGAACGACACCACTAGCTCGACGACCCACACTTCCCTTCCGCCCTTCCGCTGCCGTCGCTTCGGTACAGGCACATCTGATTTAGACCTCTGATTGGCTGAGCCGCATCGTATTGGCGAATCAGTGGGTCCGCCAGCCCCACTACGCTACATCGATCCATGGGGTGATTTGCGCGCCCAATAAAGCCAAAAGCGTTGATGGGTAATGACCAGTTGGGTTTGGGCGTGAGAAAACTCGTACGGTTTCTGTGTTTCGTTTTGGGCTGGCTTGCGACCCACCCCGGGACGGGGGACGGGGCTCGGGGGTGAGGTTTTTGCGTTTCGGGTTGAAGGTGCTGGAAAGGGAAGAGGGAAATTTGCGTGTCTGTGATGGTACGGTAGAGGTCCGCCAGGAGGAGGCGTCAATGGCTGGCTGCCTCGCGGGGGACAGGATGGAACAGGTGCAAAGTTGCCGCCGTTGTTTTCGAGACATCGTGTTCTGCCGCCTGCGCCGCGCAACGCTACGGAGCGCATGGCGACGCGCCGTGACGCCCGAGCCTGACATCGCGCAACACTCGTTCGGACGAGCTCAGTCAGGTGCTATGTAGATGATCGCTCTGTGTATGGGTTATGCTGCGCTCCGGATCGATGTCCGCGGTCAACACCGGCTACTCTACCCCCGAGCCCTGCTGGCTCCGTCTGGCGAGATACTTACCTGGGTACTCGGTCCAGGATGACGACCCCCACTGATCACCATAGTCGTCGTCCCTATCCAAGCCTTGCTGCACCCCGGATCAATATCCGCGGCAAACGCCGGTTGCCCTACCCCCAGTCCTCCCCTAGCTACATGAACACACCCAGAGACCCACTCACTGAGATACACACTCGCTCAGAGAGACCCACTACCTCGAAGACCCACTCCCTCAGAAAGTCACTCAATCCAGACTCCATACTGACTGTTCGCCTTGGTTCTGGCCAAAGCGATATCCTCGGCACACACCGTCTGCTCAGGTAATCACTTCAGTCAGGGCAGCGCGGATCCGGACGCTGCCAGATGCGCATCCCGACATGCTGTCACTCTGAGTGGCCCTGTCGATCATACCCAGAATTTCCAGTTGCCATTTGCCCATGTTATGTCGTATGGTCGACCTGTCTCGCACGTCCCGCGATGAGCCGGGAAGTCCATTTTATGATGCGGCGAAGAAGCAATTGTGACGGAAACATGGGTTCAGGTTAATCATCCTGGGTGGTGACCGGTTTTGGGACTGAGCTGGCTCTCAGTGCGACTGTCCAGCTGAGGGTATATATCGTCTTGCTGGCAAAAGAAGGTATGCCGAGCGCATTTGGCCGTTGTGGGCGTTGTGTGGGCGAGCACGTGGTTGGATCACGGGGTTAGATACAATGGAAGAGGGCAGGCTGTGTGAGGCTGACGACATGCAGTGGTGCACGATTGACGAACCCTGGTTCTCGGGAGATTGTCGCGTGGGTCCTTGTCGCTTGGCTTTCCTAGATGAGAGTGGGAAGCATGGAACGCAAAAAGCAAGCATAATTTGCAGGGTATTAAGAACAATTGATTGAATTGTTATTTAGTGTATTACGATGGATTGGTAGATCGTGGGTCTATCTTATCGCCCTTCACGGAATCGATAACCCATTGTGTTTGCTGGTCATGTGCAAGCACAGCCGTACGTTCGAATTGAACTCTGAACTTAGGTCTTGCATGCTTCCAGGTACTTCCCGGCTATTTGGATGAGTGGAGGTCAATAACAGGAACCCGGTCCATCTGCTCTGGGAGTCTTACCACCTGCTGCGCGTAGTCATTCGCCTCCTCCTCTTCATCTATCTTGACTTGCTTTTCCCAAACTTGTTTCAAGATGGCAATCACCTCATTGTCATAGGAGGTCCAGGTACTGGGTACTGTAAATGTGTCCAGCGCGAACATCATCTGGGTCACTTCGGGGTGTCTCAAGCAGGATGAAGGAAGATGAACCTTGGGGGTTTTCGTTATCTCAAACATCACCAGCTCATCGAGCTTGCGGAGAAGACGTTCGACTTGCTGTCCATAGTACGACATGGGGGCAGGAAGCCAATCGCATGTCACGTGGTTCGCTTTCTCCGCATAGCGACTGTACTCGTATCTCAAAAGTGGATGATGGAAGCCATAATCGAGTTGACAGGCATACATGACCGATTCGCCTGGGGCATAAAGCCTGTTGAGACGGAGCGTTGATATTTCGAGCACTTCATCGGGTTACACCGGTGCTACAACGCCTGTGAGGTCGAACTTCAAGACCCAGGTATTCTTGTCACCAACGTGACGACGACGGGTCATCTTGAAGAGGAGACCCGGAGCCCGGACAGAAAGCTACGGAGGTCGCACTCGCAAGGTCCTGGGTTCGGTTCTCAATGAAAGACTTGTATGGGACGAGGGAATAGGCTTTGTTCCATGAGAGGATGTTAGGAGTGGATAGTTCTCCATTTCTAGGTCTCAATGTCAGGTGATCGGGGTGATTCAGAAACACAAAGAATTGCCCGGAGCTGTGTTGAAAGCCCTTTGGACGGAACTCGAAGCAGAGAGGTGATGGTGGTAGTGGCGTGTAACTTTCTTGCTTCAGGTAGTCCTCAAGTGCCTGGGGTTGTCTGACGACGATGTCCAAGCGAGTGACCTCTGACGTGTTGCCAGTGAAGAAACAATGAGCAAACTCCCCCCGAGATGAGAGCGCTGCACTCGCCTTGTACAGACCAAAACCTCCTAGGGTCTTTGAAGAATTTGCCGAGGTGACGATTGATGTTGTACCTAGTAGTCTCCAATGCAAGCGGGAGTTGGATGTAGAGCGTCTTGCAAGTGCGCACAAGAGAAACGATCTCAGCGATACCAAGGCAAGGGAGCAGCACTGCCTGTGCAGGCGCATACCTGGCGCTGAGTACATCGACTAGAGCAACCATAGTAGCGGGGAAGCAGCTATGAGTGCAATTGGCAAGCTTGCGATATGTCAGTGTGTCGTTTCGCACTTAAGTGAATGCACTTACGAACGGCTGCACCACAGATTGATGAAGTAAGGGTAGCTGTAGCTGCAGAAGTGAATTGCTGTAAAGAGATAAGACACGCGACGACTGCTGAGCTGCAGTATAGAAACTAGAGGAGGTACAGGAGCTGTGGGCTTATTGGGCGCGTCGATAGACGATCGTTTGCGACAAATTGCGGGTTACAAGTTAACGGACAGCCGCTATAGCAGCTACAGCAGCTACAGTAGCTACAGTAGTAGTAAAGTCAGCCTCAGGAGAACGTTGCTTGCGCAGCACCACAGCTTACCAGGCGAAGTGAGCCTATCGTCTCCTTGATCAGTGGTGAGTTGGGCGCGAAGGTGAGAGAAGTAGACTGAGTCGAGCGAGCAGGTAACCATTCAGCGGAGCTCCCAGATCCAGAGAAAGTGCAAACGCCCCACGAACAGCACAGACCCGCTTCCAAAGTGAAAGCGACTTCACCAGCTCAAGCACCGTCCCCATAGTCATTCCCAGTTTTATCACCCTCATCGTCACTGAGCACCCCTCTCTCCTCGATCTCCTTCTGCAATGCCTCCATATACGCCTCCAGAAGCTGGCCACAGGCTCCCCAGATCCTCCTCCGATTTGCCACCCCTAAGAACGACGGCCCAAAACTAACTCCAGGCCGTGTAGCTGCCTCAAGCCACACAAACGCGCCCTTGTAGTCAATCAGTCCCTGCTCTTCAACCAGTCCCCTCAGCTCCCAAAACCACGGCGTGATGTGGGTCTCGATCATGTCTTTCCAGAGGTCCTGATCTCGCGTTTGGGTGCAGATGTGGTGCGAGGCTTGCATGAGGGAGAGGGTGGCAGGGATGGGGAGGTGGGAGAGGAGCTGAGCGAGGAGGGATGGGGGCAGGGTGGAGAAGGGGTCGTGCTGGATTTTGCCGGTTAGGTCCAGGGCTGGAGAGGAGAGGAGGAGATGGGAGGGGAAGAGCGCCCAGAATGTTTCGCGTAATTCAGTGCCGCCGTCTGACGGGCTGCTGACGAGGTGCTGTGTACTTTAGTGAAGTGACTGGGCAGATGGAGGCTCTTGTGAACGTACTTCTTCGCCGTGTCGGCAGCACCAGTTCTGTTCGGTCTCGACGCCGCCGTAGTCTAGGCCAAGACTGTACGCATCGTTGTTGAATTTGCGCAAGGCAGCGCAGAGAGCGTGTTTGTCAATCTCGCTGGGGTCATCGTAGCCAAGTCGCTTTGCAAGTACTGTGTAGCACGCTTCATGGAATGGAAACGTTGTCACGCCAAAGTCCACCGGGGGATCGTCGTAGCACTGGTAGAAGTCTGGCTGCGTATCTTCAGGATCGTCGCCCGGCTCCTCCACCTCGAAGAATCCGGAGTCCTCGTAACACCCCGGTCCGGATATGAAAGTCGTCTCGGTGTGAGGGTCCCAACAGATGGCTCTGCATTGCTGAATCCACCCAACGGAATCTTCGGAAACCAATGCAGGCGAATAAGAGGGATGCGGATAGTTGCCAATTTCGTCTTTGTTCACCTCCCTTTCTTCTATGTCCATGCAGCACAGGTTTAGCGGGCCGCAACAGAGCGCACAAAGACAATCCCAGGATCCCATCTGGAATCAAAATCACGGTCAAAGGAGTTTGAGGAAACAATGAAAAGAATTGGCGTCGAGGATGCACATCGGGGGCAATTGAAGAGTGGGAAATGATTGAAGACCCAGTGTTTTGTTTAGGCAAGCACGCTAGTGCTACGCCGCGCTATGCTGGTTCGGTATTGATGCCTGAATCTGAGATGCTCCTGACGCCTCCTTCACAGACCTCCTCAACTCCCTCTCCCTCTATGTGTGGGTGCCATTGTCCTGTTCGCGGGTCTTGTACCTCTTTGTGAATCAATATGCCGACTGAGCTTCAAAGCCCTTCATAACGCCGTCCCATGATTATGTATTATTAGTCTTGATATCCGTCTCATTGTGCATTTGCATCGCTGCATGTTCGTCTTCAAACGCTGTCTGAGATCTTGCACAATGAGTATGAGTGACTCAATTGTGATGGGGTACTCCATTTGCTGCCCCCGGGAATGCCACATTCGGCCAGTGGAAGTGTCCCAAATGTGCCTGGTCCATGTGATGACCATGTGCGTCAGTGTGAGCGCCATCTGCGCTCGGCCCGTCTCGGCCTCCGAGTGCGATGAGTGTGGTCGCTGTGTTTAGATATTCACCCGACGGCCCAACGGGTTGCTGCATGTACGTCTGCGTCCATTGGCGCCAGTCTTGCGGGCTATAGTTGTTTGCAACATAGCCCGACTGCTGAGTGTTCGTCACCTGTGGTACACTCTGAGGATAAGTGTATGTACTGCCTGAGCCTTGCGTGGTCGCGTTTGGCGTGACCGCCAGCGCAACAGCATGAGATGAGTTCAGGCCACTATCTTCATCGACCTTGATGTAAGGTTGGTGATCGTAGGCTGCGCCCTGTTGAGTCGCTGGGACCTGGGTGGCCATGCTGTAGGGCATGGTCATGTTGCCGCCGTCCTGTACATGAGCATGGACATACACAGATCCTTGGCTAAGTATGGGATCCGTTGGGCCAGTCGTGCTTGTGGAGTATTGCTGCTCATTGTAGCCATTGGATTCGTACACTGCGGGAGAAGAATTGCGTTGTGGCTTGGTATGCATAGCTACTCGGGCCAACGATTCGGTCGCTGTCCGTTTCACAATACTGTCATTGATCGTATCCAAGGCTTGATCAACGATGTTTGATATTTGTTTCTTCATCTTATCCTCCGTGCCTACAAATTGTTAATTTCGTCGTGGAGGATTCGGACCAAAAGTCTTACCAGAGAGTTGGCTGCACTCGCCAAGAATGTCAATCCATGTAGCCGTGTCGCCTTTCAGCCGGGTCATATCTACGGGCGTGAGCTGCTCTTTCCGCCGCGAAGAGATATATAAAGTCGTAAAGAGGGCGGCAATATACACGACGGTGTTGATCCAGACGATATCGAGACTCTTTTTGTGCATCATCTCAGTGCAGATGTGTAGCATCTTCTGCGCTGCTTCCGCACACTTGTCGAGATTGTTGGAAAGGATCGCTGGATCAACAGACCTGCACACTCCGGGATGATGCAGTAAAAGTTGGAATTCCTGATACCAATACTCAAGATACGAAGCGAAGATGTGATCGTCCTGCGAAGCACGGGATGGGTCGCGCAGTTCACTCGGCAGCTCTTCCTTCCACTTCTGAATGCCAGCCTCGAGGCGCTTCAACGACTCTGTGTACGAGCGTGGCGAATATCTCACCGCATAGACTGTCTTGTACAAATCAAGCTCCCATGGAGTGTACTTGGCAATCTGTATGCCGATTTGGAAGGAGCATTGGTGGAAGGGGCCTAGAGTGGCTTCCTCACCCGGGAGACAGTCGTTCATAGGCTCGGGAAACTCAACGTCTATATCGTCGTTGCTGATCGGCATGGGTCTGCCAAGCTTGCCAGCAAGGTTCATTTGCAGAGCGTTCATGGTCCAGAAAATGCGTTTGCGCATCTCAATTTCGAGCTCGGTGAACTTTTTAGTTGACTCGGACCAGTTCTTCACAGAGCGATGCAGACCAAGCTCTAGGGCGAACTGGTATGTGGTAGACGTCATGATCCACGCTGCGCCGGGCTTCGGGAAATTGCGAAGGTGGTGACAGATCATGGCCAGTGCTTGGACGTCTGCAAGCTCGTGCTGCCCGAGGAGCAGATCTTTGTAGAAACTTGCGGCGTACTGATAATGGGCATGCGATTCGTCCATGAGGGAGCTCTGCTGTGTATTGCGGGCGGCTATCTGGTACTTGATGGTTGCTAGCATCATATGCACCATGACGATCTCTGGTGGGGAGGGGGCGAAGCTGCGATCGTTGCCGAACCTCCAGATGAGATCCATGAAGGCTGGCTTGTGGACAAGCATGGTGTATGGGTTCAGCGAGCGCAGGTACCACGTCGCCCATTCTCTGAGGGACTCGTATGGTGGTAGAGGCACGGGATCTATACGGAGGCTGCCCAGTGTGATCTTGACAAGAGTGTGGTAGGACATGGGCGAGCTCTCGTAGTCAACGCCCTCGTGCACAAAGTCGGTAATGTCAATCTCGTGACCGAAGACTGACAGTGATGTGCCTCTGATGTGGCTCAGCAGCGAATCGCCCGAGGCCACGCCTAGGTAGTTGTCGCCGATAGAGCCATACTTGAACTCGGGCAGCGAGCGTCCTTCGATGCTGTCGCCTGCAGGCGCATAGGTGCTGGGGAGCGGTGACGCGCTCGGGCGACGCTGGTTGGTAGGCCAGTCTGGGGTATCAGCCGTGGGCGCCACGTGTGGCCAGGGCATGTTGTTGTACGTCGGCGGTGGGCGGGGCTCGACGCCCATGTCCTTCAGCTGTGCCTGGAGGTCGGCCAGGTGAGCGCGCAGGTAGGTGTTCTCCGTCTCCATGGCCTCGGTGTGCCCGCGCACGGTGGCCTTCCCAGTGATGCGGTCGGTGGTGCAGCATTGCGTACGATTCTGCTCGCAGGGTGTGCAGCCTTCTGGGCGGCCATCGCAGCGAATCTTGCGGATCTGATGCTAGCTGTCAGTTGCTGCGGGGGGCTGCGAGGGGCTGCTGGAAGGTGCTGTGTTGTGTTGTGCTGTGCTGTGCTGTGCTGTGCTGTGCTGTGCTGCAATCGCGCCGCGGCAGGCCTGATGCGCGACAGAAACCTCGGCCGTGCGACGCGTGCGGCGTACGGCGCGCGGCGTGCAGCACTCATATATATGAGAGAGACTCGAGGCGCATAGGCTGCCCAAGCACTCGATGGCGGGCGCATGTAGCCTGGCGGGCTCGCAGCGCAACACAGCATCGTGTGGGATACGGGGGGCCAGTCCACTTACCTTACACCGGTCGCATGCCTGTCCCGTCCTCTTCGAGTCGGCGAGCTTCCTCTTGACGCTGCCCGAGAAGTCGTTGTTGCCCGGCAGCCGCTGGTGCGGACTGGAACTCGATCCTGGATGGGCTTGGGCAAGGCCATGGCTGCCGTGTTCCACGCGCTGGATCTTGCTGATATTGGTCAGGCCTGTGTCGTCGTCGGACATGCGCTTCGTCCCGGAGGCCATTGATGGATGCGAGTGCGGTATGTTCCGAAATGCGCCTCTCATGCGCGAGCTGCCGGATGCTGACTTGGCCCGTGTCGTCAATCGCAGCGCATAGCCGTGGCTGAGCTCTTTGCTTGCACGACGAAGGCAACTGACGCGAGGAATGGACTCAGTGTTATGGCGAGCGCAGACGGTCCCGAGAGGAACTCAGCCTTCAGCACGCAGCCCCTCGGCGAATGAAGATCAGATCCCGTGATTGCACCGCACCTGCAGTCTACAGTCCATGCGTATGCGCCACTCTCCTCCTGGCCGACGCTGCGTCTCAACCGTGGATCGCTAACCAGCTGCGCACCGCTGTCACAGACTTGCTCGTGCTCGACCATCAATATCCTGCGCTTTAGTTTAACGCGCACGCTTGCCGGCGTGTCACTCTGCGACCCATGCCCTGATTCGCTGTATGCACGACGGTAGCTCACCTCCGCCGCCCGCTTCGCTGGAAGCACCGCAATTGCCAAGCTCTGAACCAACGCCAAACCTGACCCCACTATCACCCAAAGCGGCCAGCGTCACTTTTCGAGACCAACACTCTGTAGCCGATCACCGGTGGTCTGGAACTTTGGCCCACCCTTGCTTTAACTCCGAGCATCATCAACAGACGCAATCATCGAGGCACAACAACTGCCACCCGCAGAGCCAAACACGAAGAAAAAAAAAGAGATAGTTTTGGACCAGGATCGACCTCGATATCAACTACCCCAACATGGCCGCAGTGCGAACATTTACGCTGCCTCACTACGAGGCCTATCCTGTTCAGGTCGCGCTATTCGAGGACGTCCAGAATGCAGAGTTTCTTCGAAGCCAACTGCTCGCCGCGAACCCAGATTTCGATTACGCGTTTCTCGACGCTGCAACGGTAAGTTTCTAGCGCCTTCCCCTTCATTGCGTACTCTACCTTCTGCGGCTGGTCCATGATCACATCTGCATCACACTCACACCCCTGCCCCAACACGACATTGCAACAAACTCAAAGCTTGGTGCTTCTCAATCCTTGTACCAGCTCCACTGCCTCGCAATCTTTCCCCCCGTAATCCCCTCATATCGAACCATCCCATCCATCCATCACACCCAAGCTCGTCAACATCCAAACCTTAACCTTGTTGTTCCTCCTAGCCCTGCAGCCACAACGTCGTTTGATCTGCACATCACACCGTTGGTGGGCCTGCATCTCACATTACCTTCCTGTCCAAAAAGCTTCCTTTCTTCTAGTCTTCCTTTATCGATTTCAACACGAAACCCTACACACATACACCACTGGCACCGCCATGTCCGAATAGCGCCGTGCGCATCTAGCTCGGCGTGTCGATCACCTCGCATTCATGTCCGCCCACTACAACGGGAAGACGGAAGCATGCAGCCCCTTGACCGCTCAAACTGCGTATCGTGCAATGAACACGAATTCGTCTGCACCTCCGTCGCCGTCTCCGACCTCAGCCACACCCCCACCTACATCGCCGTTTCAGGCTCGCTTTCGTCGCCGTCTCCTTCACCTTTTCTCCTCGCCGTTTGGCCTTCCGTTTTGATTTCGCCGTTTGGCCCTCCGTTTCACTTCCTGGATTGCTTGCACCGTCTCCGCGGCTCATCCGGCTTCATGCTCCCGAAACCCAACATGCACCCTCCGTACACAATCCTTACCTTCCTCCACCAATTCTCCGACAAGCCCACTTCCTCACTAACCTCCGACCACCTCTCTCGGTCTCATCCTTCCGGGTCTCATCCTTCCCGGTCCCAAAAATTCCCTCCCCACTCCCCCCACACACCACCCGACCCTTTCCTTTACCCACCTACCGCGTACTGTGCATTCTCCAATCCAACACGCACCGACTAACTCGCCCCTCACCAGATCCTCTCCCCCAACCACCTTCTCACAGCAACCTTCCTCGCCCTGCACGCCTTCCTCAACAGCACCCACAAAACACGCACCCCGCACGCCGAACTCGTCTTCCGCCTCTCCCCGAACAACAACATCGGCGAGTCGTACAAGACGTTCGGCCTCACCGCGTCCACGTCCTCGCTCATCGCCGTCAAGCTGCCCATCCGCGCGGACGGCAGTCTGGATGAGAGCGTGACTAAGGAGAGTGTGGGGCAGCATCTGGGGGGTGTGGTTGAAGGGAAGAGTGTGCAGATTGGCCAGGATGGGGACGGGTTGGGTAAGTATGCGGATGTGCATAGGGTGAAGAAGGTGTATAAGATTGGGTGTGCGAAGGGGAAGGGGGGAAAGGGGAAGGGACAGAAACAGGGGGAGGGCGAGGTGAAGGATGGTAGGGAGGAGATGGAGAGTGTGGTGGTGGGGTGTATGGCGTTGAAGGGGCAGTAAGGTTGGGGATGGATGAGGTTGGTCTGTGAGGTGAGGTGACGCTACTCACCAAGCTCCAACATCAGCATAGACATGATAGCTCCTGCGTGACAAGACAATGAATCAAAAGCAAGATTTATGTTACCATGTTCACGCATAGACTGTGCTCGTGCCAAGCTGTGTCAGCAGGACTAGTCCACACTGAACACATAAGCTTCCTCCAATGAGCATGCTCACATGTTACTTCACGTAGTCAACTCAAATTACGTGCACAGACATCAAACAAACGAGAACTTTCAGCGTCTAGATCTGATCTCGGGGGCTCCTTCCCCAAACACCAACTATGCTACATAGACCGTATAGATACAAGACCAACTCTTCTATCGGGATATCGATATCTCACAGCCTTAGATGTGGTGGTACTCGGGCTTGAGGAAGTCGGCCATGTTCTTTGGCCTGGGGTAGGGGTTCTCTGGTGGGGTGTTAGCAGAAGTGCGTGGGGGAGAAAGGGTTGGAGGGAGGAGGGAGGGGGACATACCGTGGTGGTCGTGGCCGTGGTCGTGCGAGTGGGGGTCCTCGGCAGGGCCGACGTAGTGCATCTTGTAGGTGGAACCGCACTCCATGCAGCGGGACTGGGGCTCGTCACGGGTGAGCTGTGGATGTGTTAGTGAGCTGGGTGAGGTTCACGTGCGGGGAGAAGATCGTACGGTGATCCACAGTACGCCGTGCGAGTCAACGGGGTAGCCGGTGCAACCGACATACTGCTCGTTACCGGCAGAGTTGACGACAATGGGGTCCTCTGGGGTGCCTGCGTTGTGTCAGCGGGCGTGTCGCACTGGCGGTCTGGTGCCTGGCAACGTACCGAGACGGCTGGCGTCGAGGGGCCTCATGTCGAAGATGTCGATTCCCTGCATCTTTCCGAGGATCTCAAGACGCTCGAGACCGGTGGACTGCTCGGCATCGGTGGGGACGGTACCGGGCTTCGCACCCTCGGGGATAAGGTCTTCCATGCTCTTGATCTCTGCGGGCGGTCAGCAAGCGGGCGCGCAGTGCATTGTGTGGAGCGGCCGCGACGGGGAGCGTCATTGGAGGTCGGTGCAAAATGCTGCGCGCTCACGTACGGTCGAGCTTCTTGAAGCCCTCGAGAACGCTGGGGGCGTTGGCGGAGTGGCCAGCCTCCTTCTCGTGGGTGGCCTCGGGCTTCGCGTCGCCTGCAATGCGGTCAATGGTGCGTCGTATGATAGCTCGTGGGGGGGTCCCTTACGGCGCACAAAGGTGGTGGTGAAGGTGCGGCGGGCGATGGCGGCAGGGGCCGCGCGCCTGGCGGCGGCAATGGCAGAGCGCTGGAGGAACATGGCGCGAGCAATTGGGGTGGAGTGGAGAGGTGGGCGTGGGCGGTCGAGCTGGCAGTGCGAGCGATGATTTGGACGTGCATGATCGAACGACGGAAGCTGCGAGCTTGGCGCAAACTGCTGAGTCAGCCTTTTGCTCTCACACGACTGGTGGGCGAGCGCGCCGTCCGCAGCTCTCCCACCAGCCCAGGCATCACGTCTGGCGCAGTGCAGCGTGTATAGGCTACCTGCTATGGGTAAGGCTGATGCCTTCACCTCGACTGTCTGCATACGATTGAAGAGCCTTTCGACTCTTTGCTGACCGCCGCAAGCTGCCACTGAGCGCTCACTACTAGATGCACTGATCATAGACACCACCCTTTGCGACGTCTCTCCCTCCCCACATTCTTCACGCAGCACAACTCACAACATGTCATTCAAGCCAGCGCTCGTTATCGTAGACGTGCAGGAAGACTTCTGCCCTCCAGTAAGTCTCTGGCCGTGTCTGTTGCAGCCGTGCCGCGTGCTGATTAGCAGAACGGAGCTCTCGCGGTTACAGGTGGGCGCGACATTGTGCCTGCCATCAACGACCTGCTTGCGCTGCCCTTTGCACTGCGTGTTGCGACCAAGGACTTCCACCCACGCGACCACATCTCCTTCGCCTCGAACCACCCCGCGCCTAACAACGAGCCGTTCGTCTCAAAGGCCACCATCCAGAACCCGCTGAACCCAGCTGAGACACAAGAGACACAGCTCTGGCCCGACCACTGTGTGCAGGGCACGCCGGGTGCAGAGCTGCTGCCAGAGCTCGACACCAGCAAGGTGGATCGCATTGTAGAGAAGGGCCAGGACAAGCGTGTGGAGATGTACTCTGCGTTTGCAGACCCCTTCCCCAGCCCATGTGTGAAGAGCGATCTTGCGGATACGCTCAAGGACGCGGGTATCACGGATGTCTATGTTGCGGGTCTAGCGGCCGACTACTGCGTCCGATTCACAGCACTCGATGCGCAGAAGAACGGCTTCAAGACATGGGTGATTGGAGAGGCCACCAAGGCTGTCGATCCGTCGTCGCTGGACGAGGTCTACAGAGGATACGCGGATGCAGGCGTCACAGTGATCGCCAGGGACGACGAGCAGATACGGAGAGTGAGGGAGCTAGCATAGAGTGAAGAGCATAACAGACAGCATGCAATTGTATCGTATCCTGTCCCTGCAAGCAAAGATGCCCATCCACAGTCAGCTACTGCAGTCAGCCTTGTGGGCGCAGGGAGCGTGCCTGTTCCGCGTCTTGTCGTTGGGCAGGGCAGCCGACGTATCGCGTACTCGTAGCTTGCCAGCCTTGTACGACCGGAACGCGGCGGGGCACGTAGGCATGGCATTGTCAAAGAACCCTGCCCGGATACCGCCCCGTGACGAGTGTTGATCAATACCTGACCCTCGAGTACCGGAGCGCCTTGGGCTGTGCAGAACCTGCTTCATTTTGGCTGACCAGCTGTCTTCGCATATGCCCTACCGTGACGTTACCTGTCTGTGTTGTTGTTCGCAAACGCCTGCTGCGGGGTTAAACTAACCTTGACAATTTTGTTCTAAACAGCCGCCATCGTCATCAAAGGCGCGCAGCTCACTTCTGACTTCTGGACCGCGTCACAGCTGCAAGGCTTGTTTGTACCCACCGCCGGTTGTTCGGCCTGTCTCTGCAAAGACACCCTCCAAAGAAGCTGTGAGATCACTACTTTCACACGCACAGAACGCACCTCCCGCCTACCGCCGCCATGCCGCATCTTCCTGGAGTCCACCGGCGCAAGAATTCGCTGACAGGTGCGTGACTGCCTGGACTGCCAACTCGGGAGATACGTGCACTAACTCAAGTCTTGCTCAACATATAGGCAGCACACGATCTTCCGTAGACGAGACTCGAGGCGGCGATGAGGTTACAAAGGAGGATGAGACGGTGGTCGACGCAGAGCAAGGCAGCAGTACGTCAAGGCCGCACCAGCATAGACTTGGACCGGGAAGAGAAGCTGGCTGACATAGTTGCCCATTGCAGTGCTCTCGCACATCATTTCACAGCTTCGTCCAGGAGCCGACCTGAGCCGCGTCACCTTGCCTACCTTCATCCTCGAACCGCGGTCGATGCTCGAGCGTATCACAAAGTGAGCCGATCACCTCCGCAGCATCCGCCATCACATGGGCACTGACACTCTGAACAGCTTCATGGCCCACCCTGAGACGCTGCTTCCTCTGACCAAGATCGACGACCCCGTCGAGCGCTTTGTCGCAGTAACAAAGTTCTACCTCAGTGGATGGCACATCAAACCCCCGTATGCGACCCACACCCCGACCCCCCGACCCGTTGGGATAAAGTAACTGATAGCGTGGCAGAGGCGTGAAGAAGCCATTGAACCCCATCCTGGGTGAGATCTTTACAGGCTACTGGGACTACCCGGATGGCACTAAGGGATACTACATCTCCGAACAGACGTCGCACCACCCACCCAAGTCGAGCTATTTCTTCATGGCTCCGGAACACGATATCCGGATTGACGGCACGTTGAAGCCGAGAAGCAAGTTCCTTGGTAACTCTGCGGCGAGTATGATGGAGGGCATCGCCGTTTTGCGCTTCCTGAATACGGGCGAGAGATTGTACGTGGAACACGGCACGGTGCTTGTGCGGAGATACGCTAACGGGCGGCAGCTTCATCACGCAGCCTAATATCTACGTCCGCGGGATACTGTTTGGAACCATGAAGTACGAGCTTGGCGATCACGCCTACGTACGCTGCCCCGAAACTGGCATGGTCGCTGATGTCGAGTTCAAGACAAAGGGCTACTTTAGTGGTGCCTACAACGCTATTGGCGGGTACATCAAAGATAAGAATGGCAAGGCTCTGTTTGAGCTGTCAGGCTCATGGAATGAGGATATGTACATCAAGGATCTGACGGTATGCGATGGCCCGTGCCAGAACCAGTCAAGATCAGCAAGTTAACGTTTGCAGACTGGCAAGAAGGAGTTATTCTTCGATGCTTCCAAGACGCGACACACCCCGCCCAAGGCACGTCCTCTAGAGGAGCAGGACGAGCGCGAGTCACAGAGACTGTGGCACGATGTCACAGAAGCAGTCAAACGCAAAGATCAGGAGACGGCCACAACAGCAAAGGCTAAGATAGAGGACAGGCAAAGAGAGGAAGCAGCCGCGAGGGCCAACGACAACGTCGATTGGCACCCTCAGCTATTCCGAGCAACCAAGGGCGGGCCTGGTGGTCCGGAAGAGGGCGAGGAGGATCTTGACTGGATAATTAACGCGAAGATGTTCGTCGCACCAGGTCGTGTTCTGCAGAACGTTTGCTAACGACCGTAGTGATGGGAAGACCCCAGAGGAGTCTATCAAGCAGATCCTGCAAATCCACGCTGTGCTTCCTGGCCAGAGACCAGATAAGCAGTTCAGCATACCCGAACGAAACAACAGCATTCAGCAAGGTTCGTCACAGCAGCCAGAACAACAATCCGCACAACCAACGAATGGTGCGTCACTGGAACAAGTAGAGCAAGAAGAGATACTTGCGCAGCAGCGAGCTCAACAGCAGCCACCAGTGCAGCATCAAGAGCCCCAGCATGCTAAGCAGGAACCACAGGTGCAGCAGGTGCAGCAGCAACTTGCTAGCGTAGACCTCAATCAACCAACATCGCAGCCAAGGACGAGCGAGGGTCATACACCAACCAGCTTCAGTCCTTACCAGGCCGATTCCGCATATGCGCCACCGCCTGCGCAAAATCAGTCCACGCAAAGCCAAACTACCGAGACAAACCCACCCAGCAAGCTTCTTCACTCCAACCCAGCACCGGAGCCCACCCGGGATGACAGGCTTCGACGAAAGGATAGCGAGACTCAGGAAGAGGATGAGTTTCACGACGCGCACTCGTAGGTAATTGCATGGGCTGATTGTTTGTTAATCCTACGGGATGTCATTTCGAGCGTTTTGGAGCCGCAGCTTACCTCAACCGTAGGCGCGTCTCGAGTACTACACTGCACATACACTGCGCCACGAGCGCAACCAACACACAACCTACTTCTTATCGACCTTGCCGTACGTGCTTTTCAACATGCACCGTGTCTTGATCATGCTATTGTCCGACTCTCTCTCTTTCAACAACACACATCACCCCAAAGCGCCACACAACCATACACAAAAGCCCAAAGCAACTGCATCTTGTTTCAACAGCATTCGATTGCACGAAAAGTCTTGAATTTTCAATAGACAGCCCACAATGGGCACAAAAGCATTTCAACATCTTGCTGATCTTCCGAGTTTCTAATGTTACACGTCGATTTCCCCGCACCTCTGCTTTTGGTCCACGCGATTGCAACTACTTTTCACTGGCTAATCACTGATGTCGTACACTGGATGCAACTACACTGCAGAGCGATAATGCACGAAAAAGATCTAGAGGGCATTCGCATCCGGATGGACAGAGTCAGACTATTGCCACCCAGCAGCGAGGGTAGGCAGTCCTGTCCGTCCCGCAACACAGTGAACACCCGCATGGTCATCGGTGAACTATCTCGTATGGTCGGTCACCAGTTGTCAACACCCGTACAATCCGCACTTGCTAACCAAATTAGGCAGGTATGAGGACTGGGCGAGGCGGGGCGGGAACTTCATGGAGCGAACGCTGGGGTAGTAGGTTCTACACATGAACAGCCCACTGCGCATACCGAAGGGTCAGCAAGCGTGGCGAGAGCTACCTTCGCGGAATTCGCAAGACATGAAAGTCGCAATGTGTGGCTCGCTCTCTTGGGTAGCTTTCATTAGTGCCCGAGATTATAAGAGTTGAAGATTGAAGTAAGACCGAATAGGCAGGTATCTGACTCGCTTGGCAGGGGCAACTGCGCGAATGGAAGGCGGATAACCAACGTCAAGCTTTCGCCCACCAGGTTCCACTTCTTGGATTGTACACCTTCCTCTATGGTCCGACTACCGCACGAGCTTGGTAATGCTTGACCGCTGCGGCCGTTGCTGTTGGCTGATCATCGTGCGCATGCAGATCAACATCCGCAGCGAATCTGCAGGATGGACCGAGATCAACCATTCTACCCGGTCTTCTGGGATGGTGCGATTAATCTAGCCTGACTATATATGTATCGTTGAACTGCAATCATGCGGCTGGTCGCGCTCCTCTTCTGTTCTCACAAGAGTCACCGTGCCGATTGAAGGTTCAAAGCATTTGTGCTTCTTCATCGCCTTGTCCTTGCTACTCCCGGTAATTGATCGACCAGCGTATACTCTGCCAATATGCGTGCCGCCACCTCCGTCGCAGCGCTTACTTTTGCGCTGCTGCAGGGCGCAGATGCCTTCAATGCAGCCAAATCCCGCGATTTCAATCTGCTCGCGGACATGGGTCTCAACCCTGACGGTTCATCCGTCGAGACTGCGACTGCGGAGAACATCGCAAGGAGCCTCCATATCGGGACCACTGTCAAGGGATCGTCAATCGATCTGACAGTCCGGCAAGCTCCAGAGAAGATCGCTGAAGAGTATGTTGCTCTCAAGCTTGACCACTTCGGTAAAAGCAAGGAGACATACAACAACCGTTTCTGGGTTGCAGAGTCCGGCTACAAAGCCGGCGGCCCGGTCTTCATCTACGATGTCGGTGAGGCGGACGCCAGTGGCAGTTGGCAATTTAGGCTGCAGAACGAGACCAGCTTCTTCAAGCAGATCGTTGATCAGTTCGGCGGCATTGGAATCGTGTGGGAGCACCGTTTCTGTAAGTCTTCATCTTAATATGCCTCACCGGTCCGACTCCATGCTAATTGTTGCACAGACGGCAACTCGACGCCTGCGCCAATTAACCTCGACACTCCGGCTGAGACTTTCAAGTTCCTCACCACTGAGCAGTCGCTTGCTGATGTTGATCAATTCGCGAAGCAGTTCCAGCGGAAGAACATCAACGCCACCTTGACTCCTGACAAGACACCATGGATCTTCATCGGTGGCTCCTACCCGGCCATGCGTGCCGCCTTCGTCCGTGACAAGTACCCCGACACCATCTACGCCGGTTACGCTTCGTCCGCTCCTGTGGAGGCCAGCGTAGATCAGTCGTTCTACTTCGAGCCCGTCTACCGTGGCTTGAACAAGTACGGCTTCGGCAACTGCACCCAGGATATCAAGGCAGCCATCAAGTACATCGACCACACCTTCGATACCGACCGTTCTGAGTCTGCCAAGCTCAAGGAGCAGTTCCTCGGCAAGGGCGCGGCCTCGAACTCGCACGCTACCTTCGCTGACGCTCTTACCACCATCTTTTACCTCTGGCAGTCGTATGGTGTCGATGGTGGCGCCGGATCCCTCCGCAACTTCTGCGACTGGATCGAGACTGACCCCAAGACCAACAAGACTGCTCCTGCTGAGGGATGGGCCAAGTCCAAGGGCGCTAAGGCCGTCGTCGACCGCTGGGCCACATGGAAGACCTTCACCCCCATCGTCAACAATTACCTCGAGACCGAGTGTTCTGGCAAGCAAAACGTAACCGGCACTTGCGATCTCAACAAGCGCTTCACAGACCCGGCCTCCATCAGCTGGACCTGGCAATACTGCACACAGTGGGGCTACTTCCAGTCCGCCAACCTGGGCGCCAACCAAATCGTCTCCAAATACAACTCCCTCACCCACCAACGCGACATCTGCCACCGCCAATTCCCCGACGCGCCCCGCAGCCTCCTCCCCGAATGGCCCAACACAGACCGCACCAACAAGGTCTTCGGCGGCTGGGACATCCGCCCAAGTAACGTCTACTGGTCCGGCGGCGAGTTCGATCCCTGGCGCACCCTCAGCCCGCTGTCTGCGGAGCCGTTTGCGCCAAAGGTCAATGCGTTCACCGAGGCGCCCAAGTGCGGCAAGGAGACCAGCAAGAAGGATGTGTTCGGCTACACCATGCCCGATGCCCAGCATTGCTATGACTTCAGGACGTATTTCCCCGGTGGCGCCATCAGCAGGAAGTACTTCACCGATGCGCTGACCAGCTGGCTGAAGTGCTACAAGCCTAAGGGCGGGTATGGGCATAGCAAGAGGTGGACTGCGTAGAAGGTGTTATTACGCATGCATCCATCTTTCGAGAGGAGTGCGGGTTAGGTGTAATGGATATCCCGATCTTTCTAGCATAGCGTAGTGAAGATAATCAACCACAACTTCTTGTCACACCCTCTTCCAGCTCTTTGCCATCAACCACTTTCATCTCACTGTCATCTCGTCCGCAAGTGCCACTGCGGATGCCTAAACCATTTATCTGATACCCATCGGCTTTCCCCTTAGATCCATCGCTCACCTGCCTCCCACCACACAAGCCCAATTCACCCTTAGCACATCTCATCCCTTCTCCCACACTCTTCTAATCAAAAATCCTGACATAATTCTCACTCGGGAAATCGTCGGTGCAGGTAGATCCGGACCGCGTTGGCAGAGAGAGTGGGGTTGGGTTGTGGATGGTGTGTTTGAGTATCGTCAGCGCGGGGAGAGCAGTCGATGGGGCGGGAGAGGATGGGGTGGTGGTGGAGGTGTTGGTGGTGGAGGTCGTGATAGAGGTGCTGCTGGGGGAGGTGCTATTGGTGAGCCGGAGGAGGAGGAGAAGGATGAAAGTGAGGTCGAGAAGGGATGCCAGGATAGTGAGGTGGGAGATTCGCATGGCGGATGGTTGTGGGGGGGTCGGAGAATGGGTGTGTTGGGGCCAGGTGTGTTGGTGTGATGTAGTTTGGTAGGACGGCTGAGATGTTGGTGTGGGATGGTATGGTTGAGGTAGTTGACAAAACGGTGGAGATTTTGCTGAGTACGAGATTCTGCTCGGTATGTCTGAACATAAGATGTACCATGTAGGATGCAGGATAAAGTGCTTAGTTATTTATGTATTGTAGGTTCACCTGGCCAGTAATCGAAATGTGGTCCAGGGACCGAGGTGAACCATTCTTTGTGCGTCTGTACCTGTGACGGCATTACAGCCGTTAGATCTATCACCTAGAGAGACAACGTCTGATGTGTTATCATCTAAGTTGTGCTGCTCCGGGCTTGCTGTGTGGGTGATTGCACGTGACATCAGTCACTCAGCCCCATATTCAGGGATTTCCTCTTTTAGATAGACTAACGCACACTGCTTCTTTCACTACCTCACACTTGTCACTGCCAATACTTATATGCACTGCGCAGCAGCCACCTCGAGAATAACGCTTTCGCTTTCGAGGTTACAACCTCGTCTTGCGACTATGACCATGAAAGATAACGGGCAAGAGCCTACACAACTGACCATCGTGTCGCAGCCTCGAGATTACATCGCTCAGTTATCTCACTCGAGCGCAGATGCGCAACTCTTGGACTCCACACAAGCAGCCGAGTCTGCACTCACAGCACCTTTTTCCACCACGTGCAGCAAAGAACTTGTAACGCAGCGGCAGTACGTCTCACCAGCGCATTCGAACAGAGACACGCATCTTCTAAATACGGGACCCGAACACGGATCCACCATACCTTTCCTCGAGTTGCCAGCAGAAATCCGAAATCTTATATACGGGTATCTCTTTCCCGAGTGTCCTGCTATGGTCCAGCTCTTGGCACGCCACAGCGGAGAGGGCTATGTTACTATATCTGATCGTCTTGGCCTCTTATGCACTTGTCGTCAGGTGTACGAGGAAACGACTAGTTTTCTGCGATCACAGCGCCGGGTCAAGATCGTACAGCCAGCAAGCCTTCAACGCCTCTTTCAAGCGGGTTGCTACGTACATCGGTACTACAATGTTGCTCCAGAAGGTCCATTGACGTCTTATTTCCTTCCTCCCGAGGGTATCCGCCTGACGTACGACCTCGATGACCACACACTAAATAGGAACACTCCAGAGGTGATGTATGTGAACGGTTGGTTCTGCGACATCATCCCAAACACATCAATGTGGTCGGGGGTGGTCGTCAAGATGCGCATGTCTGAGATAGAGTCTACATTCAGCGGCTTCGAAAAGTTAGGGGAATGGCTGAGCGACCACCATCTTAACCCATTCCCTCAGAGACACCGACGTCGGTTCGCTGAAGCAAGACTTGTTTTGGCATTCGAGTTGAGCACGAATACTTCTTACAAAGACTTACGTTTCGAGGCGAACAACTTCCTGGATGCCCTTCGGAAAGAACCTACTGGCTGGTATCCAATGAGAAGTGTTATTGAATCACGAATAACCCGCCCTGACGGTAACTCGTACTACGAGTCATTCCTTCTAGACATTCTGGGGGATTTACTCAACTACATGCACAACATGATGATAGATCATCCAGAACTCGAGTCTGCAACATGTCCAAAGATGATGTTCGACGGTGTGCTCCGCGTGAAGGAATCAAGAGTACCTCACCAGGCTGGCTTTCTTCCGGTGACATGTAGCTTCAGGCCTCTATGGAGTACGTCATGTCCTGGTGGGCTCCAGGGCAAAGGAGAAGTGCTTACAGGCAGAATCCGCCATCATCTGTACCCTGGGCGGATCGAGTGGCTTACAAGCGAGTTCAGCGGTCTCGACGAGGATACTCTGTTGGGAAACGCTGTAGCACTAGCACGCAACATTAGGAGATGGGCCGACTAAGGCATCTAGTAAAGCTCGAGGCATGCGATCAAACTCATGTACCAAATCTACATTAAATACAACACTTGAAATCATCTCCATATGGACAAAACCCGCTCTCCCACGTTCCAGAGCATCTCTTCGAAGTTGATTGACACCGTCCTACCCTCATATCAGTCTACACGTTCACACACAGTCTTCTTATTTAAATGAATCGCTCACCTCGCCCTTTCGTCCCACACTGATAATTCCCCTTGAGATCGCAGCATCTGTTATCATCTCCACCTGAGCATAAACCCGTCGACACACTGCCTTGCTTGTCATATAGGCATCTCCTCGGTGGCATGCATTCGCCGCCACCATTGAGGCAGGATTCTGCCAGCGCGACTGGGAGGGCTGAGAGGGCAAACAAGGAGAGGAAGATGATGAGACTCATGATAGATATCTATTCTTCGATGTTTTTGGAATCAGACGCACATGGGTGACCGCGTTAACAAGCGAGGTCCTTATATATTATTCGTTGGCGGGGTGCGTCGCATTCGATGCGTTTGTGCAACCTGGTGGTCGGGTGACTTACTGCGGGTCAGATGCTATCCTGTGGTGCGGTGTTGTAGACTGGCAGGTTAGTAAGGATGGTCGGTTAGATTTCGCGATATGGTTCTGGTTCACTTCCGTACAGATGTGGGAAGGATCTGCTGCTTTACGGTTCTCGAATAGCTGCGCGTGCTTTGCGACACCTCGCTGCATCTTGACGAGCTGGTACTTGCTGGCACGCTCACACGGCGGTCGTTGTATCGAGTCTTGGCCCGTCCGCTCCTTACTCTGTGGGATCTCGTGCGACGTGCTTCAATCCAGGTTTTTGGAGAACTTGAAGCCAGCCAGAGAAGGCCTAAGAGCAGGTCATCGAATGTAGGACAAGTTTGTCAGCTTCTGTGATCGTCTCGTCTGTACCTCATGTGCTTAAGAAGCAAAATTTTGGTAGATAGAAGCCTCAGAAAACGTTCATTCAAGACACATCCTCAAAAGATTTCTCTAGTCGGATATCCCTTCCTCGGTTTACCCAAAATCCCACGCGTATTCCACTTCTGTCTAAGGGCGAATGTAGCGATAAGACTCTTGGTACATAGTCTTTTGCCAATGCTATTACGTTCTATAGCTTCTTTCACGGCATCGCAGAGTGGTCGGAATGATGTGCTTTCACTGCCCATCACAGCATGCGCTGGCACGTGTCCATAATCGGCTAACGCGGTCGCCTAGCAGCTTCCAAAGTGTTTTGCACTCACCATCGCGGCTCCTTCTCTTCGTTTGCCAATCCCACACCCAAAGTTCCATACTCTCATCCACTCAATCACCGCGCTGCCGCAACATGGACCAGGGTACAGCGCGACCACCCGAGCAGAGCTCGCAAGAGTCACTCGCCGCTCTCATGGCTCTCACTACCGCCCCAGCATCTTTCAGCACAGATCCAGATAGGCTGTCGCTCATAGACCTGCCAGCCGAAGTTCGCAACATGATCTATAAGTTGCTGTTCCCTGATGGTCAATCTGCCGTGCAGCTGCTCGGTCGACACCGTGGCGGTTACATTTATACTGGCAGCCGTCTGGAACTCTTGAGGACTTGCAGACAGGTCTTTGTCGATGTATCCTCACTGTTGCGATGTCAGAGTCGTGTAGTGAGGGTACAGCCAAAGACCTTGGACACATTGATACAGTCTGACCACTGGCAAGTTGGAAAGGAACTCATGGACCACATATTGCCAGAGAGAGAGTTCGGCTGGAGTTACGATCTAGATCACCGCACTGTAGAGACCAACGTACCACCAGTGTCTCGAACTTGCAAGGCGTTTCGCCGGCTCTGCGGCTACGAATGCAGCTTTGATTACAGTTCCACCTTGATTGTCAAACTATCAATTTTGGACGAGCTTCAAGCATTGCAAGTATGGCTACAGACAGGACGACTATATTATATGCGTCTCGGAAGATCTTTGCCTCCACGAGTCCATGTTCTCCTGCGCTTTCCAAGTCTCGCAGCCAGTAACAACCCTGCAAGCAACCATGTGCAGTCCAATCACCTTCTCCGAATCGACCAGTACCTCTCAAACCGGACAATCTTTGGCAGTGTGACAACAGGCGAAGATGAGTCGACCCTGGACTACAGCGTAGACCTGAAGCTCATCAAAACTCGACTTCTGGTCTTTACGTATGCTCTGTGCACCAACCATGCAGTCGATATCACACAGCCTGTCCCGCGGTTCTGGATCAACAAGGAATTCGAGGTCTCATTCGCGGAGATAGAATGTGAAGATGGGAGTGTTCAGCGAATATCGAACAAGTACGCGAGATGCTCCGACGATAACATCTCTTCATTGATGTATCCGGGAATTAAAGACTGGTTCAAACAACAACGTCGCGAAGTGGTGCTGGGCGGCAGAGATGTGAACCTTAAGGATAGATACGACCAGGGTTTCCCCAAAGAAAATCTCTTTGAGTTTACAAGAGGGCTCATCAATACCTCAGCATCTCACTTTTGGTAGCAACTGTGGGGTAGAGTACTGCTCCGAGGAGACACATTGCGTCAAATTGCGCTTCTTTCTTTGCCGGGAAAGACGGCGTGGGGTAGGCTGCGAGGTATCGCTTTGGTACTTGCGTAGATTGTAGATAATCTCTGCTTTACACACATGATACTCACTTCAATGAACATAATGAACTTCATGGATTGCTCAGTGATACTGGTTGACGATGTGCTTATCGGTCTTCAGACGGTGACAGTCCTGAGCATCCTTGTGAAATCTGCCATCAGAATCGAGTAGCATCGGTGTCTTACTGCAGGTCGAATACGATACGGCTTTCCTGTTCCCACACTAACAGTACAGCCAGGGCGGGAAACGATGTCGATACCATGATACGGCTCTGGTTGTAAATGCAACGTACGGGTCGGTACGGATAGTATAAGACGTTAGCAGGGGCATTAAGTTCAGAGCTACGGAGGGCGGCGACGCTGAACTTAGGAGGGCATCTCGGAGACGGCAGCCGCCCTTGAGTGGCTGTAAGCTGAGATCACATGGTACGGAGGTTGTCGGGAGTTCAAAGTGTGGACAGCTGACTCGTGCTCATCTTGAGAAGGGCCATGGTCGGCGGTTCAGCTGTCCAGTCGCGTAGTTACCATGGTAAGGGGTAACAAAACTTAAACGAGGTGTCCCGAAAGGTGCGCTCATGACATGAGAGCATCTATAGAGGCGGAATTCAAGATTTCCCGTAGATGAAATGGATGTTGTTTTTGGATTGATTGGATCATAGACTCAATCACGTGCAGCGGCTACCGCGCAGTCAATGTGAGATCTTACTGCAGGGCAAAACGCAGGACATCTGCCCTGGCCCATCCCGTGGACGCCGCAAGACCCTGGATGCGCCTCGATAAGACAGCGTCCAACCATGATGGGTTGCCAGCTTCACATGCAGCAATCACACCTCGCCCCCACGCCGATCGCAGTTGCTGGTGCTACACAAGCCCCAGCAGACGACGTCATACGCCGCTGTTTGCGCGAGGCGCCATCATGCGCAGCCCACACATGGCTGCGAACCACAGCGCGCGTAGCCTTCACGCCCATAAGACCCCCGGTCGAGCTGCGCCCAAAGTCACACTCCACGCCCCGGTGTTCCGCACTCAGCGCCCTTAGTGCGGGGACTTTCTCCGATACTCAGGTGCTGGTCCCCACACGGTCGCACCAATCCCGAGCTTGATGTTCCAAAGTGCGGTGTGCTCATAAAGACGACGGCGGACAATGGAATGAATAAGGAGTCCCCGCCTCTTGCATTGTTCAAATTATCGACATTGACCATGGCACCCATCTCGACGGCACCGAGTAACTTCAAGTCAGCAACTGGACACCCTGACTCACCTTCATAACACAAACTCAGCTGCGCCAACAAGGCTGACTGCCTGCTCTGTTCAAATTCCTCCTACGGCCGCAAGCAGTAATCGCCCACAATGTCGCAACAGGACTACTTCTCATATCATCCGGAGATGCTTGCAGACGAGCAGAAACGCACAATATCAACCAGACCACCTCTGCCTGGGCGCAACAGCTCGAAGACAATGCAAGATATCATTCCGCCCTGGGCAGAGATGCCCGCCACACCACCAAGCTGCCGTACCGTGAGCTTCTCTCGCTGGTCACGATTCACCACTTCCGGAGCCAGCACACCTACAGGCGAGCTCAAGGCATCAAGACTGTGCACAAACCGCGGCACAAGTCCATCATATAACCCACCAGCGGACGAATGGACCTACCTTGGCGCTGAGCAACCTTTTCTATGCGGTAGACCAGAGGCCCAGCGTAGCAAACACCGCCGACAGCAAAGCACCCAACATAGCTCCCAGCAAAGCGCTGGCACATGTCCAAGCCTATCATCAACAGCAAGTACAGAAACTACCAGCAGTACTATCGCGACAGAGCCCATGGACTTCCGCCGACGCGACGTGCAGCGCGCGGCCACGAGCTCGCAGCTCACCGAGTCTCTGGCGACATCCTCCAGGTTTCGCCGGAATAGTAACAAGAATAGCAACAAGGCATCAGCCGCAAAGGGCGGCCGGGGCCAGCCTCGCGGAATGCAAGGCTTGATGGCCAGACTCGGCGTGGATACTACGGATTGCGACGGCGACGAGCTCCCTTCGGCATTTGACTCTGAGGACGAGGACGATGGAGTCGACATGGAGGATTTGGGGTTTGGGAAATCGGCGATCGTGTCGAGAGGTGGACGTTACGGTGACATTAGACGGTAACGTGAGGCTTCAAGGGATGGAGGGATTGGATGGGACATGGCATTTGCATTTGGCATCATGGGCGTTCTTGGGTATACCATCATCATCAGCATTGGCAACAGCATACATAGACACACATTTGCACAAGTGTCTCGGCGTAAGAGTCAATTCAGTAGTATCAGTGTTGCATCGCATCGCACAGCAGCGGAAAGTAGAATAGTACCTACAGCTAGTTCTTCCCCAGAAGCATGGGCCACCTCTCAATCCAACGATGACGCCGTCCATCAAACATCTCCACCCGCGCCATCACACCTCTCCAAACCACGTCCAATTCCTCCAGGACACCACACCACACACCCACCATGGAGCGCCAAATAATATACCACACCCGCACCCTCTCCTCCCGCCTCATCCAATCCTCCACCCGCCCGCTCCGCGCCTCCCTCGCCGCCCACGCACCCCTCCGCCCATGCTCCCACCTCCGCTCTTCCCTGCACACCTCCACCCCACTGCTGATGCAGTCCAAACCGCCCAAGTCACGCGACCGCGGCCCCAAATCAGACGAGGATACGCAGACCGATTTCGGCGCGCTGGACGTGCTGCGCAACACTGCTGCGCCCGCAACCAGCATCGATGCGACGACGAGCGATGGGTTTGCGCTGAATAACCAGATGCGCGTGAGCGGGTGCGGGTTGTTGCTGTTGGGAGGAGAGGCGTTCAGGTGGAGGCCGTGGGTGGGAGGGAGTGGGGAGGAGGAGGAGGGTAGGTTGAGGAATAAGAAGGGCCAGTGGGAGGTTGAAGAGGGGAGTTGGGGGGCGTTGGAGTTGGCGTGGCCGAAGCCTGGTATGTGTTCTTGTTTTTTGCTGTCTACTTGAGGGGGTTGTCAAGGGTGGAGGCTCTTCGTTCGTGGTCGGTTCCGCGCGATCATGGATTGGAGGCGTGCAAGTTCGCAATCATTGTGCTGACTACAGGCAATAGATATCCTCATCATTGGCACAGGTCCTAGCGTCCTCCCTCTTGCGCCAGCTGTGCGCACATATCTCAATGGTCTGGGTATCCGGTTAGAAGTCCAGGATACGCGCAACGCAGCTGCGCAGTTCAACTTGCTGGCGACAGAGCGCGGTGTTGGGCAGGTCGCTGCAGCGCTGATTCCTGCGGGTTGGCGCGATGGAAAGGGAATTGTGGTTGACGAGTAGGCGCTGTGACATGTTGATCAAGAGGGAAGGAGAGACGGGGCTGTAAAATAGTGTACATCACCACGAGCATAATGAACGGATAAGAGACGGGCGACCTGAATCGAATGGCGGTGTGGTGTTCTTTTACTTGGGATTGAATAGCGCTGAAGTGAATGGGTGTCTGTTGGCAACTACCAGCGAGTACTTACTCTTTTGGTTGATTGAGAAGGCGCGCGGCAACTTGCTCCTCAACCCACGGCGATATGTTCAGGTTCGACTTCCAGCACCCAGACCCAGACCCGGAAGAAATTTCGATCTTCCTCGACTACAGCGATCGCGCACCACATCAAGCAGTGAAAACACAGCAGGCAGCAACAACCTCCCTCACGAAGCACTATCTTGGCGCACCTTCGTCTTTCATTTCGCCGACGCACCTGCGAGACAGTCCATCATTGCAACCACTACGACAACCTATTCACCTCACCAACAACCTCCCTCGAATAATGAACCGCCACCTTGCGCCCCCAGACGACCAAGTCGCCGGCGCCTTGACGACCCAGGCGCAACAGCCTACCTGTCTTCCCTCCCGCGCCGCGCACACCTACCGCCAGCCCGCCAACCTCCACATCATCTGTCTCGTCGACCTTACACCAAACCCACATCTACTCTCGTCCACACTCATGGATACAGACGAGAAAACAGACACAGATATCATTACACTGCTCGACTCTGTCTACCCTGATCTCGACAAGCTGCGCGCGACCACGCTTCCACCCTTCTCGTCGCACGTGCAGAGCAAGAGTTCAGCGGAAGTGCTGAAGGAGAGGCTCGTGCCTGTTGGACAACATGTCGTGGACGTTCTAACCCAGATGGAAGCGGGTAGGGCGGATGGAATGGAGGCGGAGGAGGAGGGAGCAGACGGAGGTATGGAGCTGGACGTTTGGTAAGTCACCATATCTCGTGATGAGAGGTAGCTGACTGACAACGCAGTGCACATATCGCAGACGAATACTGGCCACAAGATATCATGCCAGCGGATGCATTGAGAGTGATGGAGATGTACCGCAACGCGCAGTTTCTGGGGCGTTTAGAGATGGAGCCAGAGGTTGTGCGGAGCGAGGTCAGCAAGATGGAGGCGTGGGAGGCGCGGAGGGCCGGTGCCGCTAGAGGTGTCAAGAGGGAGGAGGAGGATACTGATGGGCAGATGGTGGCAAGCGGTGCTCAACCTGCGACAAAGGATGTGGAGGTTGGTCTTGAGGTGAACGGACATGGTCGTGAGGACCATGCTGCCAATATCGCTGATATGGAGCTGGGAGGTGAAGACACTGGTTATGAAGCGATGGGCAGCTAACCAAACATTCAGGTACTGAGATCACGTACGCTTGCTTCTCCAGTTACTAGCAAGCCTGAGTCCACTTTCATCTGCGGTTGCAGGTAGGCAATGTAATATTATGAATTTGGTCTGTGCACGGCACTTTTTGCTCTTTCACTTTACACTTTTGGCGTGTTTTGCTTGCCTTGTTTTGCATCTCAACGGCGTCCACAACACCACAAACCGCCGCAAACTGAACTTCAACTTTGTTGCCACGATTTGCGTGGGCACAACGCACTGCACCTGCCATTGGTAAGGCTACCCCTTCCCTGCCCTCCATTTGCGAACGCGTGCTGGGGCTTGCCTTCCACAGTACCAGCCATTGAAAGCGAGACTTACCTTCTAGGCTTTCCTCTGAGCAGCTGCAGAATCCGGAGCGCAGTATCGCGCCTGCCAGCACCTTTCCCTTACACCACGGACGGCTTCCCCTCTTCGTCACCATGGTGTCGCTCATCGACCTGCTCAGCAGCACCTACGCGCCGGTACAATCGCTGATGCTGGAGTATCTCGATGTCAGAGACGTCAACAGGCTCACTGTCGCCGCTAAGGGCTTCTGCCAACTTCAGCCGCTCTTGAAGTCTACCTCATACGATGTCGACCGCTTTCTGAGCCACTTCTTCATTCAACCAAAAGAGTTCCGCGCTACGATGGGACGGTGCGGTGCTATCATCGCAGGAGACAGTGTTCGAAAGTGGCTTCTTCGCTCGAACGAAGCACCAACTGAGTTGATCATCTATGTGGATTGTGAGCACGAACGCGAACTTGACGACGCCATCTTCTGCCATGGGGTTGTGCAGGACACTCAGTCCAGAACTTACATGGTAGGCTCTAAGAACATTCACCTCCATGCCGAGTTGAGTTCTGCAGTGGTTCAGATGCTCAACGCTTCGTCCGACACTGCCAGTCTGAGTTTCTTCACCTGGAACAAGGCATACGTTCTGTATCCGTACACGACATTCATCAAAGCGGAGTGCTATCTTCTTGAGGACATATCCGACCACGTTGCACTTCGCCTCGCGTCGATTGCGAAAGACGGACTCAAGACGAAGAATGTCTCTTGGGCCGCAGGCCACACTGTGCTAGAAGAAGGCGTTTTTCTACAGCCGCTAGCACGTGAGCAGGGAAGTGAGTATAAGGAGATGACCAGGGCCCGTCGAGTCGGCGACAGACACACGTGGTCGATCGACTTGGACATTGAGGATATGGAGATTCCATCTGTGCCAGATGCAGTCGTCGAGTCGACCACCTTCCTACTACGTGTTCCCTGGGAGCGATACGGCGTCTGGAAGATACCTTACTACACCTTTGGCTCTTACACTTGCCTACGTCAGCCGGTTCTAAAGCACTGTTACAATATCATGGCCGATCCTTACGAGGACCCGTCGTCATGCAGCGCATACCACAACAACCTTGCCACGGCACTCTGGCAGCGACTGAACGAGTTGACTCTGATCGAGCTCGCTAAGATTCCTCCTGCAAAGCGTCCGAGTCAGTACGCGAACATGATGACGGATGTCTCCTGCGCCAATAACATCCGCGACGAGTTCACTCTGCCGGCTAGCTGGACGTTCTATGATGATGAGGTGCTGGCCTACCTTGACAAGCTTTGGGCGCTGCAGGAGAGCATCGACGAACGAGACGAAGCGGTGCGCCAAGCGATGTTCCAAACACAGGGCCAAGGCAAGGCCAGAAACAGCTTCTTCAGAATCTTCTGAACATGGTGAAAGACAGAGAGGACCGTCCGAGACGCGCTGTTCTACGAGTATCTTGTCCTTATGCAGACATTATGTTGTTTCTTGCAACGTCACATGGAGGAGATTGAGGCACTGGATAGTGGAAGAGGGACGGAAGACTTGTGTTGATTTCTCAAAGCGCACCGAGCCCTTTGTTGCGAGATCTTTGGCTTTACATGACGACACCGGCAATTGAGCTCGTTTCTGAGATTTGTATTGCGGTCCTCATTTGGACTTCTGGAGAATTATGGCTGGGATTTGTATTGTCGTTCTTATTTGGACATCTGAAAACCTATAGCTTCGCCTGTGAAGCTCTTTTACCCGAAACGAAATAGTCGAAACGCTTTGTTTCTGTTTCAAACCGAACCTCTAATAGTGTAATCCAAAAACTCTTTCACCGAAACCATCGTCCACACTGACAAAATTGTTCACAACCTGTGTTGCATGTTTACCTGCTTTCCCGTTACACTCATGGTTAGAGGCCTTCTCTGGGCCTTTCGCAAGACGGTGGTTTGCGGTGGCTCGTAGTGAACCTTATACATGGATACACCCAGGCCATAGACGAAACTATAGCGAACAAGCATCAGCCTGGGCACGTGTTCCGATGCGTAGTCCTTTCAAGCAAACAGAGGTGCTCGACAACGGCGATGCCGAAATTTGTCTCGAGTGTTCCCAGCAATCCACCACCCGCCAAACAACGGTGTAATCATGACATGCGCAATCCAGCCAATGGCCTTACCCAACACCAGACTGAAGAGCTTCCGCAAAAGCGTACACCTTGCTCCCCGTCATACGTGTCGAAGTATAGCACTTCGCACAGTAACCCACGAGAAAAGCAATCTCGCCGCACGCCACTGCGACATCATCTCCACCACAGCCTCGCATCCACTGCACCGCCATCACCTCGCAGTCGCAGCAGGACCCATCCGGCCTTCCTTTCTCCAAGCTCTTGCATCCGCCTCAGACGACACATCCGCACACCCGCGCAGCACGCAGACCCATTCGCAACATGTACGTACTCGCACACCCACTAATCCTCGGCACCGCGCAAGCGAACCTATATCAAAACGCATGGGCACCTATACCTCGCGCAGTCGCTCGGTCGCCAACACAAACCACGCGCGGAAAACCGTCGGCTCGTCCTCCAAGGTTCGTACCTGGTGGCCCTGTACCGCAAAAAATGGCAACCCATCGACGTCCCGCCTTTCCCAAACCATCCACCTCCCAATACTACCACAAGCAGGCGTGTCCCCGTCGCCGAACGCCGCGCTGGCACCATCATCACCATCATCATCATAAGTATCTCGTTGTATAGCTATAGCTATAGCTATATCCAAACAAGTGGACCCGCGCGGCGGAGAGAGTCGACGACGCCGCCGCAGCAAAACCAAGTGGCGACGCAGATCAATATATCGAAACGATGAAAATCAGTGCAGAAGCTTTCGTCAACGGTGGACCCGCTACTGGCGGCGCACAGGAAGGAAGGAGCCTGGTAAGGGAAAGGACAGCCGAGAAGGGGGAAGGTTCGACGGCTTGTTTGCGATTTGCGGCTCCTGGGCGGCAAGTTTTCGCGGAGCCGTCTTTTCAGTGATATACCCCAGGATCGTGATATGGGGGGAAAGGGCCAAAAAAGCACTAACTAACGGGATTGCGAAAAAAATAATAATAATGCGAGTCCGACGCAACACCCGTTTGCCGCCTTTGTGCTCCGATAGGCTAGAGACTTTGATTTCTCAACGCCGTTGTGACTCATTTTCACCGCGCTGGGCGAATCCCCGGGGCCGGTTGTGTGATTACTTGGACGTTGCGCCTACGCGAGGTAACGCAGGTATAGTGCCCAGGTGGCCCAGGAGGAAGAGAGAGGAGGCTGTTGCGAGGCGAGTGAGTGCTAGGGTTGTATAGACAAGGGTCGATGAAGCGATTCAGTTCGCGGCTTCCGTAATGATGCAGACATGCCGGAAGCGATCACGCGGAGCGATGGTTGCGGTTGCCAGAATGGATTTGTTTTGGTTCCGAAAGGAGTTGCACGGCCGATACTCGCACCATCGACGGATGTATCCCTACATGGCTGAATCCCGACGATCTCGCGGTCGTGCCTGAGGCTTCCTTCCATCCTGCGGACCGCTTGTGCTGCTATGGCGTTGACTGGGCGGACGGGCGGGTTCTGCACATGCCCATGCCAGCAGCCAAGACTTTTGAGCCCTTCACCGTACACCGCGCGTAGGTTGTGCGCTCGTGATCAGAGTGCGAGGTCAAAGATGGTTATGCCATAGTGAAGTGTACCGAGTCGCTCGTTGGCAGGTTTCAGATTCGGATCTACGATCTCTGGTTCGCGACGGTCCGCGTCTCAAGCCAGCCGCCGAGCCCTGCGGCCGTTATCATGCGGCCTAACGGCGCCTGAACGTTGACTGAACATGCATAAAGTGACTACAAATCATGAGGTGCATGTATGCTAATTCTACAATGCTGACTGACAGATGCGAGACGAGCTGGATTGTGGACTGTAGATGATAGTAGATGTTTGCCAGGCATGTATTACATTTGGGGTATTACAACAGTACTTGATATCTACAAGTAGAATGAAAGGGTCTAGCGAGTGTGGTGCAAGCGGTCAGCTGGCCGCCTGCTGGGGTATAGGTACACAAGGAAATCTGTCTGTGATGTCGTTGATGCCATTTACAACGAACGGGGAAAGGGTATGTGTATGGGTATGTGTGTGACGTGAATGGAACGCGAAACGAAACGCTGCTGTTGAAGCCTGGGTATCTCCCCACCGATTTGTGTTTACCTCGCCGACACGTTCATGCTCCACTTGCCCACTAGTCACTAGACTTGTGATTGTCGTGTGACGGGGCTCCTGGTGGATGCATACAACAATGCCGACTCTTTCATGCCCTTGTGTATATTGCTTCCAAATCGCCATCAATGCCGCTCCAAACCCGTTCCAGATGCAGCGCGAACCGTCAAACTCAATCAACGCCGCAAGCCATGGTGTAACCGAAAGATGTGTCGAAAGTATCGCAATGGCTCCGAGGAGCTTCGATCCGAGGGTGCAGTATGCGCTACTGATGTGTATTCGAAGGGTATGCTCTTGTGGTGTAGGAATCGTATACGTCGTGAAGCCAACAAAGGACGATTAAAGATGCTGTTGATGAAGTTGGGCAAATGCTCTTGTCTCAAATTAAGAATGATTGCGACCTGCGCAACCTCGACTCCCACCGCTCGAAGGGAGATGCCTGCGCCCTCACGCACTAAGACCATCGAAATGATCGGCCAGTCATTGGTAGCTTGTCGCGCTTGGATCGCTGTGGCCGCCGGGCATCTCACTCTGAACATACGCACTCTGCTGCTGGCGTTCGCGCTCCTCCTCCTGCTCTGTTTCAATCGCCTTCAACTCCTCCACTTTGTCTTTGCACGCTGCTGGCGAGAAACCAGCACCGACTTTCGATGAGATGATGCGCCATTTGTCGTTTTCGTACTCTTGCATCGAGGTGCGCAGTTTGGCAACCTGTAATCCCGTTGTGGTTAGCATTTCCGAATTCGCTTTGGGGCTTGCAGCTATAACGTCGCACGTTTCAGGTCAAAACGGACGACGTTGTTGTAGCAAAGAGTCTAGATGTTCGAGATACATGAAAGGTGACTTACCATCTCATCTGTCCAAACTGTTGTCTTTGCTTTAAGCTTCGTGCAATAGCGCACTTGCAAGGTACCAGAGCTGCGACCGGGAAAAAAGTCGGCTATTTGCTTCCAGGTCAAGTTTTTCTTCTCTTTCAAGTCGACTAGTAGCTGGTCGTCTTCGGGCGTAAACTTGAGCTTCGGGCCGCGAGGCCTCGGTGCGGGGGGAGGCATGCCCTGTGCGCCGACCACGCTGGGAGGGCCATGCTGGTGAATGGGAGAGGACAACGAACCCTCCATCTGCTGTCTTTTGTTGCGATGCGTGTTTGGAAGATGATGGTGATGGGTTGGAGGTAATGTATGCTGCTGTTGCTGTGGAGGTGGATATTGGTGGAGGGAGTAACCCTGCTGCGCGGGATGAGCAAGTGAGACGCTTCCTGTTGCTTGCCCGTATGGGTTCAGCTGTGACTCTAAAGAAGGTAGTTCTGGCTGCATGTGATGCTCCTGATGGCTGCGCTTGCGTCCGGCGGTTTGATAAGTCGGAGAATAGCCCACATTGTATGAGGTTGGTGGCTGCGATGACATCTGGTGGTGGCGTAGGAGATGAGATTGATGTAGCGACGGGTGTGTTTCGATGTCTGTGAACGCGGGATGAGGGGCAGCGCCGGCATGGTGAAGTCCATGGGACGTGTGTGGTTGCAAAAACGCGTGCTGGTACTCCTGGTGCAGGCCGTGGGAATGGAGTACATTTGAGTGTTCGACATTCGATGTCGGGACATGGTCGTCTCCGGCATCGCCTGGCACGCTGTAGTCGAATATGGCGCCTCGGTAGGGACTCGCCAGGGCTGCGATTACGCATGGAGACTACCAGAGCTAGTGTGCTCTGGCAGGCTGCCGCAGTGACACCTGAGCCAGAAAAGGAATGCCTAGTGTGCGTTACCGGGTTGCGTCGAGGTACTTGTATCGCATGTGTTTTCGATTTTGCAATTGCTGTTACGTTGACAGATGTAAGAACAAGTAAGGCTTTGAGGAAAATGCCATGGGCGTAACCGGATCGCGTGTATTAAGGATTGGGGTTGCCGGATATAGCTTGTGAGAACCAGAACAACAATAACACGCCGCTGGGACAGCAGTGTTATAAGTCGATCACGACGCCTGAAGGAGCGAAGGCATGAAGGCATATGGGGAGTTTGTCCCTTCAACAATCCTAGTCCTGTGCGCTTGCCACACGGACACAATGCCGAAGTACCAAAAGCTATGGGGCATTCCCACGAGACGGTCTCTGTTCCTGAATGGTACAGAATTAGCTGAGTAGGGTAGGCCCGACAACGATTTCTACGTCAAGCATCATGCGGTGATCAATGACAGGGAAGGGGTCCCCGGTTCAAGATCTGGAAAGGTACCCAAGTCATTTGCGCCAGTGTAATGCTGCTGGCTCGTGTGCTGAATGGCTGCTGATGCAAAATGAATGCAGAGATTAGTCTGCTTGCCCCAGTTTCATTCGACCTGGTCGGCAAAGCGTACGTGGTCAAAGCCAACGTGGTTCTATTTCTAGAAGACCAGGAGAGAAAGATCTCCAACACCGTTGCAGCGACTTCATGCATACCCACAGTATCCAAAGGCAGCGTGGTGGCCAGAGGATGTGCATTGAGGATAAACTGAACAGGCTAGGATGGGCGCGTCAACAGGACCAGGGGGGTACCCAAAGCGGTGACGCCACTAGCAGGACGATTTGTATGCGAGATTGAAAGATGCGGACTCGATGAGAACGTGGTATCCAGGGCCGCGGCCTAGGAAGCCTGGCGCATACTAGAGCTTGTGCGCGTTCGGTGTCTTGACACCACGAATGTTCGCGATCGGAGCTTTCCAGGGCAAACCACGCCATGTGCATCAAGGAAAGAATGGTTCATGCCTGGAAGTGCCTTACCCGTGGTGGGCCAGTGTGGGCCGTTATGCTGCTTGCTGCCTCACAGTAGACTCGGGTCAGGGCAGCGTACATGCCGGCCGGTAGGGGAAGCTGCCTTGACGTAGCACCCGTCTGTAAGCAGTGGGCCGGTAGCTGGCTGGCCTCAGTCAGAGCTTTTTGTCGCATTGGCATGAGGCGGCCTGAGGATTGGCCCATGCAAGTGCCGTTTCGACGTTATATGAAGGAACCCGGACCTATATGCGGTTCAGCACCCCCGCAGAGCGAGGATCGTCCGAGCCACAAGGAGATCCCCTTTCTGACTGACGCATGAGCGCGCACAACAGACGTGACGGGCGTACGGGGTGCACACGCAGGCGCAGTGGCGAAATGCGCAGCGAACGATCATTGTTGTTATATTTGCGACCGCCCTGAACGATGATCCAACGGTGATTTCCTGGGGCTCAGTGCAAGCGAGGCGGCGAAAAGTGGCAGTGTGCTTGCAAGATGATTGAACGCTAGGTTCGGGAGACCCTCACGGCACGATAGCGACAGCTTGGCAGCGCAAGGTCGTTTAGGGCGGCTGCGATCTGCCGCCCGCGAGCAATTCCACGTCTTGCAAAATGCGCAGATAGGAGGAGATGAAGTCGTAATGCGGACAGCCTCTCCCAGCACTGGTGGCTGGACAGGCGCCGACAAGCTTGGTGTTCCTCCGAGTGCTCGACCACACACTTGGAACGCCAGTCCCGGCACGTGACCATATCGAGCATGCGCACGGAAGGGGCTGCCAGGTTCTCCTTACCGGGGCAGTAGCTAGCATGACCTCACATTGCTGGGTTGAGTAGTCCTGAGGCCTCAAAACTGGTCGAAGCTGCCTGCCAACTCTTTACATGTTTAACACCTGCCAGTATTAGCCATTTAGGCTGATCATAAGACCACATGTCGGTCAGACCGGCCAGCTACAAGAGTCCATGCGCTCAACCGTTCTCAGTCGACACCTGAGATCGCTCGCAGCGGCCTTCTGCTGTCTGTGCCCTCCCAGCGCGCGACGCGTGTATTGGAGGAGTACCTCTACAATCCCCTCGAGCATTAATGCACTCCTGGTGACAGGAAAGCTCATCTTCTTGTTCGAGTCTATTCGCCCTTCTTAGTAGACTCGAACGCTATCTCAGTCACCGGTCATGGTCAGGTCGATCCTTGTTGTATCTCCAATTCCTGATTCTGACTACACTGTTTCACAAACCGATACCGGTCCAGATCTTTTGGTGGAGGGTCCGACTGCGCGAGATATACAGCACGATCATGTTGTGGTCGGAGGCGCGCCACACAAGCGGGAAGACGCAGGTACCACAAACAGCCAGCTGTTCGACCAGGCAGCGATCGGTTAGCGGCCGTACGGAGAAACAACACCACTTAGGTAACGGTAGGACGTTGAAACATTGCCGTGAACTGCTGCGAATAGCCGAAACAACGGCTTTTGACTTGACACCGGTATGGTCGGGTCCTGGTATAATCATTGCGGTACCTCCACAGCAGTCTGTGCCACGTCGCACGCAGAATCATGGCTCAGGAAGAAGTTGACGGATCCTTATTGAGCACTCCATTGTATAGTAAAGCATTCATGTCAGAACTTGCAGAAGAGAAAGTTTCGGCATCGTTTAGTGAAGGAGATGCCGAGTCAAGGTAGAGACCTTGTATACTGCGCTGCCGATAGCCGATACCCAGAACTCCGACAGTAACCCAGAAAAGTATGTCCGATTGAGTTGTGCGCGTGCACTACTCGACCAAGAAAGGAAATTTGGTATCATGAAGTGGGGTCATCGCTCTGAAACCGGGAAGATGCAGACTGACTGTACTCAACATTTATCAATACTTCCCACCAAAATGTTCCTTCGCATACTGCTCGCAGGCCTGGGATAAAGTCAGTGGACATTGGCAGGACTGTTTGGTTGATCCACATAAAGTGCCGCGAATGCAGGCGGTAAGTGATGGACTACTCACGGACCTACCTTTGCGGGCTTGCCAACTTTCTGGCCTATGGCTTTCCACTTGTTTGCATCGTATTCCTTGATCGCGGCAAGCAGCGCTGCGCTCTGCTTTCACATCAGCATTGGCTTACTGCAGTGTCGACAATCGGTTAATAAACTCACTTCATCTTCGGCAAACTCGGCATAGTGCATGTCCTAGAGATGAGTTGTCAGCAGGTGGATAGGTAACAGACGCGCTTTCCACGGACCTTGTACCAATGCTTCTTGACGCTACCTTCGGTTCGTTGCGGAAAGGTCTGTGCTGGGTCAGCAACAACGATGCACAGTCCTTTGGCTCATCGAAGCCAACGTTTGGCTGCCCGTTACCTTTGCGATTTCGCTCCAGCTGTTGCCAACATCCCGCATCTGTTTGAGCCTCAGCTCCTCGGCTGGCGTCCAAGGTGTGTTTGTACGACTCTTCTTGGCCTTTGGCTCTTGTACAGAAGCATCTACAGGTTCTGTATCAGCAGACACCGCGCTGATCTGCGCTTCTGCACCAGCGCTGGTGTCAGCCATGTGGTTGATCTGCTGGCTGACACTGACGGACTTGCGCTTACGATGTCCAGACGCCGCGGGTTGTGTTTGTTGTGCGCTCATCGAGACTTCGCTGTTCGACTGGGTAGCGGGAGCAGTAGACTGCAAGATGGGCTGCTGGTCTGGTTGGCTGTGCTGCAAGGCTTGAGGCTGGGTGGACGCAGTTGGTGAGGGCTTGTGGTTACGTGTGGACTCCGGAGAGGAACTGTATCGTCAAGTCGCCCAGGGTCAGCGTATTCATGGAGAGATGGGCAGCTGACGGTCCAAGATTTGTAGCAGGGCATGGCGCATGGTAACGAAGGCCCTCGAGTCTAAGTAGGAGCAACTCACGACATGATGGCGCGTGGGTGCGTGTTGCCCGCTGCCGCCGGTCAGATCAAGACACCACGCTTGGTTACTGGTCAGATTGGATAAGTATATCGAGCGTGGTGTCATGCTCGTATATCGTCGGGTTAAAGAGTGCGCTGCGCTCAGAGAGTACAATGGCGAGTGCAGACGCGGCAAGTCATCATGATATCCAAGTAGGTAGAACACCCGTTGGCGCCAGCGTTGATCAAATACAAGGAATACAAGAAGCGTCAGGTTGCTAGGCAGGCGAACGAATAGGCATGGCGCAGAATCATCAGACGAGAGGACAGCTGGGATGCTGTGAGGTTAATCAGCCAAGTACCCGCGGGGACAGGCGTCAGAATCGTAGGACTGATGTAGAGGTACGTCCGTCGTCATCAGAAATATGTAAGAATACGAGTACTGGTACAGAGTCGAGCTGCAGTCGAGAAGCGGGGTAAGCAGCCTTTTCGACAGGCTTTGATGAGTAGGTGGCTTTGAAGTTGCGGGCACCACCAGACGAGTCCGAAAAGGGCGGGGAAGTGCAGACTGCGCGTGACATGACCATGCATCTCCAGCTCCTATGGATGATGCAAATTATCGCCGATCGAGCTATGACAAGCATCGATACGTACCTCTTACCAAGCTATGTGGTAGTGTCAGTCATCTTGAGTGCGCTAAGCGTGCGCACGCTACCATCTGACAGTGGCGCCGTCTTGTAAAGAAGAACCGTTTACGAGTAGATTGTGTGGGCAGCGCGTGGTTGACTGACAGTCGTTGGCGGCATGTGTGTGCGCCGCGGCCGTTCCTTCTCCCATCTTCACCTGTCTTGTTTGGGTCCGGTCTCTCAACACCATCATCGGTCAAACAACGTGATGAGAGGACGTAGGAAGTGACAATCGCAAATCGAAATGTCGCACAACGCAACGCGCGACGACTGAGATAATGCACGCCGCCAATCTCACAAAGAGCTTCAACACGGTCCAATGAGGGCCTTTCTGCTAGCTCCCCTGTGGCCTTTGGAGGATTCAGTAAACGAACGCCTTACGACCATCGACAGCTGGGCGCGGGGAAGACAGATAGTCCCACTCTCCTTTGCCCAGATGCCGCAAAGACTGTAAGTAATTATTTTCGACAGCGAGCGATGCCTCTTCAGCACTCGTTGCACCGACCATGGCGGGCCAAGCCACACACTACCAGCCACCTGAAGCAGTGTTAGTATCAGCCCAAGCCGTAAACGTTTGGGCGAACCGCTCTGCCACAGCGTTCCTACTGACCGCTCAGCAATAATACTCTCTGTTAAGCGCCAAGCGGTATTGCCTGAGAGAAATGCCTGATGCTTAAGAACGGAACACAGCATCTCCGAGATCTTACTTGTCTCGACTGTCTCACGACGTCAGCGATGACCTGGTCTTCAATGGGGTCGCACGCCTGCGTTGCGCATCCATTGCGTGTCCCTCTTGCTCACTCCAGCCGCTCCCCGCTACCTTTGAGTAGTTCGCGCAAAGCTGGCTTGTGTGTTGGCTCTCACAGTGACATTCGCTCCTAACGTTCGCCTCAGGCACTAAGGCAACTACACCGGTGCACTGTTCCCTCTACTGTCCGTAACCGCGCGTTTTCAGTTAGCGCCCGCTGTGATATAGTCCGGGGTGGTTTTGTTTCCAAGCTCTCCAAACATTGTCAAACCTTTCGCATCCCAAAATTGCTGCACGACCCGCTCTCCGACATACTCGGTTTTGAAACCCTCTCCTTCCTGCCCAAAAGCGTTCGTGAGCTTTATGCAAACCGCTCTAGAACGTCAACATCGGCGGCGAGTGCATCGTCAACGAGCTTTCGTCCCTCCGTCTCTCGCTTGATTTGTCTCGCATCAGGCCTGTTCTAAACATCTTGGCTCCGAACGCCGATATCAACCATGCTGGCGATCAGGATCTTAGCTGCATGACTGACAGTTTGAAAACGTTGCCAACATCAGGACGAGCCACTGCAATCCACAATGGTGCGCGGCCCAAGCAACGTCCCGTTTCTTGTCGTTGTCCAAACTCTATAACAATTGTCCGATGCCCCGAGTTTCGAGGCCTCAACCGCATCTGTTCAATCGGCATCAGTCTTTTGGTTTCTTTTCTAGCAGCCTTGTAATACTTTCTTTAACTCCCACCGGTTGGGCTGCACTACATTCTCTAATCGACATTGCTGCGCAATCACAATCGTAAACACCGAACTTCAATAATACTTTCTTTCAGAGCTAGACTCGATTCCGAAGAACAGACTTCCTTGACGGATACCACCAACTCGCGATCTTCACCTCAAGGCCTCTCACTATACAACGTCCACTCCAGCAATTGCAACGATTCTTAACCACCCACAATGCTTCACCACCAGCCTCAGATTCTTTCGCCTCTCCCAGAGATGGGTGCTCAGAATCCAAACGCATCTGGTCTTCGCGCTCGCAAGATGTCTGCTGCCGGAAACCGATCTTGGTCTGAGGAAGAGGTACATACGGTCGACATTACAGGATGGACTCTACTGACATTCACTAGGAGAACTATTTGCTTCAGACTCGCATGCAGAAGATGCCTTACAAGCACATCGCTGCTCACCTGAAGAAGACTGAGCTTGCTTGCCGTCTGCACTACCACCAGTTGTCGCACGGTAGCCACCGCCGCAGGCGCAACTCCTCTGTGTCGTCGACTGCTTCTTTCGGCTCTGTCGCTCAGTCTGTGTGCTCCATGGGAACTGACCAGGATGATTTCTCGCAATCTTCTCGCCACGCCTCCCCAATGAGCTACAACGGAGGCTCCCACCACTCGAGGTCAACTTCCGTCACTGCGTCTCCAGGCCGCAGCCAGCACAAGATCCTGCTCCCTAAGCCGCGCACGCTCACTCCGCAAGGCTCGCCTGAGCCCCACGATGGACTCCGCATCAACACTCAAGTCGCCTATCAGCCACGCATTGTCGACACTGATCGTCTCCGTGCCATCTACGAGTCCCGCCGTCAGCAATTCTGGTCCACTGTCGCTGCCGATTATGGTGCCGACGTCTCACCTGCGCAGCTGGAAGAGATCTGGCGCAGCAGCTCCAGCGCCGTACGCCCACCTACACCTGATGCCTCTCCCGATGGCAGCATCATGCACAACCCTGCGCTCAAGCCCTCTACCTTCCAGTTTCCGTCGCCGGCTCACAATGAGCCTAAACACTACAGTCCCATGAGCACTAGCGCTGTCTCCGTCCATGACCGCATGCCTTACGTGCTTCCTATGCCCGTTCCCTCTTCCGGACGTGCCCGCGCCGGCACATGGAGCTCTGCCCCCAGGGACAACATGCCCATTGCCAGCCTCCTCACAGAAGACAAGAACCCTCGTCAATTCTAGACGGATATCTGCGAACCAATCATACTTTACAACTTCTTACTCTCGTTAACTCCCGTTATGATTTGGCCAGCAATATCGTTCTATGACTGACGTTCTTGCTGCGATATTGTTTAGGTACATCAAAGTGGAGACCTCACGAATCTCATTTGTTGACTGATGACTGTCTGTGGACGGAACCAAGCAAAGGCATGGCGTACTAAGATAGCTAAAAGGTGTTTAATCAATCTTGATTCTTGCTACTACTATTCAATTTCCCTTGCATAATTTGCTCGAACTGTGAACCACTTGTGCCACGTTTTTTACGTTATACTTCACGGTTCGTGTGTGTGATGGTTGTTTTACCTGCCGTCGCGACAGCCGTCTTGATGTTCCGTTGCATCACGCTGCATCGACTTAACTTGGCACTGCCAGTTCGCATTAATCTCCTTCTTCTCCACAACTACTTCCCAAGTCCACTGGCATGTTCCTCGCAGCTTGACAACAGCAGATCTTGACAGCCACATCAGCCTTGGATGGCCCCACGAGATGACCCCACATCAAGGCCCCGCGCGATGGCCCCACAGCCAAGCCAGCAGCCACATCCTCCGGCGAAGTCCTTTCGAATACGAATTGCCTGTTCAGGCTGGCCAACGTTTCGTTCGTAGTCCGTGAAACAGTTACAGCATCAGATCTTCGGAGCAGCCAACTTTGCGCCTTCTTACTTCCACAATGAGGCTTGCGCGAAGCAAATGCAACGGTCCTCTTGTCTCCACACTTTGTGGTGCCCTGCAAGGCTGGAAGGGGATCCCAGTGAACAGAGCAATTTCGAGAGACCCGCAGCCTAGACTTTCCACCACCAACGTCGCTGACGCACAAACAGTAAACACGACTGTGTCAGCCCTGCTTTACATGGGGCCACAAAACACAAATCATATGACAATCATTATGCCGATTTCTGTCGTCTCGATCCACTAGCATTCTGTTTCCCTGGTCTCACATCTCCCGCTCGAATCGCATACATACTGCATTGCTGCTCGCTATGGCCTGTCGTGCACACCTCATTTCCCATCGTTTATGCCTGCGGGGCAAGACCTCCCACCCTTGTTTGTCAGGCCTCCTTTGCTCTCAAAATTCAGGTTCATACATGCTCGTTGCGGGATTTGGAAGCCCTGCTACATGCACTCTCCCTGGCTGTACCCGCTGCATGAACCGACAGGCCCTCCCCGGTCCACGTCGCCCTGCCCGTGCCCCGAGGCTTCAGGTGAAGGGTTCGTCGCCTTGTCGCCTTGTCGCCTGGCGGAGCAGTGATGGCTCGAGTCGCACATCCGGGTTGTGGGAAGGATGACGTTGTAGGATCGCGGCTAGTAAGATGAAAAGTCGCCGGATCTCTGGTTCCGAGTGGACTACTGGAGGGTACTGCCGCACGCAAGAGATAGACAGGGAATGGTGGTCGTCTTCTTTGACCCTTCTAGAACTACCTCAGGTCTGCTCGCCATATGCAGACACGGAGTGACTTCTGCTTCGGTAGACCCCTTTGTTTTTACCATCTCGGAGATCAGTTGAGGGCGCCTCTACTGAGCATCAAGTGCACATCAGAGACTGCTCCACCACCGGCTGTTTCTGGCGTGACTCATATACGGCTCATGTTTTTTGTGGACTTTCAGCGAGGACGCCATCCAGTTTCCGGGTCTTGCTGTGCTGCAGCGGATTTGGTCGTTTCGATCTGAGCACCACTTTCCTCGATGTTGGTCATGAGCTCTTGCAGGTCTTCCGTAGGGGTCTCTTCTCGCCCACCGTACTCTGCATCTAGACTCTGCATAAGCTCTTCACCCGGAAGTAGTATGCTCCTGTCGATCGCAAGTGGTAAGCCGCGGTGTCGACCGCGTACCATGACGAACAACATGACGACTTTGCTAAGGCTCGCAAACGATCCACTGAGACTGTAGTCTTGGCCAGGCACGCCAGTCGAAAGTCCAACCGTACCGTAAGCCGATGTGACTTCGAAGAGGACTGAGAAGGAGTCGAAGCCTGGATCTCCTCTCAGTATGTGACCTCGTTCAATGATGGAAACAAGGAAGAACGCGAGAAATTGGAACCAAATGTCATAGGCAAGCTGCTTCTCCAAATGTGATGCAATCCCAGCTGCACTGTCGTCGCCTTCGTTCAGGCCAATCGAGCGTTCTTCGTACGTGTTCGTCTTGCGCAACGTCATTACCAGTGGATAACTGGATATGTACATGATAACAAGGTAAGCTACCAAACATGCCGGCGCAAGTGAGCTGAAGACAATGATGTATGCTCCAGAAGTACGCAGACCTGTAGCCTGGAAAAGGCCGTCCAGGATCCTCGTGCCCGTTGACAGAGCTTCGATATCTGGCATTCCAATGTTGAGGATTTCGAAGCAGAGCCATGCGGTGATATCGATGGTCAGTTGGATTGCTAGTAAATACCACGTCTGCCTGCTTGGAAAGAGGTAAATGAAGCATCGCCGTGGATGCTGCAACAGGAACTGCAATGTGTTATGCAATCGTGATCCCCTTGGAACGCATATTTTCATCAACCAGATGGTAAGGCGCAAGAAGATAGGAAACTGTGTCTGCCCAACCAATGCCAGTGCTCCCGCTATGATCAGAATATACGGCATTCCGCTGAACGGCACAAAATTGGCGTTCAACACATTGAGACCGCCGTTGGCGAACTCTGTCACCGTCGAGAAGAACGCCCACCATCCTGGATTTAGACCTCCTGGCTGCGCCTCACGCAGTATGTCTCGCGTGTTCGTGCGGTATGCGTATGGCATTAAGAAGACGATGCCGAAGAGGTACCAAAACAGTTGGTAGCCGATCAGAATGTACAAGAGCGCTTGTAATGCGCGGTACTCTACACCGCCCAGCTCGAGACGATCGTGCTCGCTGAGCTCCAGGAAGCGTCCTCGTGAGTCTAGATGCGGCTTGAAGGAGACGTACTCGTGGTGCTCTGGCTTCAATTCGCTCGTCAAGCGATCAAACAGCCGACTGAAGAGGTTTTTCGCCAACTTGGTCTCCCATGGCGTAGGTACGAAACCGAAACCCGTCTGGTGGTGGAAAGTGCGTCGTTTGCTCAGCGGTTGGATTTTTGCAGGATTCCTTTGCTCTTCATTGGCGCCACTGCGACGGCGCTCGGCAACTTGTCGGTGGCGTAGGCTGCTGTTGCTGCCACTGTTGCTGCTACTTTGATCCGGGGCCCTGTTGTTCTCGATATCCCGTACTAAACGCTGCATCGTGCGCGAATGCTTGACCACTTCTGACATACGCTTGCGGAACATAGATTGCCGGATGAGAACCACCACCATCGAGACGAACGGGATGTTGCCGATGATGAGAAGGACACACATGACTGCTTGCTGGAAGCCAGACAGGTCGCCGAGATCCACGGTGTTAAGCCCTACACCTATCAGCCTTGCTCAGTATTTCACCAATGTCGGACCTTACCCGTGGTCGTCATGGCGCTGCAAGTCAAAAACAACGCATCTGTATAGCGCAGGTGCGAGTCTCGATACTCCTTTGGCCCATTCTTGACTCCCTCGCCATACACAATGACAGAGGATATGGCAATAACAACAATAAAGTACAGCATATGCGCGCGATAGAAGTTCAGAGTGAAGAACTCATCCTTGAGATATGCAAGGAAATGCTTCTTCGCCTCGCGCGGGTTGCGCTGCAGCGTCTTCACCGGGTCGGGCATTGCGTGGTGACAAGGAGCGCCGGCGGTACCGTCAAAGCGGCGATGTAGGTTTTTATCTGATCACAGTCGTTTCGTGACATGCCTTTTGCATCTTCCAGTGTGTTTGTTGATGCTGGGAGCTCCGGTGAGGCTGTGCATTGCCAATGCGGCCAATGTTGGAGAGGTTGCGGCATGATGTCATGGGGCAGTGAGCTTGGAGTTCTGTTCGTGATGCGCGCTGCACTGTGATCGTTGCCAAGTATGAGCGAGCGTTGATGCTCAGGTCCCCGGGGCTGCTGATTGGTGAGGTGGTTCACACTGCCTTGTTTGCGTGCTTGTCTTGGTTCACTGTGACAACAGGCTTGTGACATACCTGTGGCGTGAAGAATAGTTGTTACCAGTGCCTAACATATATTGTCAGAAGGATCTATTCAAAGTGTCCTGGTGTCTGTTTCGTGTGAAGCTTCGTCACGACTTCCACAAAAAGTGCATGTCAGGAACAGGCGCAGTCTAGTTGGAAGCTGGTTTTTCAAATAAGTATACCAATCGAACTTGACATTATTGTAAGATGACCCACAAACCGCCCGAGTCCTGTTTTCCGACGCAACGTGAACAAGATAGCCCGGCCTTCCGGTAAATTTGACCTCATGTCATGTCCATACTCTGCGTTCTTTTTGCGCCAGGTCGATCCTCCAACTGCGACAATGTAGCCGACCGCTTCCTTGATACAGTCCTCATGTCCTTGTATACAGGTCTCTCTTGCCGCATCTCTTCGTGAACAACCGATAAGCAACGCTTGTCAATCGACTTGGAGTCGAGGTATTGCTCGAAAGAAGGGGTTTGCCACGACCCTATCGAAACTGCAGGTGCTTCCCACGACACAAGGAGAAACATATCCACGAGGCTTTGGAGATCTGGATCGTTCATCACTGTTTGCTCGATGCTCTCCCACGCTTGATCCAAAGTAAACATCTGCGTGCTGTCGTGACGCTGAACAGGGGTATGTAATGCGAAAGTAGACAGACTGTCGTCGATGTCTTTCATCCCGTCGCTTCCCTCGTAGCTGATGTAGTCCATGCTCTCTTCATAGAGTCTCTGAGGGGTGTGTATGGCGTCAATTGTCGGTAACATGCATCTCTGCCAAAAGCATGCCAGTAATCTGCTGTTGTTTCGAATGTCTTCTTTGAGATTTGGAAACGCGACGAACAACCGTAGATCGTCCGAGTGACTTGGGCTGTTACCGAGGTAAAGGGCATTTGTCACCATAGTATACGTATCGGCGTGATTGAACGTTCCAGATGTAAACGGGAGTAGCATCTTTGTGACGTGATGTGCTGCTTGGAAGCCCAGTCGATCTAGCCATGGTACTCGTGTCAACTGCAGACCTCGTACTGCACCGAGACTTGTCGCTCGGAAGAAGGCCGCTTTGGGGGTGTGCTCATACATGACTATGCGATGCACATAGGCCCGAGAACACCCGACAATGATTGTAAGATTGCGAAGTGAAGCTGAGTGACAGATGAGACATTGTTTCTAGTCTCAGAGTTGGAGTAGGAATGAAGGTGATTTGTTTACGCCAGTTGGGTTGCACGGCAGCGGATCGGAGATGACTCCGCACTCTACTCGTCCTGGGTAGCACAACTTGCGCTATCAGGCTTGATGTGACGTGCCCCATACGCGATGTACACGCGACCTTCCTCGGTTGTTCGGAAGCAGCGACACCACACGCGACATATCACAAACCGTACTGGAAAGTCCACTTGCGGTCTGCGTAACGTATGCTATCCACCCGCTCTATCTCGATCTCTTCTGCGTCCTTGCCTGCAAGAAGATCCAAACGTCTTTTGTTTACGATTTGCAGTGTAAAACGGTATGAGATATAGCCAACCAGTGCCGTAGCAACGAAGCCAAGGGTGACGTAGAACGGTAGGTGGTAGCTGGGGGCGTATCTGTTCTTGTAGAGCTGACCGCCAATAACCCCAGCGAGGTTACCGAAGCCATTGACACCAAGAACGAGGGAGCGTTTACCGACATCTAGCCCCGTTAGCAGCAGGTTCGTATTGTCCTCTATAGCAGGAGCATACTGGGTGTGTTTTCACTGAGCCAGGCCGCTGTGAGCGGTCCGGGTATATAACTGCCTGCCAGAAGAATACACAGCCCGGCATATCTGATTCTACTTGTAGTACCAACAACAGTGATTATCAGTCCTGTCAGTGCGATGCTGATGCCGCAGATGATGTGGTAGCCACGTTCCTTGCTGTGATCTGAACTTAGGGCGAATAGATATAGTACGGCGGCTCCGCAGAGGTATGGAGGTACGGACATCTGCATTTCGCGTTTAGTATCTTTGATAGCAGGCAGCTAGATAACCTACCAAGTTCGCTTGTAGCGAGGAGTAGCCCAGACCTTGGACGACCAAGGGCAGGAAGACGGAGAAGGCTTGACTAGGTACGCTTGCACAAATGTTGAAGAACAACACGTACCACAGCTTCCAATCCTTGATTGTTTCCTCCACGTCTCGTCTTGAAAGCTGTGACTTGTCAGGTACGTTGCCCACGCAGTCCTGGCCTGTAGCGCGTTTGTTGTCATCGAGAATGCGCGCTGCGGCAAATCGTCGGTCGTCTGCATCGAGGAACCATGCTTGGTCGATACTCCGAGGAAGCCAGATCCAGGCAACGATGCCCAGCAGTATTGTCAATCCACCTTCGATTATGAAAAGCAGCTGCCAGTTGTGTAGTATGGAGGACTCGATACGAAAGATGCCGTAAGCTGGAGGAAGTGTCAGTCGCCCCTAGCAACGGTTGTCGCGAATGCACTTACCGATTGATCCAGAGAACGCACCTGCGATGGCATATTGACCGTAGAAGAGGGCGATACGCACACCAAGCTCGTACCTGCAATAGAACGTAGAAAGATATAACAACGCGGTGGGGTAGAAGCCGGCTTCGAATGCACCTACCATCAGGCGTAAAACTATCAAAGATGTCTTCCCGCGGATGAATGCATGCGCTACAGTAAACGTTCCCCAGCCGAGCTATGCCAGAATTCTGTCAGCTTGGACTCAAATTAGGCCCAAAAACATACCATCATAACGGTAATCCAGTGCCTAGCGCCTAACCACTGTCCGACAGCCGTTGAGGGCGGCTGCAGAAGCACAAACGTAACGAAGAACAGCGACACAGAGAGATTGAGATCGTCCGGGGTGGCACCGATCTCAATGCTAAACCCTGGAGCAGGTCAGTCACGTAGGACTCCGTAAAGTAGAGGGCTGTGACGCCTGCCTTGAGTCTCAGCGTTCCCAACATTTGATCGATCGAGTCCGTTAAAGAGGTAGAGGGTAGAGAGAAGCGGCAGTAGGGCTATGTCAATCTTCCGGTTCACACGTCGAGATCTCACAGCTCTCTGAGAGTCCTCTACCAGCACTGATCGCGCAAAGGCCGCTTCTTGGGTGAGCACTCTGGCGGATCCGCTTTTGCTATTGTCATGTGGCGAAGGCGGAGGCGGTGGCTGGCGACAGAGACTGCCCATTGTTGTATTCATCATACAGCATGTGGCACAATTTTGGAGCTTGATAAGACAGGATCATGTTGCGGATGAGACGAACAATGATGCAATGTGATACTGCATCCTGTCCGAAGCCGAGCCCTCCTTCGTAGCCTGCAGCCATGTGCTGCCTCAATCCATCACAACCCGATTAGTGCACCCGTTTTAGCTTACTTTCTTCGCTTCGGCGAGCAAATATATACATCTCCACATGAATAGTGTGCTGGTGAGATCGACCAATTGGAAGTAAGAGAACGTTTTCGATTTTGCGGACGCCAATTGTGGACCCTGAATCGCACGAATCCCTGGCAGGGCAGCCGGATCACTCTCCCGAACAAAGACGGCATGGCGCTGTTCCGCGGTCGACATGATTTGTGGTGCCGACTAATCGACAACGATGGTCAGGCGTCGAAAGCTGATGGAAGGGCGGAACAGGTTGTCAGTAGATATAAACACGGTTCGGTATCGTGCTCAGTACCCGACGCCTGCCGCGCAAAGAATCTACTCTTCAGGTTGCTCTCAGGCTCCAGAGCGTTTCGGAGAGTAGTATCATGCTAAACTTCAGCCACTAACGAGGAGGTATCTCCGCACCACGCAATTTCACAGATTGGCGACAGGCTCAAATGATCACATGCTCGGGCATCTTCCGCACCAAATTTTGTGATCTTCAGATATGCAAGGTATTTTGCATACGTAGACTGTCGGTCTGCGTCCATGCCAGCATTTCCTGATAGATGGTGCAATCATCATTCGATCCGTCGGAAGAACGTTGCTCGCAAGGGGTGGCGGGCCGTGAATCAGATACATGGTGGATCCCAGCATGTGGTCTCTGTTGTGCACTGAGCTGGCGTTGCGTAAGTATGCACCGGTCGGATAAGGCGTTTAGACCCTGCAATACCCTGCAACAGTCTGCTGGATAGTTTGTGCCAGTCTTGGCTTCTTGTTCGAAGACCCGGATTGCAAAAGCTATTTCTGCAGTGTGTGGGCCTTCGGTCGCAGTGTCTGGGTCGGGTCTGTCTTCATAAGCCGCGCTGATTCGGCCCAGTAACAACACCACAGCCGCATTGAACAAGAAGTGCAGACCAGATTGGAGCCAACTCCTGTTGGTGGTCTGCAGTAACTGAGCAAGCTCCATATTGCGTTCAGCCGCCACGAGGCATGTGCGGGTGTATGCTTCGTGCGTAAGTCTTTCCGATGAGCTCAACTGGTGGAACGTTCGTTGTGCAACCACTCTCTTGATGGTCGCGAAGAACAGAGGGCGAGTAGTAAGTATGATGAGTTGATGGTAGCTCATGTGAAGCGTACAGCAGGCTGGATCGCGGAGCGACTGATCAGGGTAGATCTGCAGCTGTGGCGGAAGGCGCGAATGCCATTCGTCTAGCATCTTCAGGGCCGAATCGGTATTAGCTTTATACCTTGCAGCTCTGGGATGACGAGGCGCAACACCGTATATCTCGCGCACGATATACCCGGATATTCTTGCGAGCTCAATGTTGGCACAAAGACCTATACACGATGGCATTGAACTGCCAGGCTTACTTAGTGCGTGCCAATGCAGCCATTGCAGGGTTCACTTACGGGTCAAGAGCTGGAAGCGGAAGTCGGATCGCCTCATCCGCTATAATTGAAGGCCTTCCCATCAGCATACTGATCCATCTATCCAGAATGTACAGTGTCCAGAACACTCGTTTACTTGGTTCGTCGATAGCCTGTCGGAACGAACCATGCATCGCCGCTATTTGAGCTGCTATGCCAACATACATGTACGCTGCGTCTCTGCGATTCACCTCGATCAGATAGTACGCCATCAAGGACAGAGCGGGGACGTCTGTCAAAGTAAAGCGGACCGTATCCATGGGGTTACCCAACAACATGCGAGCCCGCTTAAAGTAAGCCTCTGCGGATTGAAAGTCTGGCGACTGTAAAGAAGTATGTCCAATCGAGACTGACAATGCAAAACAGACATGATAGAAGGCCAGATGTCGATTGGTATCCATCGTCGTCAAGATTGACACCGGGATCGATTTAGGCACGTCGACGAGGTTGCCCCACCAGTGTATACCGCCTGATTCGAATGTCCCGCTACCATCTTGTATATACTGACCAAGTTTGTCAAGCATTTGAGTCATGTCCGGTTGCGATGGCAGCCAACTGGGATCGACAGTAGGGTTGGTCAACGGCCTGGAGTCATACGTCTGGTAATGCCCAATCGAGGCTACAAAGGCCGAACCGTCCTCGGAGCCAGGAATGGATGCCAGAGAACTCATCAGAGTGCGCATGAAACGCTTCAGCTGATCGAGAAAGGTAGCGCCAGATGATTCGCCCAGGTATCTGGCAGCGCCATCCGGATCACACAACAAACGACCTTCACCTTCATCGGATTCACTAGTGTCTGTCGATGCTGGTGGGCAAGAAACGACATCAACCCAGTTTGGTGTTTCTCCTCGACCCAATTGGCGCAGCAGTTGTGGGGCATGCTGGGGCGCAATTGTCTTGATACCTTCCTCGAGGGCAGAACATCGAGCTCGCAACCGTTCCAGTTCGTCTTTTATGGAATTACGATCGGATTCGGATGCCGAATATTCGCATTCCCGCGACGCGTTCACGCATCTTTCACAGGGCTGCCCGCCTGAGCATTTTACGCGTCGGTTGTTACACGCATTGCATCTGTCCAATTAAGTCAGCGCACTCTGTACAATAATCCTGTCGGCAACAAGTGTGCTATATGCATAGCATTCTTGAGCCATCCACGAGTCTTGCTGCAGAGTTTGACCAAGTCCGACTTACGCTCTGACTACGCGCTTTCGTTGGTCCTGCGGGACTTTATGCCGACGAGGATTGACAGGCAACCGCTTCGATGAGGATGAACCGCCTGTTCTATCAGAGCCTGGGGAGGGGTTGCTCTCCATCATTGTCAAGGGCTAGGTAAGTTATCAGCTTCAAGTTGGGCTGCTGGAGGAGCTGAACCGTGAGTGAAGACGAGGCGGTGACGCGCATGATTCTGCGAGCCGCGCTGGCCCCGCTGCACACATTGCTTCGTGTTGCCGCCTGTACTACGTCGCAGCCTGTTGTGTTGACGAGTGCAGTGAACAGCAATACCACTACAAGGGACGTTGAGAACATAAACAGCTTACTGGAACTTGCCGTGATAATGGCTGGGGATGCGCACAAGTGTATCCGGAAGAAGCTCCGCGGAGGGCTGTTGGCAGGCACAAAGCCAGCAGCAACAAACACGGGCGGAGCCCTCTTTACTGACAGTCAGCAGGGGGCCCGTATTTAAGGACCAGTATGTTGACCCTGTCGCTAATGTTCATCACGTTGCTGAGAGGCTAAGATTGGTCGGAATAGTATCCGGGCCTTTCGTCACGTGCCGTAATTTTTTGTCAAAGGACAACAGGTACGACATGAGTGTCAGATGCACGGACTTTACATTATGCTCAGCGCCTGGCGTACCCGAGAGATCGAATGTCCAAGTGCGGCGGTGGCATCGCAGACGCTCGCACTCATAGAAGTACCGACGCTTGCACTTACAGAAGCCTGCTGTATCTGACCGCCCCTGTGTACAAGGCCTGGGTGCAAGCTGCAGGAAAAAAGTGCCTCCCACGATCCTTTTTAGCAATGAAGTGCCACCTCGATACGGGGGCGAGTCCAGGGTTTGTCCTGCTAGGACGCCTGGAGCTGCCTCACGGACATGCTGTGAACCCCTCCTGCAGTGTAGGCTCCGTTCGGCTGTCGAAGAAATCTCTGCTTAGGTGTGGTTCATTGAAACACTCTGTAAAAGCACAGCATGACAGAAACGACGCTGATCCTTTGCTGTGGCTCAGTGGCAAATGATCACACGGATACTATCGCCCTGGTTCATGACCATCTACACTACGAACTGGAAGGATCAATCAACGTTGGCTTCCAAGTGGAAGAAGTGATCCGTAGATGGGCGTGACTATTGAAGTCTGCCTTTTTTTCTATGGCATTGGAGCTATCATTTCGACATTTATAAGCATTGCAATGCTGTTCTCGGATTGGTGCCCCACTTCCCTATCCTGCCGTTGGTCGGCCTCTCCATAGGCCGTCCGACCCTGCCGAAAGGGGCCAACTGCCGATTCTACGATGCGGCAGGAAGGAGCTGGGCAAACGTGACTCCATCAAACAGTCTGTGAAGTATTGCATTACAGTTCGCCCAAAAACCCTCCGCCAGTCTACCAATCTAATTCCCACGAGCCACAAAGATCGTGAGACGCTTTTCACAGGCAGGATGGCAACAGATACTTCATACATTGTACCCCTCCTTATCAACGGGAAGGAAGTGACCACCACAGCCACATTTTCCATTACCTCGCCGTCATCACACAAGCAGATCTGGCAATCATCGTCTGCCTCAGTAGAAGATGCTAAAAATGCTACCGCTGCTGCACAGGCTGCCTTCCCAGCCTGGGCCAAGATGAAGCCAGCTGCGAAGCGCGACATCTTCGTGAAGGCCGCTGATCTCATCGACTCCCGGGCAGACGAGCTAGCCAACTACATGAAGATCGAGACTGGTGCTGCAGATGCCTTTAGCAGTGGTTTCAACGTCCCGAAGTGCGCTGATATGCTGCGCGATGTCGCAGGTCGACTGAGCTCCGTCATGGGCCACATCCCGATCTGCGAGACAGAAGGCACAGCTGCATTGATTGTCAAGGAGCCTCTGGGAGTTGTTCTGGCGATCGCGCCCTGGTATGAGAGCTCTTGAAAGAGGACCATCACAGTCGCTGACAGCCCCCCCAGGAACGCACCTTACATCCTAGGCATGCGCTCGATCCTCTTCCCTCTAGCAGCAGGTAATACTGTAGTCTTCAAGGGGTGAGTATTCTATCGATCGCATCTCATTGTATGCTAATTTAGTCAGATCAGAAATCTGCCCTCGTACGTGGTGGGCGATTGGTAGCATATTGACTGAAGCCGGCCTGCCTGCTGGTGTTGTTAATGTGATCGTTCATCGACCCGAAGATGCCGCCAAGGTCACTTCTGCCCTGATCGAAGAGCCTGCAATCAAGAAGATCAATTTCACCGGATCCACGGCTGTTGGTCGGATCATTTCTTCTCAGGCTGGCAAGAACCTGAAGCCTGTACTCATGGAGCTCGGCGGCAAGGCAAGTGCTATTGTCTGTGCTGATGCAGACCTGCAGAAGGCTGCAGTACAGTGTGCCCTTGGTGCCTTCCTGCATTCTGGTCAGATCTGTATGAGTTCCGAAAGAGTGCTTGTGCATAAGAGCATCAAGCCCCAATTCCTTGAGGCTTTCAAGGGCGCCGTAGAAGGCATCTTTGGAGGTGACAAGCCGGCACCTGTGGCGGTCATGTCAGCTGCAATTGAGAAGAACAAGAAGCTGGTCGCAGATGCTGTGAATAAAGGCGCAAAGGTCGTGCACGGTGACCACGAAAAAGAAGAGTTGCACCCCGAGACCAACGAGCCTTCCGGCACAAGGATGCGCCCGGTCATCGTCGAGGGTGTAAAGAAGGGAATGGATTTGTTCTATACAGAGTCATTTGGACCCTCTGTTTCGCTCATTGAGTTCGAGACGGAGGAGGAAGCGATTGAGATTGCGAACGACACTGATTATGGCCTCTCTGGTGCCGTCTTCACCGAGAACCTTGGCCGTGGCCTTCGCATTGCAAAGCAAATCGAGACTGGGTAAGTCGAGTTATGCTGTCAGAAGAACCTCAACTGACTTTACATCAGTGCTGTACACATCAACTCGATGACAGTCCACGACGAATGGACATTGCCACATGGTGGAGCCAAAGCCAGCGGGTTCGGTCGCTTCAATGCACAGTGGGGTATCGACGAGTTCCTGAGAACAAAGACGATCACGTACCAGGAGTAAGTTGCCCGAACTTTGGGACCATATCATCAGCCTAGACATCGTAAAATGGATCGTCATGGCTCAGTGCCAGCCTGCTTGACCGTCACCTTTCTTGTCCGCCTTGCAAATCTCTATGCTCGTCACTTCTGACTTCGCAGATAATTGTGGACTGAGTGCAGAGGCATCATATCAAGCAGGAACCGTCATAATACGGCTTGCAGTGCCGGTTCACCACAACGTGACGTTCTAAATAATCTCAAGAATCGCCGTGATTGGTCTACTCGAAAATATGCACGAGGTCAATCGCATTTGCATCCTCCGAAACCCTCGCAAGGGACCGATCGGCAGTTGAATGAAGTCATGAAGAACGAGTCCCCTAAGCTGTGGGATCTGCAAAGTTTAAATATACGCTACTGGTGGTTCGGGTCCAGGACTGTCCGCGAACGTCTACGCCGATTCTGTGGCTTGACAAGCTGAGATTCAAAAATGAGCTTGTGCAATTCTCTCGGCTCGGCCAATCCGAGCGCAAAAGCTTTTGGTGTTTTAAGACGACTCAGCAGTTCTGTTGGCTGGTGCTTCGACGCCAGACCCAACTCGAGCAGCCTGGGGTGTCTCGGCGACGCGGGGCCGGCAGAAACACGTTGAGCCTGGACACGCAGCTGAGTGATAGCCGCAGGGCTATATACAAAAGTTGAGCTGAAGGGGCGCCACGTGGACTGTAGAAGTGAAGGTCGCGACGCTGCATGCGTCTTCTCGACCTGAGAAGGCTCACGATGTGTAGCGAGAGACTGGAGACCAGCCGTCTACACAACTAAGCGTACCACAATTCGTCGGGAATCGTAGCTCTGGACCGTGCGGCAGCTTTGACAGCCTTGCAGATCGATCTTCACGATTGGTGAGTCGGCGCCGGCTGCCGCGTTGGTGCCTCGCCGGGATTCGTAGAGATGGTGACGTTTGCCGAATTCAGCGAACCCTGTCACGCTAACGCCCTGCGCAAGTCGGATGCTGGCTGACAGATCTCACAGTCGCGGCTCTTGAGCTTGTTCGGGGTTTGTTCCTGCTCGGTAGAAGGGTTCCTGACCGCTTGCAGCACTTGGCAGGTCAAGGCATGGTGTGCGGGACTAAAATAGCGTGAGATCGATGATAGCCGTGGTGGGGGCGGGCTGAATCGAGATGTCGGTTCTGCATATGCTGATGTACTGATATACGACAATAACCCATCAGACCATCAGCTCGACCTTTATTGCTTCTTCCACACAGCTGAGGCTGACAGGTCGCTAACAGAAACGGCTCGTATCTCAACCAAGGTACTTTCTACAACAAGCAAACCTTGGTCAATACATACAACACCAAGCACCATGTTGGCTGTCGAGACCGCACCAGCCCCGCTACTGAGGAAGCAGTCCATTTTCAGGCGCTTCACTACCAGGAAAGAAAGGCCTCTCCAGATCTCGAGTCCCATCATTGACGAGGAACCGTCAATGCTCGCACCTTTAAGGCGGTCAACATCAGAAGAGCCACTCGACTCCATCTCAGCATCACCACTTACTCTCCCATCTCTCAACACCAGGCCCAGCCCACAACAACGGCCTGTCAAGGCCCACGTCCGAGTCGACTCAGTCACTTCCGTGGAGCTTCCAATCTCATTGCAATTCTCTCGTCCACAACCTCCATCACCAGCGCGGTCACAGCACTCTCAGCGATCCAGCCGCTCGAGCACTGACAGCGTTTCTTCCACAAGCTCACGCGTCTTACGCACAGCACACACCACTTCTCCTTTCCCTCACAATACACACATTGGCCCATGGAACCTCTTCCTGCCACCTATGCAGGTGCACGCGCTCTACACCGGATTCTACCCTGAGAACATATCAGACGAGTGGTTCGTCTTTTCCGAGGGACCCGACGTCAACGGCAAGCTGAAAGTGCACTTCCACCGCGCGTGGACAGGGCTGAAAGTCGCGGAGCTTTTTGTCGTCATGGATTTGAAGGGAGGGGGTGCGGGCAAGATTGTTGGGATCAAGTGGAACGGGAGCGAGCAGACGAGTCGGATGGTTGAGGACGAAGCGAAGCGGACGGTGAGAGGGTGTTGTAGGGACGCGTTGGGGTTTCAACTTGAAGGGGAGGACTTCTTCTAGGAAGTGAGAGGTGGATGGAGGTTATGTATTTGTTTGACTGCGTTTAGCAAGCGTGCGCTTTTCTCGTTCCTTCACACCAGGCCTGGTGCCTATTGGTACTTGGTACCTGACCCGTTACATTGCCAGCGTCTGTATCAGCTGTTCGGTGAACCATCTACTATATTTCTACCAAACAACGTTCCTGTCGTGTTGCTCTCGTGACTCGTGTATTACCCATCTCACACCTCCCCAAACCCCTCCTCCATACTCGAGCGAAGTTACTCGCGATCCCACACATCGCCCAACTCCCCCAACAGAACCCTCCAACCCTCCCCACCCACGACATCATCCCGCAGACCCTCATGCAGCATACCTAGCACCGTACCCGCCAACCACCCTTGACTCCTCTAAACCTACCACAAAACCCACGCCCCATCGCGTCGTCCACCCGCCCCACCCTCTAACCTCTTACCCTTACCACCTCCCCCCTAGCGCCAAGCACCGGCCCGCCGATCACACGGGATGACGCAACTCGGGTAGGTACCCACGGCGTACGTAGATAGTACGTACCTCTCGACGTACCCTACGACTCTTTTCGCGTCCCGCTGGAGCCATCACATCGGGGAAATTGTCGAGGAAAAAGCGGGTTTGAAAGTGTAGATCTGGCGGCTCAAGAACATGCCATGCCATGCCATGCCATGCCATGGCAAGGGCGGTACGCTACCTACTGGATGACGGGGGGTGACTTTAGAAAGTGACGATGCGAACGGGGAGGGAAGGCGAGGTGGATGGGATGGGAGGGACCGGGTAGGGGGGATGATGACGCGGTGGGCGTGGGAGCGTTGCGTCGACATGCAGATTTGTCGTGAGGTGTTGCATCACAGACAGGGTCTTCTTGTGGCTTTGGCGGTGTTTTTTGGGGCCCTGGAGGGTGGGAGTCGAGAGGCGCTGACGGCAGCTTGCATGCATGCCATGCATGCTGAGGTTGTTGGTCGGTTGGACGACGCGCCAATCGGATGTGCACCAGCGGTTTGAGCGGACAGGGTCTTGTTCGACGCGACTGCAGACTGGGTGTGTGTTGAGGGGTCTTTCGGATATCTCGGGTGTTTTGGATGGGTATGCAGTTCTAGTTGCCGGGTCAGTCGTTCGTGAAGAGTTGTGGAATCTTTTCGTGGGAGAAGGTCTTGTGTATTCATCGTCGACAGACGCACATTTTAACGATCGAATAGTGTGAACGGGCAGATTGGGCTATGAATATGCTCCTTCTAATCATCATTGATCTATGGTCTAGTACTGGTACATGAGACTACGTGTACCTCGCCCGCTCAGAGTACGATTAGGTTCTCAATCTTCACACCTTGTGTGCGGAAATAATACCTCCTTCTCACACCTACACCACTCGCCTGCCTCAGCTTCTTCATTGTGTCCTCGCCACCATCTACCATGATCAGCGGGATGGGATGCGGCCGTAACAAGCCGCCAGGAGTGTATTGTTCTTCGTCGAGCAACGGCTGCACCAGTGACATCCCCTCCTCGACCTGCGCTCGTGCGTCCCTCTCGCGCTTACTGGACGATGTTGTAGGCGGTCGTTGTTGCTCAGGATCACTGACCACGATGACAAGCTGTAATGAGTGTGGACCTGGGGGGTAGGCCGGAATGTTACGTAGTTTACTAGAGAAGCTGCAGCCCCCGCGTTTAACGGCGATGATTTGGTAGTCCTTCGCAGTCGAGAGAGGGAGCCGATCGTTGCACAGGTCAGTGTCATGAACATAGATTTTGTTCCACACCAGCGGATTCGCGGGGCTGTATGCCAGGTCTGGGTCTTTGGTATCGGGTAAGGGGGCGGTGCCGATGCCAGTAGACAGAGCGCCAACGACAGCGTGGCGCTTGGTACTCTCTTCCTTTGACCTCTTAGGCAGTCCAGTGGGTGAGGGCACAGTGAGTAAATTTTGCAATGACGAGAGGAGATTTGAAAGGTAGCTTGGCTCGTCGTTTGAGAGGGCTTCCGGGTTCGCCTCCAGATCGTCAAGAGCGTCGGCGATGTCAAAGTCGGTCAGGTTGCCTATCTCGCCTAGTGCAACGTCGAACAAGGAAGACAAAGTCCTATCGGCGGGCTGTGCGGAAGCGGGTGGAATATCGATGACAAGATCAAGCGTGTTGGCATCCCGAGTGCGAGTGAAGTACGGATCAAGCGGATTGAAAGATTCGACAGTCGACCGCGACATGAACACCTTCTCATCACGGCCCAAAGCGATGTTGGAAATTGCATAGATGCGGAAGTGTTCGTCCATCTGTATGTATTGATCGTGCTCGCGGACCATGCCGAGTCGAAGACCGCTTATGGAATTGACGAGAATGCCCTCAGCCATGCGCTGCATGTTGCCCAGTTGCGGGGTGTTTGGCATGTTGGGGAATGACAAATCGAACGTTGTGCGCAGAGCTAGTGGTGAGCTCGTTGCATTCTTTGGTATATACTCCAGTGGCAACGTCCAGGGGTAGTACGTGTAGTTCGAAGGCGATCGAACATCAGCCATGGATATGCTGGGGTGGGCGTGATTAAACTCGATCAGCGGAGATTCGAGTGTCTCGATGGTCGGCATGAGGTGTAGACGAGCGAGGCTGGCAGCGTGGAACACGTCTGGCCGCGCAGCTGTGGCAGATATGGTGAAGGGGAGGATGGCAGGCGGCAGGGGACACGTCGTAGGAGCTGGCTGCCACTTTGATGCAGGAGCCGATTGTTGCTGAGCTTTGGCTGGGCGCAAGCGTTTAGGTATAACAAGCGGATGACCCTCAGTAGTGAAAACATACGGCGCATCCCATGTGTTGAGTGGATGTGATGGATCGAACAGCAAAAACAGGTACTTTGCAGTCTCCCCCAGGAAGAAGCTTTCCATGCGGTCACTCAGCTCACCAGTACGGATATCTTGTAGACCGGCCCAGCCGCACTTGGTCCAACAACGCCTCTTGATGTCGCGGAGGGTCATCTCGCCTACATGAAGGTACCACGGGTCTTTTGTGGTATGGTAGAGGTACCAAGTCGATTCGATGAACTCGGGTCGGCCACCCCACCAGCGTAGACCATGTTCGATGTTGCCGGTCGCAGTAGACCAGCGCTCAGGCATAGCCGAATACCTGGTCCACAGCGCAGTGTATAAGAGGTGTGTCTCGATTGCCTCGTCAATGTAACCGGCCATAGCAAGCAGCCCCTGGTAGAAAGCACTCAGGCTGTCAATCCAGAAAGCTCGCAATGCGCCAGTGTATAAGTCGACCTGAGCATAGTGAGGGTGCTGGTGCTGGGCACCGCGGTAGATCTGACGCTTGATGCCATCGTGGGCCTCTTCCCAGACAGCTAGGAATGCATCCGAAGAGTCGACGCTCGCGTTTGCCGGGTCGTAAGGGAGTCCAGAGAGGAGGATGTGGGACTTGAGTGCGTACTCGAAGAAACTGTCGATGCCAGCTCCAATGCCGGTGTAGGGCGACACCCACTGGCCGGTCTCTGCATCGATGCCAGCTCCAAGCAGACCAATGCTGCTGCGTCGGTGCCAGACAGCCCAAAAGGCATCCTTTGCGACTTTCTCGTACTTTGGGTCACCTGTCAGGCGACTCAGGGTGGAGAACTCGAGGACCAGACTGCCAGCGCCAGCACTGCACGTCTCGGTGATTTCAGTACCCTTTTCGGAGGGGTCTTTCCCGCACTGGCCATGCTCAGGGTCCATGTTGAGGGGCGAATTGGCATAGAAGGGCACGCCATGGCGCAGATTCACACGGGGATATGGCAGGCCGGTGGGCGTGTGAAAGGCGGGTAGGAGGCGGTTGGCGAGGTCGGTAGCCAGACGCAGCAGCTGGCCGTCGTATACAAGGCCATTGCGCCAGAAGATCCCACGCCTCCCCTGATGCTCTTCCTCGGCTGCATCGTAGCCGCGGATAGGCAGGTCGCCAACTGCGAACTGGTGAGCGCTCAGCAGGCCTCCTACGCCGCGGATGGTCGTTTCGAAGACCTGCACCTTGCTGTCCAGATCGAACCCCCGCGCCCGCGAGCCCTGACCAGCGCGCCCTGCGGTGCCGTCGCCATACAGCTCGATCAGGGCCTTGATGCCGTCCTGAAACTCGTCCAGCGCCCTGTTGCGCCAGTGCTTGTTACGGCCGAATGCGTGCGGTGGCGGACTGGAGGCGAAGATGGCGAGAGTAGACAGGCTGTCGACAAGGGTCAACGAGTAGTTGCCCAGGACATCATTGACCTCGATATGGGCAGGGTTCTGGCGGTCGCGTGTGAGGGGCCCGCAGGTGAGTGGGCGCAGCTCGTCCTCAGGAAAGGCGTGGGTCATGTAGCTGTCGAAGCCATGATAGAAGATGTCGCGTGTCTCTTGTCTATATCACATGAGTCCGGTGTACACGATATATGTATATATATATATATATATATATATATACACAATACTAAAGAGTGTATGTTACCTACCTCAGCTCGGCAATGGTCTCATATGTCATGCCATGGGCGCACGCTACCAGCCAGACTGTCCACAGCAGCACGAGGCATAGCGGGCGCATCCTCGACACAACAATCAGTCGCATGCCCAGAAGAATGACTGTGGCTGACGCTGTCTCTGTGCAGCTGCAGCCGCATGAAGGCTATCCATGCATTCGCGCGGAAGCGAGTGGAGACATGGTGTTTGCTCGAAGCCACCTTTCCGTTGGCTAGGATCATCTCGAAGATGACGGAGGCGCTCGGACTTCTGGTTGTCTGTCTGTCAGTCAAATCTTTCGGAACGACGCCGCAGCGCGTCACCACCCAGGCAGCTCACAGAGCCCCCCATCACCATCACGCAGACGTCTCGTTGCTGGCTGTACTGTAGACAGCCGCATTCTTGGCCTAGTAGTTTTGTAATTCTACCACCCGCATAATACCTGCATCGCATCACGATGCTGTCTCGAGCAGCGCTACGAGGGCTGCGCAGTCGCCCTGCTGCTACTCCACGCATAGCTCCCATCACATGCACGTCGCAATGGACACGCTCGTACGCCAAGGTTGGGCGACCGCAGAGCCCGCAGATGGTCGATGAGACCAAAAAGACGCGCCCCAACCCCGTCCACCCCGCACAGCAGCCCGAGTTCACAGAGACAGCAAGCTCGCCCGCCGACAACACAGCGCCCACGTCCAACACACGGCCGCGCCCCGCCAGCGCCAATGCCACTGTAAACGAGGCCGCCGCGCAGCCCCAAGGCACCGAAGCCGAGTTCTCAGGCCCCAAGACGCCCGCTGAGAACACAGATGCCACCACCGAGGCTCCCGACGCACAACCGCAGGAGCCCCAGAAGCCGCTGCCCGACCTGCGCTTTGGCATCCCCTCGACCTTCGCCGCTGAGCAGGAGGCTGACGGCAAGGCGAAGCGCGACCCCAACGACCCCAATGCCGGCCCCGAAGAGCCCGAGCACCCCTCGTACGGTGGCGCTGGCGGCCGCGAGCTGCCCAAGTCGGCCTACGAGACCAGCACCGACAGGCGGCGGAACCGTGTCGCCAACTGGGGCTACCTCGCAACGCTCCTGTTCGGTACGGTGGGTGCTGCCTACATGGGCCGCCCGTGGGAGAGCGAGGACGAGGCCAAGGCACACGCAGACATCCCCAACGACTGGACCCCCAGCCTGATGTACGCCCGCGCCGCCGCCCGCATCAACGGCCAGAAGGCCTACTACACCGAACCTACCTTCCAGAAGCTGCTGCCCGACAAGGACAAGATCCCCGGTGGCGCCCCCGAGCTGACCCTCGTCCTGTCGCTCGAGGATCTGCTGCTGCACTCGGAGTGGAGCACCAAGCACGGCTACCGCCTGGCGAAGCGCCCTGGTCTCGACTACTTCCTGCGCTACCTCAGCTCCCAGTATGAGCTCGTCATCTTCACCTCGGTCAAGTCCATGGACGCCGACCCCATCATCCGCAAGCTCGACCCCTTCCGCCTCGTCATGTGGCCGCTGTTCCGCGAGGCCACACGCTTCGAGAACGGCGAGTACATCAAGGTGAGTCACTTCCTCACTTCCACTCTGCGTTGATTCACACTGACTGCTCAGGACCTCTCCTACCTCAACCGTGACCCCTCCAAGGTCATCGTCATCGACACCGACCCATCGCATGTTAAGCTCCAGCCCGAGAACGCCATCATCCTGCCCAAGTGGAAGGGTGAGGCCGGTGACAAGGGCCTCGTCGCCATGATCCCCTTCCTCGAGTACCTCGCCATGATGTCGCAGACCGGCCAGCCCGTCGATGTCCGCAAGGTCCTTGAGTCGATGAAGGGCAAGGACATCCCCGCTGAATACGCCCGCCGCGAAGCTAAGCTGCGCGAGGCCTTCCAGCAGGATCTTGCCGCGCAGAAGAAGAAGAGCAAGGGCAGCGCCGGTGGCATGTTCATGAAGTCGCTGGGTCTTGATGCTGCCAAGCAGCCCGGCATGCAGCTGGGTGACCAGAACATCGGTCAGGGCATGGCCGAGGGCAAGATGATGATCGACATGTACCGCGACTTCAACATGCAGAACTACCAGATGCTTGACAAGCAGATCCGCGAGAATGGTGACCAGTGGCTGAAGGAGATGGCCGAGGAGGAGAAGAAGATGCAGGAGGCTGCCATGAAGGACATGAAGGCCGGCGCATTCAGCTGGCTGGGCGCCGCACCTCAGAGCGCTGCTGTTCCGTCAGCAGCGTCTGCGCCAGAGGCTGCTACCGCGCACGCTGGTGTGCCGCCTTCGGAGACCAAGTAAAGGCTTGTACATATAGTTGTTTGATTACCGTCATTGGCGCATGGAAGGGCATGAGGGACGCTCACGATATGGCGCATGTAAAGAAGTGTATAATATGTCAAAATAGCATGGACCGATTGATACCAGTTGAACTACGGTTGAACCAATGTGCCAGGTGTGAGTGCCTTAACGAGGCAATAGAATAAGTCATCTACCCTCAAGACCTGTACAGCTGTTGACCATTCAACAGAGCTTCGTGTTCAAGGAGAAATGTTTCGATGTTATCGGTCCTCTCATTCGAATCGCCTCGGCACACGGACTTTGCTCGATTAACCCCGTTCCCCACCTAGACCACCAACCCACAGCTCAAACACACGCTCACCAGCTCTCCGCCCTCACATGTTCCCTTCCCACTCTCCCTCGCTTCTCGCGCCTCTCCGTGAACCCGCATACCGGACCATGACGTCTGCGACCGCCAACTCCCCTTCTCTTCCGTCGCAAACACCGTCGCAACCACCCGCTGACCCCCAGCACTCCCCTTTCCTCTCGCTTCCTCTTGAGCTTCGCGAGCAAATATATGCGCTTTACTTCAGGCCCGCCGATCGACTCGTCAAGTCTTCCACGCTAGAAGCTCAAGGCTTCTATGGCGGCGTGTATGGGTTCGATATGAGGGTATTGCGGGTGTGTAAGCAGGTCGGGAGGGAGGCAAGGAGAGTATGGAGGAGGGAGGTCAGGACAGTCAAGGTGGGGACGCCTTGGGTTAGTGCCGGTATGTTTGACTGCTCGGGTCTCTTTGAAAGTGTTTTGGGTAGAGAAGGACAGAGGAAGAGGAAGGGGTGAGGAGAGGGCAGAGCAGAGCTGTGGTTGCAACTGCGAACAGTCTAACGCGTTCCCTCAGTCAATCACATATCCTCCGAAGGCCTCGTCCCCATCATCTGCACTGATCGTGCCGCCGACAACTTCACCCACCACCATGCGCTCATCCAGATCACTGCGCCCTTCCACACTGCCGTCCCCGAACACACCGTAGTACTCCTCCTGGACGACCTCCACCTCTTCACCCAAACATGGTATTACTCTGCCCTCAGCTACCCCATGCTGAATGACCGTCTCTCCACCGCCTTCGTCCTGCGCGACCCCGATCTCGCCGACGTAATTGACGAGACCGACAAACTCGCCATCCCCCTCTCCCTCCAGCGCAAGATCCTTCTGCCTTTCGGTCAGGTAAAGGGCCTCTACAGCATGGAAGTCGCAGGCTTCGATGCATCCATCGAGAGGTCTCTACGCACCGCCATGGCCGTTCCACCCCCTACTCTCCAACAAAGCTGCGAGTCCGCAACCACGCTTCTCCGTGAAGGCGACGCACATCTCTCCCGTGGCGCGGCCGGCGCGCCGCTGGCACTGGCTTCTTATACCGCCGCCTTTCATGCAATCCACATTCTCATTTCAGGCCGTACGCGACGCGTCCTAGCCGACACGTTCTTTCATGCCAACATCTCACGAGGACTCTATGCAGGTCAGACGGGAATGACAGTACGCGTCATACTTCGGCTGAAACTCGTCTCGCGCATGATAGGCGCCTTTCTCACCCTGAAGCGGTGGGACGACGCGCTGTTCTGGGGTATGCGCAGTGTGCGCATCATGGCGGAGGCCATGGACACCGAGTTTGAGGATTTCCTTGCCGAGCTTGTCGGCGGCGACGATGTCGCGCTTGTTTACATCAGGGCAGCGGTGGCGCTGTGGAAGATGAGAGCAGACAGTGAGAGATGGGAGGCAGAACTGGAAGAATATGACCTGGAAGAGACGGCGGATGTGGAGAGGTTGCTGCAGGCCAGTCAAAAACACTTGAAGAGGGGGAAGGCTGGGGCTAGGCACGAGGTCGAGAGGTATGGGCTGCCGAGAGTGTTTGTGGGATTGTTTGACGAGCCGGATGTGGCGGAGAGTGATGATGGGTCGACCGCTGTGCAGGTCGACTCTGCGGATCAAGGGGGGAGTTGGTTCTGAGGGGAGACTTTGGGAGGGAACAGGGTAATCTAGAGTCTCATCTTGCTTCCGAGACCGTGTCACCTTTCTTTTGGGGCTCACGTAGTTTCGACTCGGCAGGGGAAGACAGATCATGCATACGACAAGCAAGAATCCGGAGGATGGACATAGAAGAGAATCAAGAACGGGATGCAAGACCGAAATATCAACAGCCACAAGGAGCACTTCATAATTGCAACAACGCTCCCAATGGTAGTTCGAATTTCATTCAACGGACACTCACTGCCTTTCTCTCTTCATGTCATCATGTGGTTGTGGCTGTGTTTGCCAGTAGTACTGTGACTAGTACGGATGTGGCTAAGACTTGGGTGATTTACGTCAGCTCTCAGCCACAAATCGTCTTACAGACACTCAATGCTTACTCCTTATCTCGAGATGAGAGCGAAGGTCATTGATTCGTCTGCAGAGCAGCGTCGTGAATATACCTGCTGTCACCATGGTGTACCGTGGCCGCCCATCAACCGGGTGCAAGAACTGCCGTGAGCGGAAGATCAAGGTCAGCCGCTGCTCGTTGATTACAGCCACCAACCACCACAGCTGACTCACGCTCAGTGCGACGAAACCTCCCCTTCATGTGATAAATGCGTCAAAGCCAGAATCCAATGTCCGGGATACGATCGCAATATCGACGTCTTCTTCCATGATGAAACGGCCAGGACTGAAGTCAAGGCGAAGAAGTCGAAAGCCAAGGCTATCGCACTGCGCGATGCGCGACATGCCAATGACAGAGCTTCCTCGACGTTCTCGTCAGGGAAATCGAAAGAATTAACACCATCTTCATCTGTCGGCCAGGAACCCCCAGACTCAGCTTCCCCCGGCATGTTGCTCCTGGCTCCATTGATCGACCAGGGCATCGCGTACTTCATGTTACATCATGCCACCGGTCTCGATCAACCTTCGATTTACTCCGAGGCCTACAACAAGCACCTAGCTACTAATGGCTTCCACCCGCTCGTTGCAACTTCAATGACCGCTCTCGGGTTGGCAGGCGTCGCCAACATCTACCGAGACCCTGCGCTCAAGCGCAAGGCTACCCGATGGTATCTGGATGCCATCAAGATGACAAACAGCGCCATTACGCATCCGAAAGACGTCACCTCAGACACTACGTTACTAGCCATAACACTTCTTGGTATGTTCGAGGCTACTTCTAACGAGTACACTCTCCACGCTTGGGGTGAGCATGTCGTTGGAGCAGCGTCTCTGGTAAAGGTGCGAGGCATGAACCAGTTTGCTTCTCCGGCAGGAAGACGCATGTATCTTCATTCCGTAGGGCTCCTTACAATGATTTGCTTTGGTGACGGCACTCGGTTGCCGACATACGTCGACGAGATGAACGAGGAGATTAGGAGACATTCAGATAGCACGGATCCACGCAATCGCTTCTTCTTCCTCCAGCAGGCTGCCATTAATCTCCGTGCGGACATTCAAGCAGACGCAACGATGAGCTTGCAGGACATACTCGACCGTGCGCTCGAGCTTGATGCCGATGCAGAGAACATCTTCGAATACGCAGGACCTGAGTGGGGCTACGAGGTGGTCTCGCTGGCAGACCCCAATCCTGTTGTCTTCGGCGATGCATACCACATTTATCCTAGCCACGCCACAGCGCAGACATGGAACTGGGTGCGGTACACAAAAGTCTACATTCACGACATCATTCGCAACACCATCCTCGCCGGCCTTGCCGCATCGCCACCAGTTTTCACAGGGACCCACCACCTTCAACTGCTCGCCAGGAGCATCGAGCAGCTGCGCAAAACCCAATCTGACATTCTCGCCAGTGCGCCACAGTTTCTCCACGATGTCCCAAGTATCGCACCCCAAGCGAACGCTTACCCCACACCTCTTCCCTCCCCAGGAAGCCTCCTCTCAAACGTCGCGACCTTCGACACGCCCCGTTCCACACCCTCACCACCCTACACCCCACCCTCCCACACCACAGCCTCCTCTCATCAACCCTTCTCCAAACCTCACAAACTCCTCTTCGAGAACTTCCGCGGCGAAAGCGCAGCCCCCGACCCCTCCTACACCACCACGGGCTCGGTATCGGACCGACTCCCCATCGTGCGCATCTCGGGCGGCCACTCGACGCTCTGGGCGCTCTACATCGCCGGCTCGATGCCGACCGCCGAGCGGGCCTCGCAGGAGTACGTTATCAGGTGTTTGGGGCGGTTTGAGAGGGAGTTTGGGATCAATCAGGCGAAGGTGTTGGCGGCGGCGTTGAGGGTGAAGATGTGTTGTCCCGAGGTCGATGGGATTTGTCCTGGGTATTTGCCCAGGACGGCGCCGCCATATGTTGTCCCTGGGGAGCGGGAGGGGTCGAGGGAGGGAAGGGTTGAAGAGGTGAGGTGAGGTGAGGTTGAGGGAGAATAGTAAGGTTCAATCTTGGAGAGCTTGCTCGACGATGCTGTCGCAGGCAACCTACCTATCTACATGGATAACTGTTTGGCTTAAATACTCCTTTCGCTTTCTGTCCACGTCCTCATGGCGTCATACCGCGCCTGCCTGCTCATCTACTTTCACTTGCCAAACTCGGGAGCGCAAGCAAACGAACTGGCGGATGCCTACCCTATCACCCAACTGCTACTTCATGTCCCTGTCTTTCTCTTTCTCGCCACACTCTCTTCAATAACAACGTCCACAACACTAGCATATTCACAGCAGACGCACGCAACCCACAATAGGCATCGACCCTGACGACCCAGACAACGCAAGGTCCATCACCGCGGTGAGCTCCCCTATCGCGCGTTAAGGTGGTAGATTATTCACTGACGATCCAAGCAGAACGAAGACGCGATCACGCTCGACGAAATGCGCGATGCGGGGGCGCAGGCTGTCGCAGGCAGCCCTGGTCCAAGAGCGAAGTCGTTTGTCGATCTACCTCCCGAGGTCCGCAATAGGGTTTACGACTCGCTATTTCGGTTCACGGAGTATGCGATTATCAAGCCTAAGTCTTACCTTTACTGCAACGAGGAGGAAGTTCGCAAGGGCAGCGGAAAACCTACCTCTTGCGCCGGGATCAATCTCCTCGGTACCTGTCGAGCTATACATCAGGAAGCTGCGAGTGTACTGTACTCTGGCAATACCTACTACGTTCTTGTCCCTTTAAGTGAAACGATGTTGGTAGAACGATGGAGCACAAATGCTGCTGAAACATGGTTCAGCGACATCGGTCAACATTATTCGCTTCTGAGAAATGTCAACATCGATATCGCGAGTGTTTTCTTCGGATCGGAAATGAATAGGGACCAAAAGTTTCTCGATATACTCCCTCTGCTCAGGAGCGGCCTTCCATCACGAGTTCCACAGCTACAGCTTTCGCTTGCGGTTGTGCCAGATCTGAGCTCGACTTTACTGCCTAAAGTCAACTCAAAATTACACACAGACATTGCCAATTGTATGAACGACTCTTGGAAGGCAATAAAAGATCCAAGTCGCATTTCTGTGGATCTCGGGCTGCATCTTCGGTGCTTACCGTCGCTCTCAGGGATTTGGATTTCTCGATCGGGAAACATCACGGTCATGCGTCGATCTCGCATCGAACCTGCAAATCATACATGCAAGCGCAGCACATGGTTGGACGTCCACTATCGACGATCAAGCTCGGATACTTTTGATCACCGGATCAATGATACGTCGCCTCTTGCCTCCCTTAGGGACGCTCTCGGTCATTGTTGCATAGGCGCTCAGATCCTCAGTCATGTAATCGCGTCGGAACCAGAATTTGTGTTGCACATCGATAACGAACTTGGTGTCAGCGCGCTAAAATCATTGTGTAGAACATCTAACAAGATTTGTGGAGCAGTATATAAGCGCTACAAAGAGTCCGGGGAGGCCGTTTCGACCACCATTCAGGTGACTGGTAGAGCTCAAAATTTCACAGCACTACAACACTGGGTAGAGAAGGGAGTCTTCTATCCACCAAAGGTTTTGGTAATACATGTACAGACTCCAACACAGACCAACAAAGCATCCCTATCCTCTTGCATCGATGTAATGCAGCTGCTGAAAGCCATCTGGAGGATACTTTCAAAGGCTGAAGAGGTAGCTACGTCCTCTTACATCAATGTGACAGAGCTACTCAAGAGCACATGGATAATTCAACACCGACTTGAGGTCAAGATACAACATAAGCAGCATCAGTCGAGAATCTTTCTGCGCGAGATCTACAAACAGTTTCTGATTTTTCTAGGAGAGCTCAATACCGCAAACCTATGGCAGCCTCAATCCGCATTACCAAATATGTACATGGACGACATGAAGCTCCTTACGCATGCTGAAAGCATTCGGAAAGATGGGATGGTGACAATGTTCTACAGCGCAATGATATCACAACAGGACTTCAGAATCGACATGGGCCTTCGATTCTCTCCAGACAGCTGGTACCGTTTAACAACCTCGGCGGTCAATAACACCCTTGCTAACTTCGAGGAGAATCCGGAGTTTCATGAGGACTGGGAAATCGTACAGAAGCTGGGTAGCCGATGCGAAGGCTTTGCATGCAAATGGGACCCTATCCATGCCTAGATCGAGATATGACGGTTGGCATCAGCTTGAAAAGTTTTCTTGTTTTGCCTTGAGCCGGACCGGATAATGTACTTTAGCGCACTCGTCGTCGTGGGTTGGCTAAGAGGAATCGGTCAGCATCTGCCAGCGTTACGGAACCTCGAGATTGACATCACAGCTTCATTGGGACTACGGCGAGCGTCATCTATAGACCTTCGACCCCTACTGGCTCTGAAATTCCAAGATCAAGGACCAAAGCTTAATGTTTCACTTGCGTCGAGTCCACGGAGCAGGATTAATCATGGGCTAGGACAATGGCACGTTGCCCAAGCCGACCATATGATTGCAGCTTTCAAAGCACTCCAAGATCCTTTACATATTGCTCAAGATCTGGGCGTATATCTTCGGTGCATACGGTCGCTAGCGGTGATCTGCCTGCACAACAATGGCGATATCGTGATCACCCTGGAGCGGTCCAGCAAGATCACTCCACGGTCTTTTGCAGCGATGAGACCATTGTTTATTACCGACGAACAAGTGTGGGTATACTAGAGCGCGCTGATGTACGAAAAAGTTCAGCTGGGCTTCCTGAGTTGATTCTAAACTGTTGTGTGGGTCCAAAGATTCTCGGATGGATGACGGGCTCTGGACAAGGGCTCGTTCTCGATCTGGACGAAAAGTCCAGCCTCAGGTCCCTCTCATCGATCATTAACATCACAAAGGCAACTCAAAACGCTTTTCGCGAGATAAGGCACAGGTATGCGGCTACCATCGTGATCAATGGGCCTCCAAAGGCCACCGAAGCCGTCAGGCTGACCCGGCTAGAATCGTGGACGCAGGTGGCACGATGGCTACTTGACATCAGGACTCTAATCATACGCATGCCTACTGTCGAGGCGGCCGTTATGAGTCTTCAACCTCACCCCCTTTTCGACGCCACTGAGCTCCTTAGAGTCACACACATCAACCCGAGTGTTCAGCAAATCGAGGTGGATGTTAGAGGGAGACAGCACGTAATCGACCTCTGGTTCGTCCGCCTGCTGGCACTCACCTTTCTGTCTGCGCTCTGTGCCAAGAAACCCTCTCTACCATGGTTCCCACTTCCGACGCTGTTTATGGACGAAATGGGGAACATCCTACATGCGGAATACCGCAACCCAGACGGCACTACGACAACTGTTCGGAACTACGTAGTAATGCACGACGTGTTCCAGCCACTTTTCGGCCGTGGTTTCGGAAGAGCGGTCCAGTCTACTTCCAGCTGCGATAGTTACGAATATGCGTATCTTCCAGGAGAATTGGACGATATAGCCGAGGAAGGCCATGATGACCATTCCGTCACAACGCATGCTGCACCAAAATTTCATAGAAGCTGGAGACTTGTGTTTGGAATCAACGTCCCTGGAGATGTAGATCGTTGGCTGGCCACTAATAAGTAACGACTGCTATTCCCTTATTGGTGAAGCTGGAGATTACAAGAAGACTTCGCTCAGGGTGCCTGAACGTCACCACGGATAGTATTCTGCTTGCGTTGAATGAGATAACGTGCTTTGAGTGGAACGGCTGGATGAATAGCTCTCCGATAAAATCAATCGAACATCACTCAAAAGCTCTGTTCCTTTCGGGCTGGCCAGTTGACAAAGATCTCAGCATCATCGAGGTATCGTGAGGTCTCATGTCCTTGGAACTACCTTGGAGCCATGTATGTCGTGGATGACAGATCAAATCGGTTCGCGTCGTGTGTAAGCGGTAATTTAAACGTCGTCATACATACAGAGCTGTCCGCTTGTTCAATGAAACACTGTCCCACATGTGACCAGCTGCACTGATAATAAGATGCATGTATTCACTTGACTCCTGGCTTACGTATCTGGGTCGTTGTTCATCCTCACACCTCCACTAGTGTCGGTGTAGTGCTGCAGCGCAAGGCTGAGGCTGGTCCGGGAGCCCAATCAGAAAACAGAACAAAGTCCATCTGCAGCTCGCTTGCGGATCATACAAATTCGAGGCGCAGCGAGGAACAAGCACTGCCATCCGCAGGGTGTGGCGCAAGCTGCCAATCGGTATCTTCCACCCCCGCGATGGATAGGTGGCTGCGCTTGCATGTTAGTGCTTGCGGATCACGAATAGCACCGGGTTTCTCAAGAAGTGGCGCTTTTGAGACACGTGGGTTTTATTAAGGCTCTCTCTTCCGTCCCAAAGTCGCAACTCGCGTGGCACACTGGGATCGTGCGGCGGAGGTGGTAAAGGCAAGGATTAAGACAGTGAAGAAACAAGCAATCCGTTAGAAGCATTAAATCCAAGCATTATTACTGTATAAAAGCTTGCAAAACAAAACTCCCGTTCCCTTTCTCGTTCATCCTCACACAACTAGAAAGCCACCCGTGGCCATGCGTCGCGACACCCTTCGCACTACCACTAACGACCCATTGCGGCCATGCGGTACGCCTCATACCCTGTGCCGAGGTCTCTAACAGGCGTTGCTAGTTCTGTCAGTAGAAAGTCCTGCGTGTAGTTGTGTAGTGGAATGTCCTACGACGTGAGGTCCGGTACGTCAAATATCCGAGCACAAGCTGGGCGGCAGCCATTGTAATGTTCACGACGCCAATGGTGATATTGGCGATGGTGTCGTAGCTGAGTCCACTGCCGTGATTGGCCAGAGTTGGCGATGAGAGCTCGGTGCTGTTCATGAAGAGAGACTTGGTAGAGAAGTGGTTGGGACGAAGAGTGGGAGGCGTGATGAGTGCTGTGTGAGTGTAGGGAATGGGCTGATATATATGCAAGCGTGCGATGCGTGTCTCTAGCAAAAAAAGTCGAAGGAACTGCAGAATGGAGGAGATGCAACGTTCTCACCAAAACATAGACTTCGGGGAGACGTAAAGAAAGTATACAAACTCCTCAGTTCTCAAGTGCGCACATGTTGGACTGCGCGAGTTCCGCGACCGGACCCACAGGCCAAAGTGTAGGTAGGAGCAGACCGCCCGAATTTGCCAAACATCAGTCTTTGCCTCCTGACGGAAGTACAAAAGTGTGGTTTTGCTGAATTGCATACATCGTGATGATGACGTATGGTGTTGGCCGCGCCAGAGCTGATGAAACAGCCAAGGCTGGCAGATGGCGCGCAGCGTTTGTTTGTTTGTTTTCTGCCAGTAAGAAGCCTGGAAATTCTGTGTTGGGTGACCCACACAACGCTTTGGTATAGTCTTCCCCTTTCAGAAGTCGGGTTTTCGAGCAGAACTTGCACGCGACACAAATTGTGGGTTTGACAGTCTTGACAGCTTCAGACAACTGTTTCACAGCGCTCCGTTGCCACCTGGTAGAGTCTATCTGGACAAGTATGCAACTGCGTCTGTGTCGATCAGAAAAACACACTGCTAGGATCAATGCAAAGGAGTAAGATCGACTGTGAGGTCTGGAGGTGTAAAGTGCGCATTTCACTCCCCGTACCCAAACATAGCGACTCGGCTAGGCTAGGCCTCGAGTTCAGCGACGGTTGAGCGCCCCCGGGGGTGGATCGGTGCCATCGCTGAACGTGTCGCATCCCTGGGCAGCGAATCAAGAGCTGGATCTGGCGGTGAACACGTTCAGGGATGCCGGACATCATGGCAAGGGTAGTAGTGTCCAAAAACGCAGAAGCGCGATGACCTGGCCAGACGAACAAGATCTGCACAAGCCAAGTGGGTCGATGCAGCGTGGAAATCTCCATTTTAATAATAAAGATGGGAGTTGAGAATGCGCGCTTTGCAATCGCAACTTAGAGCATTCAAGGATGGAAGCTCTGGAACTGGGTTTCGGTCATCCATTGAAGAGGCACGCGACATCAGACGGCTGCTCCAACAGCTTCAGATGCCATAGGACAAGCTGTGGGATTATAAGCGGCTGCCAGTGTGAAGACAGGGACGCAAAACAACACCATAACTGCTGATGTGTGATAATGGCTTTTGACATGGAGCCATCGACTTCTTTTACGAACATCATGTTGCTGCGTCATCATCCTCATCTCATCTCAGGTCCAGGGCGCCCCCGATTGGCCGATGCTCCCAACCCTGCATTGGAACCCTCACTCTTAAAGTCGAAGCCCATCCGCTCCTCTTTGTGCCTGGTTCTTAGTCTGCACTTCACTCTGTAATATCTTCTTCGCCATCTTTGTCTTCCTCTCTCGGTCTGCTTCTACTTGTCGCAGGCGGCTTTGTTAGTTCCGTGTTCCTTTGTCCCACACGACTGCCTTTCGCTTCCGAATCCCAGCGAAGATCCCGACGCTAACCGCTGATCCCCGTGGAGGCCCGCATTGAGATACGATGTGATGGCTTCCACCACACCCAAGTTATCCCATACCCAGTGGGAATCATGTTGGTCCCTCTGGTCCTACTTTGGTCTACAGAGCGATGGTGTGTCCGTCAAGCTGACCGGCGACCTATCCATCGCACTCGAAGATGTTGAGCGCAATCGCTGCTTCAGATACCATTGGAAGGTGGTCAAGGGGATCAAGCCTGCCGCTCTGCAGGTACTGATCCAAGATTTCGGTATGTAACTACGCTCAAATATCTTTGCTGCTGTCTGACCTTTCATAGAGGGCATGGGAGATGCGTTGAACGCTTCCAATCATCAAGAGGCAACTCTGGGCACGAACACTGCGACCGAGCTCACCACACCGACTCATGCTCAAGGCACGTCAAATATGGAGGTCGTCTCTAATATAGAGACCAGTGCTTGTGCGAAATCTTCTGTTCCACCAGCACTAGAGTTGTCGGTACCGCCTGCACCTTCCCGCCGCTCTGCGAAGCGACCACGACTCGAAGAGGAGAACAATGTCGGCGGGTCTGGAGCAAGTGCTGAAGTCAGGCATACCCGGCAACCCGCAAAGCGACGGCGATGCGAGGAGACCAACAACGTCAGCCAATCTGTCAAATCGAGTGCCGACGGCAGCCGTGGACGATGCCCGGGTGGTAAGAACGACAAAGGCTGTTGCAAGCTCGACTCGGATAAGCGTTGGGGCCAGCGCGGCGTCTTCATGGAGCACTTTGAGGATGAACACATGTCCTCTCACAAAGTAAAGCCTGTAAGGAAAGAACGCACAAAGCCCAACAAGACGGATAGCACCGAGGATACCGACGACACCGACCGCAGTGACGATGAAGTACCCAAAGCCGACGCTCATTATCTTTGTCAGTACGACAAACACTTGCTGGGCGGTGCAAAAGTTCAGTGCGGCGAAATCTTTTCCAAAACAAAGAAGGGCAGAACATCCTTTTCAGAGCACACATGGGCCGAGCATCGCATAATGGATTAACGAACCACTTGCCATTGACATCTCAAGACTGTACGACACCCCGCGATTACCTTCTTTCACGATCACCTTCACTTGCACTTCGACCTGTTCATAGCATCATACTAGCCTTCGTCACCTACTTACGAGGTTCTGAATCATTGAAGGCAGTTCCCATGGTTGAATTTCCTTGCCCGGAGCTAGCAAGTATCTAAAGTCTTACCTGGGTCACGAGGAGCAGCGTGTCGAAGTTCCCTTCTTGTTGAATGGATTTAACGAAGACATCGGGAGTCCTCTGATTCTTATTATTAATCGTAATGTACATAGAATAAGGAAACCATGAAGAACGGCACACGCATACACATTGCTTACGTGTGTGCAAATTAATCTGGCAAAGTGCACGCAACATCTTCCTAACACATTGCATATATGCCTTACCACGTCGATGCGTTCTCATGACTAGGTAATCTGGAGTATTGCGTCCTGACACTGACACCGATGGGTCGATCTTCGTATCCGCCCGCCTCGCGGTTGTCATCACCAGCACCGTGGGGCTGGATATTGCCCAAGTAGCCAGTATCAGCATCAGTGTTTACACGGTCCAGCTCAATTCCCACCTGTGGCTTGACCAAGCGTGCATGATTTGGGTTGCTAACGTCGAAGATTCCAAGCGTGTCGCCTTTAGCAGTGACTGGAACTGCCTCGTCTGTTCTTTTCCATGTACCCAGTCCGAGGTTTTGGTGTGCAATACGCTGCAACTGTAGTGTTGAGCCTGCCTTCCATTCCGCATGGGCGCGCATCAGATGTTGGTTATTTTTCAGAGACGTATATCTCAGTAGCATGTCGAATAGCTCTTCGAGAAACAGAGATACTATCATGATAGCTATACCTAGGAGCACAAAAATGAAGAGTGACCATGCGCTGAAGGAGTGAAAGTCGGAAGAACGATATCGCTGAAATCTAGTGAGTTTTCTTGCATGTTTGATCAGAAATACCACTTACTTGACTGTAACAAGTCCTTTCACACGGAAACTGAGGGCCACACTGTGAGGAGCCAACCCACGCGCCCCGTGCGTACGTTACAAGGCTGGATTGCCATTCAGTAAGTGTTCTTCTGAAAACACGCTCTTGCTCGATTTGCCACTGGTACGAAGGCAACTTGGCTGTTTGTTGACCGCTCAACAAGCTATTTCGAGCTAGTAGAGTCGGCGCGTCGCCGAGGAAATACAATGGATCAATTGAGCCGTCACCAATACCATATTGGAGCTTTGCAGCGAGCAATGGATACATACGATATTGATCTTGGTGGTCCGGCCATGCTTTCCGTATCGCTGATATAGAGCCGTTCGAACCTTCGCGGCTCAAGGAGTTAATACATTCGGAGTTTGGCAAGTCAGGATTGCAGATGTAGCGCCGGGTTGAGCAACCCAAAACGCCCACACCATCTGCAGCATAATAATTACCAGGTTCAAACCTTGAGTCAACAAAACGTACAGAGGCGTCAGTCGTGGCAAGGAACCATGGGTCATCAGTGGGTTCGGTATATATTATCCCACTGGAATCGAGGAAGAGTAGAGATATCATTCCGTCCGCTTGCGTTAGTTGAGGTATGAACCTGAGGGTGAGCTGATCGAAGTAGCTAACTCAATCAGCGGAGTATCTTCGTCTCGAATTCCTATAATGCTTACCGCACTTTATATACTGCGTCAGAGTACCCGCTGGTCGTTGCCCCTATCTCAAGCATGAATATATCGTCGTATTGTGGCCAGGCCATGACAAAACCATATCTGTCTTCGCCATAGTCAAAGTTCACGCTTCTTCCAGTGGAATTGGGGATCAATTTGTAGGTGGTATGGCCGTTGACAACCAACGGCGCGCAGTGGGTTTGAATTCGCAACGTGAATCGTGGGCCTTGATTTAGTCCCAGATGTTTCACTGAATCGAGACTCCCTGTATCTAGAAGCAGATTCCCAGAGCTAAGCTTACATATTTCGGTGGCAAACGGACACGGGGCATGCCTATCAACGGTGTACGGCAGAGCGGGCTGCACGTATTGTTCGCACCCAGTAGCTTTAGAGCCGTAATAGCATTTAGTTGCATATGAGTCATCTTCCCACAGCTTTCGAGAAAAGTACTCCACTACGGTCGAACCTGCTGAAGTGCTGATGTTATCACCGTACGGTAACGGGCCACAGTGACGACCTGCAATTAGTACCTCACTTGGAAAACTCTCAAAAAGTTTCGGAGAAAGAAAACCTAAGCGATATTAGGGGGAATGCTACAAAGCGGACCTAGTACTTACTTGCTGCTGTACTGAGCACCGAAATGGCGAAGGCAACACTGAGGAGGCTGAAAGCTCTGCCTCTGCCCCCAAAGCAGCCTTTAGCCCGGTGGCGCCAGGCGTGGCTGATCTCCAATGCTTGTATCCCGGCATCTGTTGCAAGAGACGTATTGCGTAATACGGCTTGACGCTGACTGTAGACCCCATCCCCTGCGGTGGAAATCGAAAATGTATGGTGGAGTGCAAAACGGACCAGCTTCCAGACGCTCCGAGCGGTCGCACCAACAAACAAAGCGATGAAAGCGACGAACATGTTCCACATGCTCTCGTTGAGGGTTATTGTGGCAGCACGGAATTTGCCCAGAGATCGGTTGATCCAAAAGCCCACATAGACATCTCTCTCTATTGGCCAATCTGGTAGGACTGGATAGCCGGGATTGGGATCCATCTTGCGCTCACGTGCGTCCAAGCTGGCTGAGTAGACAGCGTTGATGTCTTTGATTCCCCGGTGGATCTCGGATGCAGTACTCAATTTGCTGAGGGAGCGACCACCTCATATACGTATGAAGGTTATTGCGGGACGAGGATGAGACTCAGCCTTGTGCCTGTGAACGCCAATCAAAGCAAGTATATGCACCCATTCCACAATTGGGCGTCGCAGGAGACGACTAAGCCTGCCAAGTGACTTCATCGCGTTAATGTATGGGGGCCAGAGAATCCTATTGCAATGTAGGCTCAGTGAAAGCTGCGTTGATGCGCTCAAAGCGCACGCCAAGTCGCGAATAAAGGCTGGAAGGTCAGAATCTGAAATGATTATGTGCCGATTGCCGTAGCTTAGGCTTCTGTTGAGCACCGCCTGCCAACATACATCAGCACCAACTGGTGATGCATGAGGTCAAAGCTTGATCAAGATGTAGTATCAGTATCAGTAGCACAAAGCATATGAAAGCTTAAGAATATCACAATGACTCAAATGATCGTCAGAGAGAAAGAAATGCGCCGCTGTAAATCTGCCAGACCACAAGCGTCCGTCATACACACCCCAACACTGCGACATCAGCACAAAATTGGTACCGGTATTTGCTCAACGCCGCTTCCGAGACTATTTCTGCTGTTGCCCAAAACGGCCGCACATATGAGATTCCGCCATTAGAAGAACACACATTCAAAGGGCCGTTTGGCTTGAATTGTCCTGCATATTCAACCCCGAATTGTAGCCTCACCACAGCAATCGCCACCTAGCACTCTCATTCAATCGCAACCAGATCTTTCTATGGCACATATCTGCAATCGTCGACCTCAACGTCATACTGGAGAGACCTTATACCGAAAACGAGGAGCGCAAGGCGTTGATGGTAATAAAATATGATTACTCTCGCTTTCTACAGCCAGGGAGTGTAGTGGCCAAAGCCTGATTACCTCCATCTCCCACCCGAATAAAGCTCGTAAGATCAAAGAATATGCAAGAAATAAAATCCCCGACATCGATCTGCCGACATCTCAGAAGTATGAACAACGAAATGCAAAGGATCGTATGCACTGATCTCTTTTCCCCCAAACACCTAGCATGAACATGAAATGTGACGCAAAGAACAAGCAGTAGACAGCTACAAGCCGACAGCGAGGCCGGCAATGGCAACGGCAGCCAGAAGCGAACCGGCAAACTTGATCTCGACAGGTGCAGCAGCGCTTGAAGAGGTAGCGGGGCTGCTGCTGCCACCGCCACTGTTGCTTCCGCCCTGAATGAACTCTGTCGAGCCGCCACCGACGGTCTCGCCACCGCCGCTACCGGAGTTTCCAGTAGGCTGAGCACCTCCTGCGGCAGCCGCCTGGGTGCTGGTCTCTTCGGCGCGGTTGCCACCTCCAACGTTGCCACCGGGGACATTGGCAATGTCAGCCTGTGTGGCCTTGGGATCGTTAGACTTGGGGGCCTCGCCAGGGTTCTCGCCAGTGCCCATAAGAGAGCCAAGGATGACCTGGTCGTTTGTGATCTCGACAGTGTTGTTGGTGCCGGCATAATCGGTGTACTTGTAGACCTTGTTGCCGGGGCTCTTGGTGCCTTTAGGGGGATCATAGCAGTCAATGGTAAGTTCCTGGAAGCGAGCGTAGTAGTAACCGTTTTGCATGTAGGGACTGTTCCAGTCGATCTCACCACCAGCCCAGTCGATGGTACCCTTGGCGTTGGTGGGCAGACCGGCAGGCCACAGCGAAAGCATGACGCGGGCGGGTGTCTGAGGGTAGTCGAAGCGGCCGGAGGTACCGTTCCATGTGTCCTTGCGGTTCAGTGTGCGAAGGTCGTTGCCGTCAATGGACCACGTCAAAGTATCCTCCTTCCAGTCGATGCAGTATTCGTGCATGTTCTGGACAGTGTTGCCTCCAGGAACGGTCAGGTTCTTACCATTTGTGTCTGTGAGCTGTTAGTCGGGGTTGCAACAAGCAAATTCTGGGGGCGAGGCTACTTACAAACTGTGACACCCTGGGAGTAATAGTTGGACTGGACGTGGGATGTGTCGACACCGACCCATTCGAAATCAATCTCATCCTTGGCATCGGACATGAGGATGAAGGCGGTGACGACACCCTTGCCCTGAGCAGTGGTGGCCTTGGTGCAGATCTTGCCGTACCAAACGTAATGTGTCGAGGCAAGCAATGTGCCGACTGTGCCTTGAGCCATGGTAAGGAGAGTCGACTTCTTGCCGCTTCCGGGGTCGGTGTAGATGGCGGGCATGCCTTGAGACTGCCAGTCGATCTTGGACGAGTCGCCGAGGTACTTGTCAATGCTCTGGACAGGAGAGAGTGAGTCGAGGCCGTATGTGCCGGACCTGCAGACGGGACCGGGGACGCACGAGTCGAACGAGTGCGACATGAGGGGGTCACAGCCGCCGAGGCAGAAGGCGCCGACACCGCAATCACCATACACTGAGAAGCAGTTAGCAGGCCGCCGTGACAGCGGAGCGGGAAGACTACGCACGCGAGCAACATGGTGCCTCAGACGGGCAGTGGCTGTCCTTTGTGCACTTTGCGCCGGCGTAGGCAGTGCCAGCAAGGGCCGCCGCAGCGAGAGCGGTGGAGAGGGCGGCGCGAACCATTGTTGCGCAGAAACCGGCGGGCGAGGATGTCGTGTAAGGATGCTAGAAGCAGCTCGTGCAGACGTGCAGCTGTCAAGAACGGGCGGTCACTCCAGACCGTGTGGGGTTATTTGCAGATGCGCTGTGATGGACGTGCTTTCCAAGGGTCTTTTGGAGAGCAGGCCAGGTCAAGGGATCCGGGGGTGAAGGCCAAGCGAGCGTTGGGTGGGCAGTGCGGGTGCGAGCGTGTGCGAGCCCCTGAGGCGCGGTGGAGCAGCTGGCGGGCGCTGTAGCGAGCGTCGTGGGTCACAGATGCAGAAGACGCAACGACCTGGGGGTTTGGTAGTAACGAAGAGACGGAAAGGAGACGGGCGACACGGCGGAGCAGATGCGTGAGCGACCTTTGTAGCAGCGAGCGGCGATAACTCCAAGGACGAGTACGAGGCGCTTGGGCGGCGGACAGGCCCATGAGGAAAGTGTCATGCAGACACTGAGGGTCCGTCGCTTCCCCTTTGGCACGCGCTAGAGCCGCATCGAGCTCCCCCCAATGTCTATCTGCGGACCACGTCTCACATCCTGCTCCTGTGTCATGCCGTTCACTCTACAAGTCAAATACACACGGACAGCGCACGTCTCGCTATCTGCCAGAGTGTGCGCGCTTCATGGCGCAATCAATTGCCCTCTCGCAGCGTTCTGCAGGACTTTTTGCCCTGCATACATAACATAACAAATGCTTGCCACCATCTTTTAGCACCTCTCTAGTTCATTGCGGTAGCTCCACCACGGCTATTTTTGGGCCGTCCATCAAATTGGTCCCCTTCAAACAGCCCTGCATCGATTCTCCCCGCGCCCCACGCATCCTGTACCCCAACCAAAATAAATGCCATTCTGGAATGTGCATCCTTTAGACTTTGTTTGTTGTGCCTGCGTCATGCTGCGTGCGTGCTGTTTGTTACTGTCGCTGGGAAACCAAACTGCGTTCCACGATCGGCTGCCGAATTGGACGTCGCGCCCCTGCTCCCTGCCTGACGAGTACGAAGAAGGACCCGGCGCACAACTTCATTGCCTACCTATGATGATCTCTTTCGTCACCCATCACATGTCTTACGTGAGCGTCGAACCATCGTACCGAGGCGGCCACTCGTGTTGTTTGAGTCGTGCTCCAGAACTTGGGTTGATGTTGATTGTGATGATCCATCCTACGAGGCACATTCCTGCGCCGTGCCTGTGTTGCCTTTTTGCCACCTCTCGGCCTCCAGTGGCCACAGTTGCCATCTTGATGCGTCAAAAGAGCAGAGCTATTTAGCAGGATGTACAGCGTCATGTAAAGCTTGTGAGAACACGAGCTACTTTGGTTCTTTTGCATCAAGTCTGGTGGATGTTTGATGTACGTTGGGAAGATCAGTGAACACTGCCACCACCAAACAATACGACACAGTCTGAGCATGAGCACCACGCATGGCCTGATTCGACGAAACAGTTGACTCCTTGCACCGCCTCATATCCTCTATGGTTCGCACAGCATTGACTTTCCATGAAATACACCCCCCGGATAGTGTCCAGAAAAGTCCAGCCACGGCCTGCTAAAACGTGCCTATGCTGCGTTGCGTAGGGAAACCCACATCGGATGTGCGGCGTCAATCGACAGTCGTGTGCTTGATCCCCTAGGCTCATCATCTCCCGCGCCCTTCTCCTGTACTTGCTTACATGTGTGCTTGTGCTTCTTCTTGTGGCAATCAGGCGAGCAGTACTGCGCCATCTTACATTTAGCGCACTTCAACAAGGTTTTTGCTGCTTTGGTCGATGCAGCGTCACATTTCAGGCAATCGTTCTTCTTTGGCCCCTTGCCGTTGGTGTGAGCGGCTGGAGGTGAAGATTGACGACTGCGAGCGAAGGTCGAAGATACGCCTTGCTTCGACAACGGCGGCATCGTCCTTGCTGATCGGAGAAGCGAAAATGACTGGAATAGCAACACGTACAGCGGCCTCTGCGGCGCCACTGAAGGATTGAAGTCGGCCAGATAGTTGTCTGGGAAGACGCCGGCTCAGCAGCTGGAAAGATAAAGCTTGCCAGCGTTTGTCGAGGCAGGTACGCAACCGACAACTTGGTATTCGCACGTCTCTTTGTGATCCCAATGACGGCATCGCTCAGCAAAGAGTGGCAAGAGGTGCATCCATAATCCCGACTCAACCTTCTCGATAGAGACAAGGACGGTCTTGTCATCTTCGAGCCGATACAGGGACGAATTTCGCGCGATGTGCGCCGACTTCAGCGCCCTGTTCTTGATCGTGTTATCGAGCGAAAGTGTGGTCGGCGTTGTAGATCGACAGTAAACAACTAGAGAGAATTTCGTTTGTTGCAACCAAACGCAGTGACCAGCAACACACTGTCACTAGTCGTTTTGGAACCGTTTTGATAATTTGTATAATTCACCGGCAAGTCTTGCTGAAGCACTTCTATACTCTTGTCTTGCAGAACGAAGAGACAGAGGTCAGCAGCTAAGCAAGCGGTCTTCAACAGTGGATCTGAAAGGTGAATGCATTCTTCTAAATGCCGGTCCGCAGATTCTGGGCCGACGACAAAACCTTGGAATCGACGCTGAGATACCGGCCGGTAGGTAATCGAGAGCGCGCTAAACCACAATAAGTAGTACTCGACTGCCACCTTCTGGTCCCACACAAATGCATCACTGGAGTCTGTTGATATACAGATATACTCCCTTGACCCACAATTTGACTCTACTTTCAACTGATATTGATCCATGCACAAAGCCGGCATTCAGTAGGTACTCAAGCTCGGCTCGTTGTGACGCGGATTGGACCTCGGCAAACCGTACATCGTCCACACCGGCAGGTTTGAACAACTTTCTAGCATCGCAAACAGAGCCTCACCTTTACACAGCTCCAGTTCTCATGTCATATCTACTGCACGGAAGCAGTTCACATACAGGTATGGGCTGGGTCGATCAAGTGCCCCGGGCGGGGAAGCTTTACATTGGCGGGCTCTACGCACTTTATCACACCGACTTGATACGCGCAGCTGGCATTACGCATGTTCTGTCTGTCATCGATTACGATCCTTTGCTCCAGGACAAGTTCACACACCTCAAACATTTCCACATTCGAGCCGATGATCATCCAAACGAAAACCTACTTCAGCACCTGCCTGAAGCAGTGAGATATATTGACCAAGCACTGGAACAGGTCTCGGGGAACGACAGATCCGCCTCTGGTGCATCTCAAATCGACACAGAGGCTTCGGGTGGGGTATTTGTTCATTGCGCAATGGGCAAATCGCGATCTGCTACCCTGGTGATAGCCTATCTGATGTGGAAGTATGAACTCGACGCAGGGACCGCGCTTGACCAATTGTGCGAAGGCAGACCAGTGTGCGATCCGAATCCGGGCTTCAAAGAGCAATTGGCAGTGTGGGGGAGAATGTGCAAGGCTCGGACAGAAGACGAAAGCCAAGCAATCTACAAAGAATGGGAGCAGACAAGGTTCAAAGGGGAGTACTGGGAATGGGACAAGCGCATAGAAGAGCTCAAGGCCAAGTTATAGCAACCTGTATCCGTTCAGGCATTCAGCTGATCTTCGAGATGCGTCGCCTCCCTCAACATCTTGAGAGATCGGCAAAGTTGCCCGATGTAAATGCTAATGAGGTCGTATCGAGGGTGATTCGCTCCGGCGCGGGGTTTCCCACGTGCTTTGGGCACTCGGAAGAGTCTCGCGTCAATTTGAGGGCCAAATGCGAATGTCGGGCACAACTCCGCAAAGTTTTACCATGCCCTCGAATGATCTATTCTGCGCCACGGACCAGGCGGCTTGATAGGAAACATGCATACCCGCCGAAATGAGGACTGGAGATCAACACTTGCAGTCCATCCTCACAGTCTTATATGTGAGCATAGCCAACGTTTTGAGGTGAACATTACCTTTACTATCGATTCGAATACACAAGCATGTCACTGCTGGACATAACCCAGTGGAACTTTACCTTTTTGCTGTTTGGTATCGTCTCTCCTAGACCGTGAAACCGAACCTCCGATGCTATAAGGCGCCTGGTGGAATTACAGCATATGAGCAAATCAGCTCAACTACCAAGCGAAAGTTGGGTTTGTCCACCTTGAATTTCTCCAGTCGGAGTATGGCACCCGCACGCGACTCCAAATTTCTACCAGAAGTGTGGGCTCTTTACTCTGTCAGCACAATATGGATCTTCCTTAGGTATTTCGTGCGTATACGTACAGACGGTATTCGCGGACTACGATCTGACGATGGCCTTGCCCTGGTAGCTTTAGCCGCGTGGACATACACTTGCGCAATCATCCAAATCACCTACCACACAGGGACGAATTCAGACTTTACAGGAGCAGAGGTTGCAGAGTTCGACAACAAGAAATTTGCTGAGGTCGAGTATGGTAGCAAACTCTTCTTGGGGTCCTGGTACGCCTAGTATGTATCAACCGCCGCATTGCGTTTCTGATAGCTCTAATACGGCAGCCTCGTTCTCATTTTCACACTAAAAGGCATGGTGCTGGTCCTCTATCAACGCATTTTCTCCCAGCGGTGGCAAAGAATTGTTCTGTGGATCACAACGGCACTTTGCGTGTCTGGTTTTGTGGCTTTGTCCCTCGCTATCAGTCTAAGATGTCTGCCTTATCGCGATCGCTGGCGAATTTCACCACCGCCTTCAGTGAATTGCACCGCTTCCCCCACTATCTTGATCACTACAAGCTGCGTTAACGCAGTCACTGACGTCTTCGTGAGTTCTTCACAGCGATGAGTCAGCTCATCCGTTGACATCGTGTAGCTGCTAAGCGTTCCTGTCTCGTTGCTATGGAATTTGAAGAAACCATTGCGAACGTACGATCCTCCATTTCATTACCCAAGCCACATCTAACATACATAGTCGGATCGCCATCTTCGTTCTACTAGCCTCCGGGCTGTTTGTTCTGGCCGCATGGTAGGTATCATACCTACACTCATACCCACCTTGTCTGACCTGGCATAAAGCATCATTCGGGTCTCGCTCACTGTAGTCCCACATATTTTTGTCCTGAACATTGCTCGTTGGGGCGTCCGCGAGTTCTGCATCAGTATAATAGCAGTCAACAGCGCAGGTCTACGACCACGTGAGTGTCCTTCCAAGCACCCCAAACTTGCTGACAGCCAACAGTATTCCGTCGTTCCTTCTGGACAGACAGAAAGCCTACGCGGGAAGTTCAGCAGAGACATAACTACATGTTCCTATCTGTGCAACGCGTCCGGCAGCGCCTCAGTAGGGCAGAGCATGGCAATCAAGTCTTGAATTCTACGTCCGCCGGACCATCCACGATCGATGTCTACGTCCAGCAGGAAACTGCGGGTGAAGATTGCGTGATTGAGGACCCGGATTTCCAAGTAGTGGCGGATGTACAAGTACGTACGGGAGCCGATACTTGTGGAGGGAATAGTGATCTGGAGAAGGGAGTGGCGTTTCCGACTCAGATTGGAAGGAAGGACAGTGCAATGCCAAACTCAGGAGATCAGCGGAGCAGAAACGAGAGCTCTGGCTAAGAACGTTTCGGGTCTCTTCAGGTCTGATGTTACTATAAGACATCCGCAAAGTAGCGTATCATCATACGCCATTGGGCCGCCAAGTAGAAAAATTGGCCATTCAGCAGATCGTATGAGCTGTAATGATATACAAAGAACCAGAATATCAACCTATACAAGTGAAACACGTGGTCGAACGAATTGTTCAGGACAAATTTGTTCGTCTCTACCTTGGAATAATACACGAATTCGAAGTCTGGTAACCCGCGCTCGGCACCCCGAGATATTAGTTCAACGAATGGTCATTCTCGAATGTACATCTCCGTCTCAGCCACCATTGCGCAGCTCCTGTCCTGGACACCTACCGAGATCTTTTCTTCCTTTCTCATGACTTGAAGGAGGCTGAGGCCTGATCCGAGTGAAACTCCTCAGTACTTCTTACTCAGATAAAAGGTTCGGGTCATAAATCTATTGTGTTGACAAACACGTTAGGTAACATCATAATAGGCACCTGATGACCAGGCGATGTGGTAATCCGAGTTCTCACAAAGAGACACACATAATTTATCTCCAGAATTATTCGGGTGCGACTGAGACTTGACATATTTGCTCAACTATGTAAATGACAGGTAATAATGTCGCAACCCTTCCATCGCTCTTATGCTGCTCCCTTGAGGTGTATGAGAACGCTTATGGGCCACCTTCCAGTTTCCTGCGCAGAGTCCATCAGCTTTGAGCAACGATGTGACCTTTTTCGGTGTTTTCCAAAATTTCCGTATTGTTCCTAGCCTCTCGGACTATCATCCAAGCATGTTCAGCGCCCTCCCATCGATGTGGTTCACACCAACATTGTAGTCGCATCCACAGTGCGAGCTCAGAGGTCGGAGGAAGAAAAAAGTCTTTTCGGACTGACCTATGCAGTGACAGACCCTCTCCTTGCCTGCTTTGAGATAAGAGTCTTGTTCTTGTGTCCACTCTGGTCTGAAAGAGTTGGCGTGTTTTTGAACTTCCATGCGGGAATCTTTCGTTCATAGAGCTCGTCGAGCTCTATATACGTTCGGCCATAGGTCTACAGCGAAAGTCAGAGGTGGAAAGCAGCAGTTGGAAAGCGGGTTTTACCTCAGGATAATACAGCCATAGAATGATAGTAGTGGGAATCAGAAGGCCAGCCCAGACGTAGACAGCTTTGACGCCCATGTTTCCAGCATCGGGAGAAATCATGTACGAGACGCTCCAGTTGAAAATGACGCTATTGAGGATTAGCGGACGCGATGCAAGGCGTGTACTTGGACTCACAAGCCAAGTCCATAGCAACCTAAGTTGAATGAAGTTGTCTGTGCTCTGAGACGAGGAGTTGACGTCTCCCCGGCTGCGACGAAACCGATTGGCCCAGCGGAAGCACCGTAACAGAACACCCAAAGCAAGAGGAAGCCCAGTGCTGCACTATTTGCTCCATCTGTCTTGAAAAACGATGTAGTACCTAGAGCGATGTCAAAGATACACATAAGGGCGCATCCACTGGTCTCTTCGTAAGTAGTTGATGCCAGACTAATGTCATTGATAGGACCTACCCAACAAGGAGGGGACGACGACCAATGTACTCGCATGCAATCAACGACGACGAGATTGCAACGATGAGCAAAACAAATCTGCGCTGACGTCAGTCATACAGTCGTGAAAAAGTAAGTGCGCCAACCTGATTATACTTACGTGATGATCGTCACGAGAAAGGGGTCCTTGATACCAGCGGTTTTGAAAAAATACTGCGCCACATCAGCTCATCGACGCTATTGCCTGGGATTGAGAAGCGTTATTACTGTAGAGTAGCCAAACACAATGGGAGCACCAGCGGTCCACTGGCTACAGATACCGATACAACCTGCCAAGGTTCTGCGCCAATTCGGACCCCGAAAGATCTCAAGGAAGGAAGCGCCTCCCGAACTCATTGTGAGAGCTTCTTCAGCTTCTATCCCATGGCGGATGACCCGGTATTCATGTTCCTGGAAGATCTATCGTCAACATTATGCCACAATGTATGGTTCTCTTGAGAGCTTACCACGTCGTAGTCGGGTGCATATCCATACAACTTCAGCATAGACTGCTTGGCCTTGTCGTCTTCTCCCCTCCTTGCATGATACAGATGGCTTTCCGGAATGAACCAGATCAAGATCATGAGTATACCAGTGAACACGAATTCTGTCGCAATCAAAGGCTTCCACTTGTTTGGCTGATTGGTGATCACTAGCTGCGTCGCAATGGCACTAATAAGTTGTCCAAAAGCGAGAAACAGCTGGTAGCAACCGATCATGATACCTCTGATCTGGAAGGGCGCGATTTCGGAAAGATAGGTGACAAGAATTGACTGTGCAAGACCGACGCCGAGACGAACAAGAACTGCAGCACCGAGCCAAGTCTTCCAGTCGAAAGAAGTAATCTCGAATATAGAGCCACCGAGGAGAATAACGATAGCCCCCATCATTGCTCGTCTTGGACAATTGATCAGCACGTGCTACTTGTGGCATCACCCCCGGTTCAGTGCTGTTAGACTTACTTGCGTCCGAATTTGTTGGCAAAGTATCCTCCTGTGAACATACCTAACATCTTGGCCATTTCGGCAAAGCCTTGCCAGTACGAAACGACTTTGGCGCTGATAGCTGGCTCGCCTGAAATTGTGGTATCTGCCATTTGATCGATGAATGCCTGCATAGGGATAACGTTTCCTGGGACTTGTTGTTGAAACTTAACTTGGACGTCAGAATCTCCCTTGACAAGAGGCATCATACTCACCCCATCGTTGAGCGCTGCCCAGTTCAGAATCATGCAAAACAGTATAGCTTTCCAGAATGTTTTCACGACAGCCCAACGTCCGAGAGCTGAGTTATCAGCTTATGCAATAGGCACTCGAGGTTCGCATATTACTCACAGGCGTACCGTGTTTCCAAAACTTGCTCTCCTTCACCTCCGTGGGTGTCGTTGATATGTTCCGTAATCTCTTTCATCTCGCCCATAGTGCCGTGATGATATATAGATGGTGCTCTGTGACTGGAGGCTGTGTTTCGTCAAGTTCTATGTGAGGGATGGATTTCATCAGAATCAAGTAGTTGGCTATTCTTTTGCGATGCATTTATACTACGTAGTACAGAAGTGCCGGTGCACTTTGGTCCGGTGTAGCTCTACCTAACTTGTACCAGTAGTTCAAGCGTAATTCAGCTCGCGATACTGGAGAAACGACAGGTACACTATTTCAGCTAGATCCGCGGGGAATTCCATGGTGAGATGAAGGGCTCGTGTTCGCGAAAAGCCTAGAAGCTAATCGGATGACAGAAGCCCGACAGCAGACACCTCTTCCCCGCACCAAGGACCGATAGTCAGGGACTAGTGAGCATATCGCATAACGAATGTAGGGGCGCCAGTATTGAGAAGGATGTGACAGCTAGGAAGTCACGGTGTATCCGGATCGGTGTCCCACGCTATTGATCTTCTTGACTTCATCGCAGACTCGCTCTCTATCACAGTGCAAGCGTTAAGAGTCAAATAAACATTTACTTCTGACACATACTTGTCCCCGGCAGTCCGAAGTCACTGATTATCATGAGTGTACGAGTGGTGGTCTATCATCGTTACAGACATTCGGTCTGGCCACTTGGTCAGATCATGAAGGGACACACGCATCCTCATATCGAGGAATCCTCAGACCATAGAATTGACTTGTGTGAGCTTTTAGCCTGTGCGACCTGATACTTGGACAAACTCCGTGATTGCGACTACGGCTGCACATGAGAGCACACAGGATATAGTTGCAATTCCTATTGCATCTCGAAGCGACTACAGCAACCAGACTGCATCAGAACAATACCAAATGTGTTTTATGAAAGAGGAGACACTCCCTTGTACCTGGATCTATCAATCGCCTTTCCAGGCTTCCAGATGAAGATGTCGGGTTTCTCAGACTCCGCAAGAATTTGGCAACAGCAACTTCGAGGCCTTTGGCTCTAGATACCTGATATCTGGTATTATGTTTCACGCTAATCATCCTAGATGCGAAGCATTGTTCCACGTTTTGTAGGTAGTCTTATGGCCACTGGTCTTGTTCAGATAATGAGCCCCCCCTGACACAGATGTGGCCGACTTGGCTCGGCAGGCTTCGCCAATAGCAGAATTGAGGCGTATTTGGACAGGCTCCGGAATGTTTTATCGATTTCATCAATGAAGACTGATTGTTCCTCACCGGGGCGCTACCACCAGACTGAAGCGGCCCGCGTCGACTCTTGATGTCTACACTATCTTCGGAGCACTGTCTGCCGATAGTAAAGCTCGGAGCTAGCATCCGATGGTGATCCAAAAACACACTATGCTGCTACATGCACTCACAGGGATCTTTATGCGGGTAACTTGGCTCGTTTAATGTTGACTACCTATGTCTATGCTGGGGTCTACCCACCAGGTAGGCAAAATCCCTAGGTTGCCATCGCACGCGATACCAGCAGTTTGCTCCTGCCCATCCCAGATCTCGGATCTGGTCATTTCATTAGCTCATCCTATCAAAGTTGCATTCAGTCCGGTGAATAAATACTAACAAGTAACGTCCGAAATCAAATCTGTCGAGATCGTCTGCGGGCTGCTCCAAATGGTTGGCTTGGTGCGTGGGAGGATGTGTTGAGGATGTAACTTGGATGCTGTCTCTTGTTTCAAGTATCTTCTCCATCATCTGAGCGTAAGACACGCCTAGCTATACTTTCGTTAACCATCATGGTCACAACACGCATTGACAAGGGGGTATGACCTCTCTCATTGGACGTAGCTGGCGTAGCCATAGAATAGTCTCTTGTATTTGATCGCGCCAGAAGTCAGAGAACGGATGGTGAGGTTCCCAGACCAAGGAGAAAAGAAGCGTAAGTGATGCTTGTATTGCAAAGTATACGGCATACCATTCACAGCCCCTGTGCCGATCTAGCGAAGCTTGGTAGAATTTGAAGATTTCTCGAAGGTTGTCAAGCGCTAGCTCTCGACATTTACTAAAGTCAAGTCAGTGCCGGTTTAAAATTGCTCCATCTGGTGGCTCACTCAATGACGTGCCTAACGTTCTCGTCTGAGTTTACTAGTCCACCTGTGTTCCACGCAGCGGATAAGAGTACAGGTCGGTAAAGGATGGATTGGTAATCGCGAGCTCTCCAACTCTGTACCGCACGAGCAAACCGATATGGTCCAGGGGCCCCGGGCTGCATGTAAGATGGTAGTGCCGCCAGTTGTTCTCGGAACTGGTCACCACACCACTTGATCTGTTCCGCAGTTGGGGAAGGCAAGGATCGAGAAAGTCGATCTAGGCTATGGGACGCCATCTCAGAGAGCCAAGCCTGGTAGATCAGGGCCGTGTAAAGCGTCACACGATCGGCATCGTTGGGCGGCTCCACCGTGGAAACAGTCAAGAGACCATCGTCTGTATTGATTGGTAGTCTGGCCGTTGAAAGTGACGGAATATTGAAACCATGAGGTCGACCATAGGTCATGCAATGCCCAGTCTCCAAAGCAACAAGGCCCCAATACGTTCGATGTCTCATCTCAGATTCAAGTACAGATAATCCGACAGTCTTGTTATTTGGCACCGATACGTGTATTCCGAGCGTTATTGCCATGCGGATCGCGAGTCCTAGGCAGATGTAACCAGCATTGGGTCGGCTGATGCGTTGTAACCAGATTGCCATAATGGTCAAGCCTTGGACTAGCGTGAGCGACCCCCCTAATAAGATGTCCTCTTGCAAGGCTGCTCGGGCCTTTTCGTAATACTGCTCACCGTTGTTATCAGTATCGTCCCCCGAGGCTGAATCAAATGCACCTGTGGCAAAGATCATATAGAAAAGCACTCTGCTACCCCGGTCCGTTGGAAGAGGCAGGGCACCCATTATTTGTGCCCTTATGGTGGGCTCGTGGAGAATAGGTGTCAGTGTGTCTCAAGATCTCCGTCAGCAAATTTCACAGCGAGACTAAACCGCACTCACGAAAGTAACGAAAGTATGTGTCCACAAGGGGCATGATCTCGTCAGGTGGTGGTAGTGTCAACTCGTCCTGGCCTTCACCGGCGGGAACGGGTAACCTCGATAGTCTGGGCATCTTGATACCATACGCTGGTAGCATATGCGTTCCATCCCCACTCGCATGACCCTCTGATATTCTGGTATCTGCGGCCGCAAACTTCTGTATTGCACGAAGCAATGTGAATCCGGAAGACATGCCTATGTATCCAGCTCCTGCACGAACACCTGTACCAAAATCATCTCCTGGCATATCACCTGGAACCTCGCTCTGGGGATTTGACTTGTTTCTGGAGCTTTCTGCAGGGGTACTTCGCTCGCTCCAAGCGTTTGAGCCATGGTTAGAGGTTTCGTGTAGTGTCAAGGGGAATCTAACCGTCCTGGCACGAGGAGATACGGGACGAGTAGGTGGGTAAGGCGTACTTCGAGCGGGGTAATCGGATGTGATTCTTGAACTGATTGGGCTAGCAAATGGCTCATTGCTGCTCAATACAGATGCAGAATGGGGTGAGACAAGAGCATGTTCGGTCATGGAGGCCTGAGCGCTTATATGTAAGTTGGCATTCGGGGATTACAATATGTTTGTGACGCACGTCTGGTTGGTGGAAAAGATTACTTGTCGTTTTGATAGACTCAACCAATGAATCAACCCCATCGCTGGTAAGTTTCGAGTGGAGGTCTCCGAGAGGAAAGTGCGGGCATAGCACGGACAAGATACGTTCGTAATCAGCCACCCTACTCTGTTAGCCCGAGGTGCAAGATGTGTTAAAACTACGTGGTTGAACCTCTGCTCCAGCTCTGTCATACGTTTCCTTGTCAATGGAGTGCGCTCTGATGAGTCGGCGTCAACGCACTGCCGTCCGTCTTGTCGGCATCGCATGCATGGTCGGCTCTCACCACACGAGAGCTTCTTGTGGCCTGTGAAATTGATCAGATTTCACCAAAGAAGCAAGCACACCGACAAATGCTGATGGGTACTTACGGCAATTCTGACAGGCTGTTATGGCTCGCATACGCTTCGCGGAATGCTGCATGCCGACGCTGCGATGCTCGGACATCGTAACCCGACGCGCTTGACCGTCGTACCTAGGTACGTACTGGACAAGGACGAGGCAGGAGCTGGGTAGGTAAGCAAGTGGATAACTCACGAATGTAGGCATCCCACCAATTGTCTCCGTGAGATGTGCACATGGATAGGGTCGGATCCCAGTTAACCGAGGTCTTAGGCCTAAAACTGCGTATAGTGATGCTTTAGCTCTAGCAGGAAGAGGGGCATGTGTTCTAGACCCGCAACAGCGCAGCCGCTAGGGTTGAATACTAGGGACTACCCTGCGCTAAATTAATACAATAGATCTAGTAGAGAAAGTAGCTTTGTCTTTACTTTTTAGTATACTATAAAGGTTTAAGATAACGTACTACACAGGCAAGTCGCCCACACAGGCAAGTCGCCTACTTTTGCTAAGACTACACTAAATCTCCCTCTCTATACTAATACCTTAACAACAGTGTAAAAATAATATATTAAACAAGACTTAGATATAGCTTATACTTTAAGCTCTTAAACAAGACCTTACTCTTTTAGTATAATATACTACAGCTATATATAATATACTATAATTAACCCTATATAATTAACGCGCTAGACAACCTGTATATAATAATTCTATAGCTAACTTATAGAATCTAACTAATATAGAGAAGGAAGTAATTATTAAGTATATTCTTAAGCTTATAGAGTATAGACACCCCCCTTAGCTCTTAGATATAGCTAATATAGCTAATTATTTATAAAAAGAGTATAGTTTAGGCCCTATTAGCTTAAACTAGGCTAGTATATTTATTTTATATATATTAGAGCTTAAAGTAAAGTTTAATTATAAGTATAACTATAAGAGAGCCTTCTATAAAGATTCTAGAGCTATATAAGGCTAGTTTAGCCTTATAGCTAATATTAAAGCTAAGTATAGTACTCTAAATAATAATATATATAAGTTTAATAAGATAGGCTTTATAATAAGCTAGATAAGTAGTAGAGTAGTTATTATAGCTACTAATTTATTAAGATAACTAAAGGTAGTATAGCTAGGTAATAGGGAGTAAGTTATAGTTACCTAAGGTATTAATATAACTAGATAGGTAATTCTACTCTTTATTATCTTTAAATTACACTGCTACCCCTACTCCTAGTTTAAAAAAGACGCCCTGCCTCTAGGTTAGAGCTTTTTTAACTCTAATAATAGCTAGACTAATAATAAGCTTAGTTTTAAGTAGTTATAGTAATTTAATAGGTATATAAAGACTTATATTATTAGTACTTACTATATACTTATTATTAATAGTTATAAAAGCTATAATACTATATTGTTTAATTAATACTATAAAGATAATAAGATTATACCTATATATATACCTCTATACTTATTACACCTATTATAGCTACTTAATATAGGTTATTTTACCTCTTTAAAGCAGGCGTATAGGGACTAGGTTAATAAGCTAATATATACCTAGATAACTTATATTATAAAGCTAGAGTTTCTACTATACTTTATATATACCTATAAGAAAGCTATTACCTTTAGTAATATCTAAAGAGAGTTTTAAGAGGCTAGACTAGTCTCTTTTAACCTATAATAATTTATATTAACACTTAGTATAAAGCTATAGACTCTATTACTACTACTCTCTACTAATAAAGAGCCCTAGTAGTTATAAACCCTAAAGAACCTTATTAAATTTAGCTCTTAATTAACTCTTATTTAAGATAAGTATAAGAAGTAAATAGGTAGCTTACTAACCTCTACTACTAGCATAGTTAATTACCTTATAAAGAAGGCTATAAGTATAGTATAGAAGATAGCTTTACTTAAATAAGAATATACTAAGCTTTAAGCAGCTCTAGAGGCTACTATAGAGCATAAATTATATAAAAAGAAGTAATTTTAAGCAGAAGAGACCCTTATAGTTAAAGAGGGCTAGTAATTAATTACTCTAAAGGATTTTAGCATATATAGTAATAGTAAGAAGCTAAAGAAGAGAGTATATGCTAAAGAAGGTAAGCTATCCTAATAATACTATAGAATATATAAAGAGACTAGGTATAATATATAAATATATAAGAATAAAGTAGAAAAGGTTTCTAAGTAATATTAGAATACGTTATAGGCTAAAAAGGCATAGAGTATAGTATTCTATAGTATAATATAGTAGAGTATAGTAGGGTCTTAGTAAAAGTAGGCAACTTACCTATATAGGTAACTTGCCTGTATAGTATATTATAATAGAAATACAAGTATACTAGCTACTACTTCTACCTTCTTACTAAATTTATAATATCTTCTATATATTACTACTTAAGTAATAGAAACTTAGGTAGAGCTAAGCTAAAAAAAGGGTAGAATTACCTATCTAGTTATATTAATACCTTAGGTAACTATTACCTACTCCCTATTATCTAGCTGTACTGCCTTTAGTTATCTGTTATAAACTCTTATAACTAGCTAATTACTAATACTCTCTCTTCTAGCTATTAGTAAATTAGAAACTCTAGCTAGAGGAATTATAAGGATCTACTGTGTAGTATAGTTAGTAACTAGATAATTATAAGTTACGTAATAGGTACTTATAACTTAGTAGTTAAGTACTATAGGTCTAACTATATACTACTTACCTAGCTTATAGTAAGTAAGTAAGTAATACTTATAATACTTATATTAAGTATATTAAGTATTATATATTCTCTTAGTATACATCTTAGTAGAAATATAACTCTTATAGTTTATCTTTAACCTAAGTAATAATTTAAGTTATTAGGACTTACTTAACTTTTAAGCTAGACAGATTATATCTGTACTACTTATTATTACCCCTACTTTTAAGGTAGATAGATTGTATCTATACTTCTTATTACAACTACTGCTCTTAAGACTCTCTATTACTATATTTATCCCTAAGAACTAATTAAAGAAGTGTTTATAAGCTTTGCTTAAAGTATAACTCTTAATATTTTAAATACTCCTAAGATAAGTACTACCTTAGAATCTTATATTACCCTAAGTAGTAGCTCTAATAAAGCTCTACCTGTGTATAAGGCTGCCCTTAATAGTTATAATATTACTATTATAAAACCTAATTCCTACTAAGGAGACTATAACAAGCTTAATAAATAGCTTCTTTAGTAGAATCTATTCTTTACCTTCTAAGGCTAGAATATCTCTAAAGTTTAGTATATTATGCTAATAGCTAGTTATATACGTAACTAGGCCCTTAAGTAGATTAACCTATTTCTTTAATAGTATACTACAGGTAAAGCCCTTAATAAGGTTAACGCATAGATATATAATACTAATTAGTTTAAGGAGAAAATTAAAACTATTTTTAGAATTATTAATAAACTATTAGTAGTATAATATAAGATCTAATATATCTACTAATATTAGTCTGCTACTAACTACGCAGCTAACTTCTAATAACTTACAGCTAATACTAACTAGGATAATACTGCTCTTATAACTATATTCTAATAAGGCCTTAAGCCTTAAGTTAAGAAAGAACTTATATATTTAGACACTACTCTTAATACTCTAGACAAACTTATAAAGGAGACTATTAATATTAATAACTGTCTTTATAAACTTAACTATAAACTTAGCTATAGAACCTAAACTCTGTTTAGAAGTACTATTATACCCTAACTATAGCATAATCCTAGAAGGAATAATACACCCTAATAAGGATAATATAATAATTATTATTAGCCTAACTTATTTTATTATATATATACTAGAACTAATAACAACTACTATAGCTCTTAGGCTATAGACTTCTTAAACATTAATAGAGGATCTAAATAAGAAAATAGAAACTAGGGTAATAATTATAATAACAAGGGCAAAAATAAGTCTTTCGTTACCTGTTATAGCTATAATAAGGTAGAGTATTATACCTAGGATTACTATATAAGAAATAAAGTAGTAAGACAACTTAATATACTTATACATAGTAAGGACAAAGGCTTAGACTAGGAGGTTATTACTAATAAGGTAGGATGCCTTATAGAAGACTCTAGTTCTAGCTTAGAATATAAAGATTATATTAAAGCTAATAAGAATAAGAGGAATATTAGGGAAAGGGCCTCTATACCTTATCCTAAGGAAGAATGTGTGTTAATTAAGAATAATCTCTAATACTACTATGCTATTAAATATAACAAACATAGGGACTCTATCTTAATTAGGAAGAGATAATATAATAACTTCTATTAGGTAGGAGATAAGTACTATACTAGTAACTACTAACGCCTTATAGTGCATAATAAGATGCTTACTATACCTATATGCTATAATATATATATAGAACTACCTACTATAGATAGAAAGTTAAATGTAGTAGTATATATTAATAGAATAATAGAATATAGTATATAGATATTATATAGACCTACGCTACTAAAGAAAACTATTATTAACCTTATAATTAATAACTTTCTATAACCTAAGAAGGGTAAAACTGCACAGAGATATAAAGAACAAGTTACTATATTTAATAAATAAGTTTAGGACTACTAATAGTAATATAACAACCTAGAATTACTATTAATTACTAGATTATAGACATACCTAAACTATAATATTATAGTATAACAAAACTTTAACTAACAGGTATATAATACAGTACTTATAGAGGAGGATTAGAGGAATAATACTTTCTAAGAATAGGCTAAGATAAACACTACTATAAAGGTATAGCTAGACTATTCTTTAGCTGTTATATAAGGACAATATAAAGTTAACTACGCCTGTAACCTAGCTAAAATCTCTACTAATAAAACTATTTATGTTTAATAAGATATAAGAAACCTAAGGTACTACTTACTATATATAAGCTACTACTACTATAGTAAATATACTTCCTATAAACTATAGAAGATTAGTAGTAGATAGTTTCTAACTAAACTAATAGAATACTATAGAGAATAGTATATATATAATAATACTGCATGTATTATATATATTTCAGATAAGTAAATAAGGTTCTATTTCTCTAGACTTACCCTTATTAAAGATATTCTAGATATATACTTAATCTAGGATAATATATATAGCAATATTATATAGATAATATACTTAAATCCTAGGTATATACAACACTACGTAATAAAAGAATTATTAGGATTTACTAATAAATAGGCTTTTTTAGGCTAGTACTGTAAAGGTATAGAAAGGGAATTAAAGAAGAAAGATACCTTAATACTGTACAGAGCGCCTAGAATTAATATTAGAATTCTAATATAACTAATTTACTTATTAAATTTCCTGTTATACTAAATAGTAGATAGATAATAGTATTATTAGACTTAGGAGTATAAAGTAACTATATATCTTAATCTATAATACAGTAAGCTAGCTTATAACTATAATAAAAGGATAAACTCTATCCTATATAAGTAGCTAATAGAGAACTAATACTAGGAGAATTAGTAGTAACCTATAAAGTAGTGCTATAATCTCTAAAAGTATTTAGCTATAAGAAACAAGTTATCCTAGATATTCTAGGAACAGCTATCTATAATATTATATTAGGACTTCCTTAGCTATAAAAGTATAATTCTATAATTAACTAGAAGAACTAGAGGATTAGTCTAATATGTTATAAGAAAGGTATACTATAATAGCAACCTATATAGTCTATAATATAACTAGTAGATAAGTATAGAATAATAGTAAATATTAACTTAAATAAGACGCGCCTAATAGAAGCAGTTAGCTATATAGACACTAACTTACTCTAGAGTTATAAAGTAATAGTTAAAGAAGATAGTGCAACTCCTAATATCCTAGATAAATATATAGAGTTTAAAGAACTCTTCTATAATAAGAAGACTATAAAAGTATTACTATAGTACTAGGAATAGGATTATAAGATTAAGCTTATACTAGGTAAGATACTACTATTTAGGCCTATATACTAGATATTAGAAAAGAAACTTAAGGAACTGTGTAAATACCTTAAGGAGAACCTTAATAAAGGATTTATTAGAGAATTAGAATCTCTAGTAGAATTTCCTATTCTATTCGTACTAAAGAAAGATAGTAAGCTATAACCTTATATTAATTACTAGAAACTTAATAATATTATAATTAAAAACTAGTACCTGCTACCTAACATCTATAACCTATAGGATTAGTTAGCTAGAGTAATATACTTTACTATATTAGACTTAAGAAGAGTATATAACCTTATCTATATAAAGAAGGGCAAAGAATAGAAGATAGTATTTAGAACCTGTTATAGTTATTATAAGTATTTAGTTATGCTATTTAGGCTTACTAATATACTAGCTATATATTAGGCACTTATTAATAATATACTAAGAGCACACCTAGATATTATAGTAGTAGTATACTTTAATAATATTCTAGTATATAGTAAAACACTAGAAGAATATATTACTTATGTATAAGAAGTATTAGTCTGCCTAGGAGTAGTATACCTATACCTAAAACCTAAGAAGTGCAAATAGTATAAGAAGGAAATTAAATTCCTAGGGTTTATAGTAGGATAACATAGAGTTAAGATAAGTAAGATAAAGATCTAGGTTGTAAAGAATTAGCTAATACCTAAAAGAGTTAAGAATATTTAGAAGTTCTTAGGGTTTATTAACTTTAACTAATACTTTATTAAAGACTACTCTATAAAGGCCTTGCTGCTTATAAAATTAATATAGAAGGATATACTCTTTAAGTAGGATATAGAATAAGATAAAGCTTTTAAAGAACTAAAGCAAGCCTATATTAACCTACTAATATTAGTTATAGTTACAAGTAGACAGCTGCTATAAATAGAGATAGATACTTTAGATTTAGTATTAGGGGTATATATTATACAAGAAAAAGATAGTTAATAGTATCTAATTACCTACTACTTACGTAAGTTTTTAGAACTAGAGGAATAATATAATATATATAATAAGGAACTACTTACTATTATATCTACTCTAGAATATTAGAGAGTATATGCTAAGAGTTGCTTAGAGCTTATAATCTATACAGATTATAAGAACCTAGTATACTTTATAATAACTAAGGTCTTAAACTACTAATAAGTATAATAGGCTAAGATACTTAGCTAGTATAAGTTTAGGATTATATACACACTAGGAAAGGATAATAGAAGAGCTAATATACTTAGCTAACAATATAATCTTACTAGATTAAAGATAATTAACAAGTTAGCTATTCTTAGGCTTAATACTAATAGATTGCTTAGACTATAATAGTAGCTTAATAATATAATAACTACTAAGATAATAGAATACTTACCTACTAATGTTCCTAAAGAACTAGTTATAGAGGTAATTAGTTAATATTATAATAATGTACTATATAGACACCTAGGGATTATATAGACTATAGAACTTATTAAGTAATATTATAAGTTCCCTAATATAAAAAATAAGGTCAGTAAGTATATTAAGAAATATATAAACTATTAGTAGAATAAACACAGCATATACACTAAGTATAGAGAAGTATAAGTAATAGAGCTACTTATAGCACTATAGATAAATATTATAATAGATTTTGTTATATAATTACTAATCTATAAGGACCCTATTATAGATATGCCTATAACTTAATATTTATTATAGTTAATTAATTTATAAAAGCTACTAAGTTTATATCTTTTTAATATAGTTATACTACAGAGCAGCTTGCACAAGTGTTTTTAGACAGAATTGTTTAATACTATAGTATTTCGAAATCTATTATTAGTAATAGAGATAAGCTCTTTATGTTAAACTTTTAGATAACGTTTCTTGCAGTAATTAGAACTAAGAAGAAACTATCTATAGTATACTATCTACAGACAGATAGATAAACAAAACAAGTAAACTAGATAATAGAGGTATACTTCTGTATCTATTATAATTAGTAATAGGATAACTAGGTTTTACTCTTACCTATAGCATAGATTGCTAATAATAATAAACTTTTAGAAGTAATAGGTATAATACTGTTCTTTATAAATTATAGAAGATATCTAAATCTCTTTATATAAAGTCTTAAAAGCAGTATCTAAACAGATTTAGTAATATTCTAAGTTAAATTACTAAAGGAAGTATACTAGAAATTGCTTAAAAATATTGCTAAAGCTTAGTTATAAGTAATTTCTTACACTAACTAGAAAAGAAAAACAGCACCTCTGCTAAAGGAGGGGGATAAAGTGTATCTCTTTACGAAAAACCTACGCATAAGAAGACTAATAAAAAAACTAGACAAGGTTAAGGTTAGACTATTTTTTATTTCTAAACAAATCAGCCTAGTTAATTATAGACTTACGCTAC